>CAMXCT020001149.1:0-175098 GCA_947184155.2 Cladocopium goreaui
AGTCCCATTGCATCATCGCACAAACGTGCGCGCTCTGTGGACACGGGCAGGGATATGCAGCAACCTGGCCCACCATCAAAGCTGTCCAGATCGCATAGTGCTGACCATATTGCAGTCAGAGCAGCTGACCCACCACGAGCTCCGCCACTGACCTACGGTGCCGATCTGGCAGATGAGGTTGACTACGGGGGTTCACCAGACCCGAGTCCCCGCATGTCTCGTCGGGCGTCGTCCAGCAGCGATGTCTCTTCGCCGGCTGGGTCAACCAAACCTGCCCGTAAGGACAAAGCAGCCGAGGAGGAAACTGCCGCTGAGTGTTGGCCCCAAGGAGTCATCTTAGTGAGTGAGGCATTCACTGAAATCAATGCGGGCCTGGTCATTGTATTAGCTTCAGGGCATGAGAGCCCTGTGCCCATCACTGTATTGGAGGACTCGGAAACTGATCCTGATGAAATTGCCCATGATATTGCCAGTGCCTACCATAGACATGTTGAAGCCTATCTTGCTACTACATATCCACCTGTTGACGTTGAGCAAGCAGTTGCTAGTGGATTACTTGGCTCTCCTCTGCTTGGCACGTCCACCCGGGTGACTGCAGATTGGTGCCATGCGTGGAGTGTGTTAGGCCAGTGGACTGGATTAGTTACTTTTCCGGTCCCAGCCTCTGGAGTCTGGCCGCGCCATGGTCATCTACGGAGAATCCTTGATGGCTACCAAGGCAGGCAACCCAATTTCCACAAATGGGCTCGGCCTGCATATGAGCAAGGAGCTCTCTCCCGACCCTTAGCCTGTTGCCGGGTGAAGTCAGCGTGCGAGTATTACCTGGAGACAAGATGTACCAAGCCATGACGATTGAGCCGCACTACATGCGACCTGTTATCCTGCATGGCTTTGGCACCAATGCCAAGAAAAGAATGCCCAGCAGTCTCGCTGAGCTGGCTCATTTTGGCTGGTTGCCGCTGGCTGCGGCTCTATTTGGGACGCAAGAATGGAAGCCCCAATGGTTGCATCCCAATTTCCTTCCAGTGGTTGGTCTGAGACTGCATGCTAAAGTGCCTCCTGTTCCTCTCTCCCAAGCTCAACTCACATTGCTGTGTGGACTGTGGCACCGGAAGGAACAATCTGAACCTTCATGTACATCGCTACGACAGGCAGCTCCCCTTGCGTTTGGTCTTCCGTTACCCTGCAGAGAGATGGCTAAGTGGGAAGTCACCGTCAATGAGAAGGCCATAGATATTGGGGAGGTGTCCAAACAACACCATAGTGGAGGGCAACTCGCAGATGCACTGCCCGCAGCCCTCACAGGCTTTGCTGAGTGGGCCTCCTGGATATTCTCCCTTGCTGACGTGTGGCAAGATGACGCCCCTATGCAAGACCGACCCCTTGAAGTGCATTGCAGTGGGCTGGGGGGTGGCCTACTTAGTGGCGAGCATGAGTATGATATTTTTCTGCAAAATCTTGCGCAAACCAAGGTGTATGGCCCATCGCTTGCGATGACTGATAACTGGGAAGACCATATCACCCAGCTGGGCCTCACCAAAACTGTGCATGAGTATGTGATCTATCAGCTACTCTCTACGGCAGAAGGATGGACAGCTTGGCGCGAATTCCTCCCTGAACAGTTCGCTGATCAACAATTGCTGCTCACGCGAGCAATTCGCCTAATTGAAGCTGCGAACATCCGGCCAGCCCATGCCAGACCGCCACACCCAACCTGGACAACAGCAATTATGCAAATCTTTCGTTGCTACCATCCACAAGGCAAACATTTATTTCTGAAGTCATGTTTTCCACAGCTAGTCCCCACAGCGGCTACAGGCGCTCGCAGGGAGGTCAACGTACATGGTTTCTCGGCAGGGTCCTATACAGGCCTTGCTGTTCACGAGATCCTGAGTGCTTTTGCTGTGTTCCCTGGCCTCACGAAAGTTGCTGCGATTGCGACGCCGCCAGAGATGATGCGACTTGCTACGGGCGAGCGCACAGTCACACTGGTGCACTGCCTGGAGGACCGGCTCTGTGTGTGGAAACCAGACTCTCTGACAGAATTCAACTATCAGATTGTCCTGATAGAAGGGCACCCCACATGGAGCGGCCGTGCCAAACACTCCTATGGCCACTTGCTCTTCATTGATCTTGACGAAGGTGTTCATGAGATCCAAAGACTGCAAATCACTACCCCGCAAGTCATTCCCCATGGGGTACGCTGCGAAGGGTTGCTGCGTGTACTTTCATGGGTGAGTTTTGACCTTCCGGAACACCTCAAGACAACTCTAAGCTCCCTGTTAGCAGCAGCTGGAGAAGGGAACACTGAATTGCACACAGTGCCCATTGACGGTCGGGATATCCGGGATGGCCAGCTGGAAACGGAAGCTGACCTGCAAGCAGCTTTGATTGCGATGATTCCCACACCGGGAGGGTCCCATGCTGAGGGAGGAGTGCTAGTTCGCAACTTACTGACGGAATTCCTTCGTGGTTTTCCTTACGCACCCTCATCTTCCTCCTGGACATGGTGTTGCCGCAATTAGACGCTTATCATGCGGGACGGCAGCTCCAACATCTCCAGCCTTGGGTCAGTGTAGAACTTGCTCAACAGAAGAAGCGAGGACAGACTGGAACACGACTGCAGGTTACCTATCAATATGAGGCGTATGCCGGATTTCATGTCGTCCACCTACATACTGATAGTGCTCCACTCCTGTTATTTAGTGCACCTTCCGACGTTCCAGCGCTGTCGCCGCGTGCTCTCTGTGAAGCGGGGAACCTAGGCAACTTGGAAGCGAACGTGATGGCAGGCAGAGCACTATTGGGCATACTCCAGTTGCCAGACAATCAGCACCGTTGTGTCATTGCATTGGTACATGAAAAGGTGATGACGAGCGGAGCTAGCAAGAACCCTGTTCAAAGAGCGTTCAAGCGCATCGCCCCAAAGTTGTTGGAGCTTGTTATTGTCTCTCTGCCTGTTGCTCAGACCTTTTGTGGGCGACTTTTGGACCAGTATCTTAAAACAATGAGCTATTTTGACCCTGCACAGGATTGGCTGAAACCTATTGAAGACCACCCGTCAATGGCCGTTGTTTGGGAAGAGCTGGCCTTTCTAGGAGACACACGCAGCCGCCATGAACTTTTAGTGTTTGCACAAGCTAACCAGTCGCGCCTTCCACTGGCAATGGGCATTGTGCAGCCGCATATACCTGTTCGCCGGATGGCTAGTGAGCGCAAAATGCATCTGACTGATGCGTTAGTCAGAATTCTGTGCCGCTTTTTGACACCAGCCGCTGTCGTGATGGAGGGGGCCCATGACAGCTATTATCGTGAACGTCTCCTTCCCCTAGCAGCACACGGTGATGGACATGTCCTGACAGTCTCAATTGCACTCTTGCTGGCCATTATGACTGGAAGGTCTGACTTATGTATTGCAGGGGTCTTTGGTGCTGGCAAAACGCGGTCCCTGGCGGTCCTGCTCATCGCCTTAAGCTGCGAACTGACTGAGTTTGTTGCAATCGTCTACACTAAAGAGAATGTAGCTGCCAAAGCGCTGGCGGACCAAGTGAGTGACCTTGCGCCCCCCACAATCCAGAATTTCGGCAGGCTAATTGGACGCATGGAGGAGGGTAAAGGAGAGGCTTATGCCTCCAAAATTGACGTCCGATGTAGTGACCGTAATCGAATCATCTCACATAAGAATATCCTTATCGCCACAGGTGGCTCAGCTACGTCGGAAATGGCGATGCGCTACTCCACTTTTGGCCATTGGATCTCTCGCACCTGGCTTGCCTTCATGGATGAAAGCCAACAGTATGGCAATTACCATGAGATTGCAGCTCTTGCTGCCATACAACAGCCAATGCTAACTGTCTTTATTGGAGACCACAGGCAAACTCCAGGAGGGCTGTCCAAAGGCCGAGCAGCAGCGGTCAATCGACGTAAACTGTTGCAACGACCATTGGGGCTTCGGGCACTTGACAAGTCCGGCGACTATTTTCCACCAGCGCGCATGGCAGCTCTCGTAGCTCAGCTGTGGCCTGATGCAAGCCAAGATCCGGAGTCAGAGCTCTTCAGTCTGCTGAGACTTGCCAACAAGCCGCACAGTAGCCCATGGACATCCACTCCGCAGGATTACGAGTTGCCTGTAGCCCTCAGGCGGGTGTTCCACTGCCGAATTTCTTGCCAGTTGGATGCACACAGCAGCCTGATTGCAGCGGTGCTCGCAGTCTTGTTGATTGCCACAGCACCAGAGGAGTTTGGCGTACCTGAGAGCACCACGACTCTTGAGGCAGCTGGACTCTGTGGCCCTCACCGATGGGGAATCATTCTCCCTAACAGTTCGCGAGTTTCAATGCTGACCTACCAAGCGATCGTTGCAGTTCGATATCCGGAGCTAGTCCTCCATGAGTCCAACCACATCTACATTGGCCATTTCGTGCTGATGAGAGGTCTCCAACCACTCGGATCGAATCGTACTATTCTGGAGGTGATCATTCCTTCTCCAGAAGGGCTTACCCCCGAGAAATGGAAAGAAACAGCCACACTGTGCCCACTTGACTGGCCTTCCAATTACAGTCTTTTACGTTTGTGGCATATGAATGGGAGCCTTCATCAAACAGAGGCGCGGCTCAGGAAGCAACAGTCACACAACCATATGTTTGCTGAGTGGACAGTCCATCTTGACAGATTCGAGGAGCGAGTTTTATTCCAGCAGCCAGCAGTCTATATAGCGGAACATGCCTTGCAAACCAACCTGAGGGAACGAAATTTCCCCGACAGGCGAGTCCGAAGGAAGGTCCCTCCTGAGGATCTGGACGCACATCGAAGGGTGCTCAGAGCACTTCATCAGCGTGCCACTGCCCAGCAAGCAGTGAACCCAGTTTCATTTGTGCTCACCAATGAATGGTATGATACTATTATAGCAGACAAAAAACGTCATCTTGAACACTTTACGAGAGGTATGACATGACCCCCAGCTCAACCCCCTACTTTCACACTTTCCTCCGTGTGTCCACCCCCCTCCCCCCTCCTCTTCTCGTTTTTCTGTTTCACTCCGGTTTTTCACCCATTAGTTGGTTTTGTTTTCATCAATCATGGTGGTGGAAGATGACTCTCGTGTCTAATAGGTTCATTTGTCACATCTACTTCAGTGAACTGTGCATACCCAGTGTGTCTGTCCAAGGACGTGACAGGTGCACTGGTATGCAGCAGGAGACACACCTTTCCCATTTATAATTGTTAGGTTCCTCATGTGACACATGCCTGGCTCCAACCAATCTAGATCTCGCCAGCAGTTGTGAGCCACAGTTGGCTTTGTGTGCGGGTGCCAGCGTAAGCTTAACAGATCGTGCCCATGGCACCGTTAATACCTGTTCTCTCCATGTTTGTCCCGTCACGCGCTTAGCTTGTACTAAGGTTGCCTCTGTTGAAAGCCTTGTGCACGCATTCGCTTTTTCACAGTCTGTGCCTGACAATCATCGATGGGTAAAGATGCTGGTGTTGTCCCTAGATGTCGTCGTTATGAGCCACCCACTCCCCCACCCTTTTTCACCAACTAAGGCACTTGAATTCACTAACTCATCTATAGATTTTACCATATGCAGCGCGAAACTAGGTGTTGGTGCCTCTTACTGTCTGTTTTTAGTTTAGGTTACTGTTCCCTGCCTGACGTGACCCTCACTCCCCCTCGGATGTTCCTACTTGGCGCCTCGGTCCAGGTTTTACTGGTCCCTCTCGGGGTATCGTTGCTCCCGGCGACGGCCTTGTTGCTTTGCCTCCGTGCTTGGAGTGATTGCTGTGCATTGATTTCTCCTCTTCATTGTGTCTCATGGCATTAAAGGCCTTTGGCCCTGTGTGGGGATCTTTCCCTCTACACCATGTTTCCCGTGTTGTTGGAGTGCTGTGTGCACCCTCACTGAGGTATTCATCATTGTATGATCCGTGGCCCCTTCTTTGAACTCCGCTAAGGCACAATTGTACCCCTTCTGGTGCGGGTGTGTCCCTCTCCCTCTGTCCTCTGCTGCCTCCTGGCTCCTCTCCTCGTTCCTTCTGTGTGGCCGGTGTCGTTGTGTGTGCTTTGTCTTGGCCTCTCCCCCTTGTGTGGTTTGCTTCCCCCCATGATGGCAGGGTTCTCTTTGGCTTTTTTGTTTGATTGACTTGTTTAAATTGGTGCCTTCTGGTTAACCTGCTGCCTGGATACTGAGGTTACCGCCCTACATCAGTGCTCTGTCATTTCACCCTACTATATTGGTCTTAGCTTTGGCTCCTAGGAATTCGTTTGCGGTGGGGCAGACTTTTGTCACCGTCCCCCCCTCTCCGTTTTACCTCTTTTTGGTTCTTGTTGTTTGCCTTTGGCTGTTTGATTTTTGTGGCTTTCTCGTTGGCTGTCTGGGGAGGGCCCTTCTCTTTTTGTTTTGTTTCTGCGTATTCTCAGGGAGGGGCGGTAGATCCCCGGTAGAGCCATGGACCAGGCTGCACTGCAGTGAGCTCTACTGGCGCTGTCCAGTGGTGCTTCCTGCTGTTCAGTCTGGAGCGCCCTAGTGCAGCAAAGCCTGCCCACATGGATCGGTGCGCTGATGGGACGTTGTGATTCTGCTACTGGCTTACTCTAGGGGAGAGTGGCCTTATGCGAGATGCACTGCGAACCTCTGGAACAGCTGATTTGCAGCAGTTTTCTTTCGCAGGGACGATGACACCTTGTAAATTCTGCTTGTCAATCTGGTGCTGGTACAGCGCACCTAGTCACCTTTTCAAGTTTGTGGCGTGAGCACGACTGACATGCGAGAGCGGCACAATTGTGTACAGTTCGCTAGTAGCAATCTTTCTTGCTTAAGCCTACCCTCTGCATGAGTGCATTTTATTCATCTGCAAAGACTATACGGAGAGGATCATCCATTTCTTTTGTGGCTACAGCTCACCATTGGCACCTTTTCAGGTCCTCTTGGCTTCCTACGATTTGACAGCATTTGTGGTGAATTACACATTTTGTCCTGCGTGACCTACAGGCTGTCAATCCCTACCCCCCGCGAGGGGGGTATCAAGTCACATCACCACTGCGGCAGCATCTCACTATAGAGACTGGACTCCGACTTCACTTCTCTTCATATGATTAACTGTGATAATGAGACTGGCAACTGGTACGAATTGTACTATCAACGATTCCTGATTTGCCTACTTATCAGAGAGCTGGAGCAACAGCAACGGATTACAGGAGATGAGATTCTGGGTGATCGTGCACTATATTTTTTCGTTCTGCAGTACCTAATTAGTTTGCATGTTTTTGATGACGATGCAGTGACTTCTGTCACTGTATCCTTGGCAAATCACTGAATGGTTGGTTTGGTTGTTTGTTTGGGCCCGGCCCCGTTCTTTGTTGCTTCGCTGTTTTGCCTTTTGGCGAAACGCAAATCTGGCTGGGGGATTTGCGGGTCGTTTTTGGTTGCTCTTTTTTGGTTTTGGTTGGTGTTGATATGATGATTTGCCTGCGTTTTAGGGACCACACGTGTCCTTTTTCTGAATGCTTTTCACCGCTTACTCAATTGTAAGGACCGTGCCTAGTGCGAATCGGCCAAACCGGAGGAAAAAAAAAAGTGGTCGGTCTCGCGTTATTGCATGTCGGTCAGTCGCTCTGCCGCATTGTTCAGATAATATAGAAGCAGAAATCATGGCCTGTTTGTATCTTGTTGAAGAAGTTGCTGTTGTCGTTAAGCAGCTCTTATCGAGCCGCGGCCTCACGCCCAAGGTAGTCATCCAAGGTGATATTCTCCCTGTCATTAAGTACTTCCAATTTGCAGGCCGTCTCCGGAGACTAGATATGCACCAAGAGACATTAGGGGAGATTCCTGTTCCGAACTGGACAGTTTGCTGAATTAATTGTAGCGGCTCAGAGCCTAAGGGGACGACCGCAATTATTTGATTGGTTTCCACTGCTTCACGCGTAATGCATACCCGAGCTGGAGCAAGGGCACACGAGATGTGGAGTGGGGGTTTGTCACAGCACCAGAGTAGCGAATCATCAACAGAACAGTGGGCGGAAACTAATTGTGTCCTTACATGCTGCATACGAAGGTCCAGGGGTAGCTCTGTTTGTACTCTTTGTACGAGGTTATGTATCCAGGTATCCATGGGGATAGGGGGAGCAGAGACTTGATGTCTCATTGCACCTGATTCCCGTAGTAGCAACCTGAATTGATGAACTACTCGCGAGGCTATTGCTAAGTGCTTAACGCTTTTCCTTGACCCTTCGGCCAGCGACAGTATTGAATCATCTCCTGTCAGGCTTCGTAGTGCGCTGATAGGTACTACACACCACCGAACCCAATGCCCTACAGTATTGTCTCCCTTTGCACATGCAATGCATTTGTCCCAGTCGTCACTTGCTGGCAATTCTTCTTGCATAGGGAGTTCTCTATGTGATGTCTCAAGCAGTCTGACAAGGGAGTCTGTCGTAAAGGCCGTCAGCTGTTTGGTTACTATACATGTTTCACAAATTGCGATTTGATAGCCGCCGAGTGGGTATGCACGGCCAAAGTTGGCACAGAGAGCACATTTTTTTTGCCGGCTTTGGCCACGTCGTGCTAACCACTCATCATCATCCTCATTGACTGCCCAGCGTAGCAAGGTGAACCTAGTAATACTAGGAATCCATCGCTTGTTGGCCTCGCAAGCATGACTGAGCCATGCCCAGCTGATTCCTCCCGTCCATCCTGCTGTTAGCACCTTATTACGAATATAGTCAGATGCAAGTTGCATCATGTGATGGAGCACACATTTTTTGACTGCGTTTATGCGTTGTTTGATTGTACCACTTCCTGACACAGCTCTTGTTAGGACACCTTCCCCAACGACACGTGCCCACGCTTGCCATAGTATCCTAACTTCGTGTGTTTGTCTGTTCACTGCCGGTGGAGTTTCAACATACAGTTCATGAACCTTTCCTCCTTTGCGCAGAAATAGCCCTAATGCAGAAACAAGGATACTTACACCCGGGTCAAGTAGTGGTGCAATTTTACACAGTCGAAATACAAATGCAAGGAGGTCATGTCTAATCCAACTACGTCCTAGTAAGAGTTCCGTTGCTGCCGCGCGTAGCATTTGGAGATCTTCCGTGGCAGCACCAAAATAGGATGTGGTATATAGTACCACACTTTGTGCAAACGTATTGAAAGCAATGCTCTTAGAGACAACCGAGAGGACTGGTTGCCGAAACAGCCTGAGCCGATGTATAAACTTTTCGGCAGCTTTAGGATTGATTTGTTTAAGGGTAGTAGGGTGTGTAGTTACTGTCCATAAGTCACGATCAGACAATTGGGCACGCCCCAGTAGTAATAGCCCGAGTGAGGTTGCAACACCTTGGATGCAGTGTGCCCCGAAACCTGACTGATCTAACTGACGGAGCACCCAGCTTGGAAGCGGGCTGTTGATTACCAATGCTGTTTTGCACCTACAGTTACACTCCAATGCCAACAATGAGCATATGGGTGTATAGTCAGTTCCGTTGAGGATACCGCAAGCTTCTCGAGGGGTCAACCCAATACACTTGTCGGCTCGTGCAAGTATGAGTGTTTTTTGGGAAAGGATAGCCGATAAGATCGCTGCTCGTGCGGTGGGGTATTTTTTCCGTCGGAGAATAACTTCACTTTCAATCCTCCCAGGCAGGGATTGGACTGAAAAGGGGAGACAGTCAGAGCTAATAGCTTGCCAACAAGCATGCTGGTCAATTTGAAAACCTGCCGACCAGCAACATTGATAGCATTTATGGACTCTACTTACCCAGGTAATGTCATGTCCTGGTCCTGCAATCGTATTGTCGTCAATGTATCCCTGAACGCTAATGACCCGGGGGATACGATTCATATAGTGATATATCGGGTCCATTGCCAAACAGAATAGGAATACTGAGAAAGACCTTCCCATGTCAACTCCCACATGCACCGCCCTAGGCGGCAGAAGTCTGCCTTGAACTTTATGGCGGATGAGCCTTCCAAACAGGATGTATTTGGCGTAATTACATACCCATGTCGGTGCGTTGCGCATTCGCAGGATATGTAAGATCCAATAGGGATTAACCCGCTCAAAGGCTTTCGATAGATCAACTAGGAGCGCAGCCACGGGGGTATTGCTATCCAGTAAGGCTTGTATGGCATGGACAGCGTGCTGCGGTTCTTTAAAGCAATTCATGACTACTTGCGAGGGATGCATATATGCACAAGTTGCTTTCATGACTACAGCAGCAATGGTGCCATCAACCAGCCTATCACAAGTATTGGGCATTCCTAAGGGCCTGAAGTAGTCAGCAGTCGGACCTACTTTTGCCTTGGGTATCCAAACCCCTACTTGTACAGGTGCAGCTCGTAGGCCTGCTAGCATTTTCATCATTAGCTGATCTAAGACTGGGTAGCTATCTTCAGGGGAGAGCCTCCATGCAGAGTAGGGGATTCCATCAGGGCCAGGGGCTGAATCTTTAGTGCCAAGGAGTGTATGGAGAAAGTCCTGTTTCTGGGGAAGTTCAATACTTGGCCACGGCGAGGCAGTCTGGTACTCTCGTAAAATGGGTTCCCATTCTTGAAGAGAGTCTTGAGGCTTAACAAACCAAAAGTTCCGCGTGTCCAGCATGGCTTCATCCAGCATCTGGGAGGTGGTGCACTGTTCTCCCTGCTGATTGAGGATCGGCCCATTATAGATGACGCCCTTGGGGCAAATAGATCGTAACCGATTCCAAAACGTAATGTTATTGCCGATACCTCTGGCTTGTTGATTTACCTGCTCAAGAGCGGGATATTGCCGAGTCATCGTGATCTGGTCTAGAAAATCAAAAATCTGTTTCAACAGATCACTTCGAATTGTTATTTTTCCTGGATATAGCTCACTAACCCCGTTAGAAGTAAATATATGGTAAGTGGCAGTCTGAAGTGCATGATATTGTTTTGCAGGTACGTGTAACACCTCAGCTCGAATTTTAAGGAATTTCCGCAGAAGTTCATGCTCGGGAATCCGAGGATGATTCGATGGAATAGGTTGTTGTCTCCACCAAGACCAAAGGGTGGACACAAACTCAACTTCATCTGTTTGGGGTAGTCTTTGAATCCTTCTTATCAGCTCCTGTAGATCGTTAGGGACCATATAGGGGTTAGCCTCGTTCTTTCCAGGGCAAAACACGTTAGTTGGGATGGTTTGATGGACTGGGTCTTTCATGTCACTTTTGACTCTTGGTCGAACTACAAAGGTCGCGGTGAGTTGGTAATGTCCACTTAGGTGATGTCGCCTATTGGCTGCTACCATCACATCTATTTGGGCTGCAGCTACATAATCAGTAGGACATAATACTCTGTCGAGTGCTGAACTTCCAGTAGGGCTCTCAAAGGTGTGAAGTTGTGGATGCGTGTCGAGAACTTGCGCGTGGACTAATAATTCATTCCAAAGGTCCGGGCAACTGGTATCAACCTGGTTAAAGTCTCCTCCCATATAGAGGGGAAAGTCTACTTTACTGGTCTTGACCCAGGCGATTAATTCTTTCAGCTCAACGACCTTAGTTTGTGGATGTAGATACACTGACAAAAGTCCGATAGTAGAGTATCTGTCTTGGATTACTGCGAGGACAATGCGACCTGGGATGACAACTTCTGTTCGGTCAAGTTTCCACCCAGGTGGAATTAGGGCTGCCGCACCACCCGACACTCCACCTCTTTCTGTTAACAATCCTTGGGTGTGTGCAACTTGAATGCCTGGTATGTTATGGTGCAAGACCTGATGGGTTTCAGCATGCCATCTGGTTTCTTGTAATAAGACCGGGCCTGTCCGTAGAAGTCGCTTAACTAGTCGCATTTTGGCATCCCCTGCCCTAGTTGCAAGTGTCCACCCTGATACATTCCACACATGTAATCGTTTGAGCCTGAATGGAGATCTTGCCTGATAGCTTTTCGGTATTCGAGAATGCCTCTTCCTATTTCTTCTACTGCAAGAGAAGGTAATGTTCGGGAGTCACACATAAGCTGCTGATAGAAATTATCAGCACTCTGATGGAAAAGTGCGGCAACATGTTGCAAGGTTAGCTTCCACCATGGTGTTCGGACATGGAGTATATTGGGCAATATTGATAGGTCACGTATCTTTGATAGATATGGCGGGCATTGAGTCCCTGTTTCGAATAGGTAAGTCGTTTTGACACATCGAGTAAGCATCTTGAGCAGAGTACGGAGCAGAGGAGCAGGCAGGTTCCGCAGAATCATCATCATTCCGAGTAATAGAAATCAGTTTACTCCCTCCGTTGGGGCTTCTCCCAGTGCGAAGAGCAGCCTGCTCCACTCCTCCGTACTTGCAAAGATAAGATATTCTCCTGATGGGTCCAGTGCATGCGATTGCATGAGCTGAGTTCCAAGTTGCCTGGGCATTCGTCGCATGGACGATGACTGCGTATACCACATTGGTGACCATACTACAGGGGTGGCAACTTTGTACGCAACAAAGGACTTAGAGTCTGCAAGATCTTGAACTTGGTGATTGTCAACCACATGTATGGCGATCCATTGTGGAATGGCACCACTAACATCTCGTGCTAATACACCTATAATACTTAAGCCACCTGTGCCATCCAGACCACCGAGTAAATGGATGACAGTGCTAGCGGTCGAGGCGTTGTGCATAAAGCACTGCGGGGCACCAAGTGTGTGCAAATAACACAAGGCACAGAAAGGGCACTGTAAAGCCGCAAATTCACTAAGATGTATATAGTGTTGTCCATTATCAATTCGAGCAAGTATCGGGTAGGTCGTAAACGTATGATAAGAAACTTGCACCACATCAGCAAATATCTTTGGCATGTTGGCATGAATGAGAAGGTCTTTACTTTGTCGATAGTCAAATGCGACCGTTCCAAAGCGAAACGGTTGATCAGGCTCATGAGAAAGCAACAGGAATAGCAGGCAAGGTCGTTGTACCCCAACATAGATAAGGGGAGGTTGCATGATTTTTGGTGCCCAAATGATAAAACCGTAGGGAAATTGGTGCTTTACACTGAGCGTTGCAATCTGGAAGACAACAAATAGTTGTTTGATAGCAGTAAGTTGTTCAGCACCAGTATATTCTTTCAACAGTTCAATATGCTTTGCTTTAATCTCTTGAGCTTCAGAATGAAATCCAAGACCATTTTTAACAGCCAAGTAAAGCATGTGCGCTGATAGGGTAACATTTTCATATGTGTTTGAGGACTCTAGCACCCAATCAATCCGAGTTTGGGTCATAATATTGCTCAACTCTTTATCACCAAAGGGGGGTTTATCCTCACTGTGGGTTCCATGATACTTAGGAGGGTTGGATCCTTGTAAAAATGCGAAAACTGTCGGCTGGTGCACTACTGGGGGGCAAGCTGATTCGACGCTGTCATTAAGAGAGTAGTGCCGCCATTTTGCTTCAAAATCCACTTTGTCATCTCTGAGTTGAACTCCTCGAGCGGCTGCTTGTTCTAAAACCAGCTTCAGCAAGTCTTGGTATTTAGAATAAACTTCTTGGATACTCGGTAGGTCCTTGTGGTACGGCTGCGCATCATTGTTTCCCTCAACCCACTGTTGTAATTGATCATCGGTACCGAGGGCCGCACTGATGAGAGATGGATGAAAACTATTTCCACAAAAGTCTCGAATCACTTTATCCGTGAGAAGGGAAGGCCCATGTCTTTCTGTCGTTAAGATATTCTCAAGTCCTGCTAATTTGCGTACTTCTTGGACCGTCAGAATTCTCATTGGCAGTACAATATTTGGGTTATGAAAGATAGGCACCAGTTGTTCGATGAGTTCATCTTTTTTGGATGTGGTCGCTCTGTCTGTTTGAAGAGTGATAAGGAAACTTTTCCATATAGGGAGAAAGTGAGCAGGGATGAAGCTTGCCCATGGCAGGTTTGGGACTCTAACTCCCTCAGCCATTTGGGTTAACAACATGAAAGATTTCCTCCCACCAAAAAAGGAATAATCCCATAGAAGTGCACTGGGCTGGTAGCCTGTCCAGGAGAGCTTCAGGATTCCACTGTTTGACAGCCCTCTTGTTCGGAGTAATGGAGCCAATGGTAAGTTTTCACCATTCAAGGTCACTAATGGGCCCCATTCATCGAGAAATGTAAGTGGAACACTGGCAAGTTCCTCTGTGTCCATGTGACTCCGTAGAAATACCCTTTTTCGCTGAATGCCATAGTAGGGACTCGTGTCCCAGACCCACCGGTTGGTTGGTTGCTTACTAGGAAGTCCAAGACAGTATAGAAACATTTGGAAGTGTTCAGACTGCTCAAGGCGCTGCATACCTTTAGGTTTGCGGTCAGTTTGTACAACTTGCATGCTTCCAGCATTCTCTGTCAAGTATCGGATCGATTCAGTTCCAAAGAGCTTCTGAAGATGCAGAATAACAAGGTAAACTATAAAGAAGAGCATGCTTCGCTGACCTGTCAGCCCAAGCAATCCATTTAAATAACCTGCATAAGTAAGATCTTGACAGGGAGATCCTGCAACAACAATCCACTTGATTGTAGGGTGCATTGCCTTGGCTTGACGAAGGATCAGAGAATCACAGGCAACTAAATCCCAGACATCTTTAACGTAGATGGTAGCAACCCCTTCAATCGTATATCCCCACTGTTGGTCTTCACGCAGCCCTATTTCAGCAGCAACAAGCCGACGTAAGACAGGATCAATTTCTGCTGCGATGAAAATAGTAGGGGGTTTACCTAGTTTTTTCTTAATGATGTGATAGACAGATCCGACTCCATCAAACATCGAGATAACACCAATGTTGGCCAGCGTTCCGTGTGCGATAATCCTAGGTAATCCTTCAGGGTCAATCTCTTCAACTATATCCTCATTCTTACCATCTTTAGGGGGTCCATGTCTGGTCGTCTTCGCCTTCTTCTTGCTCGACTTGGTTTTAGCGTTGTGCTTGCAAGAAGGGTGAGAGAGCTGCGAGGTTCGTGTTCTTTTCTGCTTCCGAGGCGATTTGAGAAAGCCTTTGACAACCTTTAATTGTCTTCTGCGATACTGCGCAACTTCACCACCTCCTGCTGCTTCAGAAAGTTGCTTTGTCATTAGAATTGCTTTGGGTGATTTGACTGGCAGTATGACAAGCCCACTGATGAGGAGCTTCCCGCTGACATGCTTGTAGTCCGCAACTCGTATACCATTGTTATGGTCGTACATACTTATCATTCCAGGCTGACTAGTATGCAGGACTATGAGCTGGCTGTCAAAGTCAAGCCTAGTGGTGGCTATGAGACACTGGATTTCATACTCTCTTTCTTGGAACATAAATTTGTGCCCAAGTGGGAGTCGTTCTTCCTCGTTTCGGAAAAGAGCATCCTGGAGGTACTTTGATTCGAACGATGATCAAAGGGCCAAATTTGCCGCACTTCCACTTGGCTTTGGCAGCGTCTAGACATGAACAAGCTTGACACTCTGTCAATTCATCAGTATTCCAGATTGGAACTAGCGAGTCACAAAGTTCATCTATACCTGTATTAGGCTTGATTGTCGCAGTGAAGGTGTCAATTGGTATTGCACTAGACCGTAAGCACGCCTGACATTGTAACACAAATCTTGAGAAAAGAAAACTACGTGTACTCTGACTAAGGTTAGCGCATACAATTGAATATAATTCATACACTGCATCATTTTGTGTAGTGCCGTTGGGGGGAATGGTGCTAAGTGTTGCTAAGGATAGGCAGGCGTCAAAACATGTAAAGGGAAAAACCGTGGGTACTTGATGGACCCAGCTCCACCCTACACCTACTGCTGCAAGGGCTGCTTGTCGAACATGTATACTAACATGTGTTGGGATCCAAGGCCCTCTTGATAGGAGGTACAATGCAGTATTCATGCTAGACATGTGACTACAGTGGATCGCAATGTCTTGGGCTTTGTTAGCTAAGGCAGCAATAACGGTAGCATCAAGGGTCGGGAACCATTTTCGGCTAGATTCAGCAAAAGGAGAGAGAGAGGCAAAACGAAGTTGTGGGGACTGACTTTGAGTCTCACGTTCAAAGGATGGCTGTGTGAGGTCAATTTGCTCAGTATGGTCATCTTCCCCAGTGATATCAATGCACACATGCGTTTTGTCGTTAGCCGGTAGGACAGAACTTCGTTGAAGGGCAGCCTGGATAGGGGGCAATGCTTCTCCTTGATGTAAGGAAGAAGCCTGGGACGACTTGGTCTTTGTGGGGGTTGCAATGCCAGGGGGATCTTTACCGATTTCTACGACAACAGCGTCATCAGGTAACAATGACTGTTTTTCTGGTAAAGGATCATTTCCAATAGGGGCCTTAGAGGCAGCACCTGGAGGCTGGCATTGACTTGGAAGTGTATGTACAATGGGGTCACTGCTCTCCGGTTTCGCATTGCCAGTTTGTGAGGGAGGGGAGACACCGGGTGGGGAGGACGGAGTCATAACAGGGTCAGAAAGTTCATTAGACAGTCTGTTTTTGCTTGCAAAATCACCTTTCACTTCTCCACAAGTAGATTTGAGCTCTTGTAGGCTAGTTTTCTGACTGCTAAGAGCTTCTCCTTCACATGTAGGGGGTTTCTTGATGGGGGTGGAGAGAAGTGCAGGTTGGGGAGGTAGCATCTCTTTATCTTCCTCCTCTGTTTTGCGTATGTTATTTCCGTGAAGGTCTTGATCAACAACCATATCAGTAATTGGTTGCTCACTGGTGCCAGCTGGGTGACTAGCAGGTAGGTTGGTCCATGGGATGGTTGGGCTGACAGTAGGGGGGTCAGTGCGTGCATCACTAGGTGTTAATTGCCCTTCTGGAACTTTACAAGCGTGCTGAGCACCTTTGAGATCACCTTGACTGCTTGACCGCTCTGCATTTGGCTTCGCAGTGTCATGGACGCTTGCCCCAGCGACAGCATCAGTGAGGGGGGGACTGTTTTGATAAGGGTTGACCTGTTGGGAGGGCGGAGTTGGCGGGGGAGTGGTGCCTAACGCTGCGTAAGCCGGAAGCTGGTCAATTTCTTTCTTGCTGCTGGGGGGGACAGGCGGGGTCCTAGGCAGTTTAGCACCATGGTCAGTTCGTTTGTCCTTCGTGAGCGGCTGGTGCTGTGTGGAGCTTGTAGAGGGTACCGCGGTAGTTTTCCCATTGGTACCGCTGTTGTCGAATGTACTAAATTTCCATGCAGCAATGGCTTCAACTTTAGTATCAGCAGTTAGCATGGCACTGAAGTCAAAGTGGGGAGGCACGAGCATGACAAGATAGCAAGCTTTGAAGGGATATATTTGTAAGGCATCGACCTTAGTGAGGTATAATGAGCTTTCGAGGCCATCAACTCGATTGATTTGACATTGCCTGCCTGTCGGTATTTCAAACATCATGATTCTGGTAAATTTGGACACTTGCTCAAACCTAAGGACGTTTTGCTTGCAGAAATCTCCTTTCGCACTATTCACTGCTTCAAAATGACTGAAATGAGTCAAAAAGATATCAAGTGTATCTTTTACAGGTATAGATTCAAGGAAGAGAATCCAAGGGTAGGTCTCTTCAGAATACGTATATGATACCTGTTGAGTCTGCAAGTCAAATGCTGAGTCCTTAAGAAGTCCGAACCGTCGCTTCTGTGAAGCATTCTGGGTGCTGACAGGGGCGATAACAGTGAGTCTGTTTTTGAAGCTTGGATTACACTTTTCACCAATTCTACGCCAATGCTCTCCTTTGGTCTCGTGCCTGGGTGGTTCACCCGGTGCACCAGTTTGCGGCAGTATGTTTCCACAATGCTCTATCGTGCAAACAATATTGTTTCCTCTTCTGTCCTTGACTGAGAAAGAACATGGGAAGTTCTGCTTAACTTCATGAGGGATCCAAAAAGTGAGCATCGTGATATTGACATTGTCTTCATTGACGATTGTTTGAAATTCAAATTTGGATGCTGAAAACGCATTAATGAGTGCAAAGCCGAGCTCTGAGTCAATGACTGCTACTTCATTTTCCAGGAGTGGGATAATGCTACTTTTAGCAATTTGAAGTGGTATGAAGGGCATACTGCCTATTGGTGCATACCTTACTTCAATTCGGTACCAGTTGCTGCCAATGGCAGTCACTTGACTAAGAACAAATTGTGTCGATTGCTGGCGTTGTCCAAAGGGCAAGTACGTTGTTGAACAATGCAATAAATTGCGGAGCACTTCGATTTCCATGCCTTCTAGTTTCAGCATTACTTGAGCTTTAGATAGGAAAAAGTACTTTATTCTAAAGGACATGAGCTCCAGCGCAAGAGCATTTCGTTCTTGATCACTTAAGTGCCGAGTGGACATAACAGTGAAAGTAGCAGCCTCCCGCAGTTTATGTAAACGAGTCCAGTCAATGCCTTCTTTGATCTGAAACTGGGTATCTTGTGCTGCGTTGACTTCTTTCTGTAATGATTCAATTGCTTCACGGATTTTGGTTCTTTGTAAGCACGAGTTCTTTTCATATTTGATAGTAAGCGGCACGCTTCCTTTTGACTTGTCAGAATTATAGCAGCCATTTGGTGATGTACTGGTCTCACTGACTCCTGGATATTGCCCTTGTCGCAGTTCTTTGCCAACAAAATTTTCAAAGGCGATACGAGCAGGCATTATCAGCTCATCAGTTATCGTGTCAGAGATTTGCCATTCAATTACCGCCGGACTGCTTGACAGGCTATCCATTTTGACTAGATATAGTACAGTAGGATATTTTTGATATCTGAGGGTTCCAGTGAGCTGCTTAATTTCTCGAATGGCTGCCATATGCCTATGGCAAGTGTCAAAAACTTTTGCTGCTATTTCAACTGGGCCAGTGCTGGCATGACACTCATAGATAAATATAACAGTCTGTTGCATCGTCGCTAGTGTTCTCATCGCACTTTGAGCAGCTCCAAAAGAGGGAAACGCATAAGCAGTCGTCTCCTGCTTCGCTATCTGTGAATGCAGCTGATCATAGGTGGTCAGAAGTATGCCTTCAGGTGCTTTGATTTTGCTCGGAAAATGCACCATGAGAGTGGCATTCAATCCAAGTGCACCGAGACGTTCTGCAGCAGCCTGTTGAGCCTCGATGTGTTCAGACATTCTGGCTTTGTGTTCTCACAAGGAAAAGGTTGTGTGTGAGAGGTATGACAAGTTACTCGAGGTGAGAGAGGGGAGGGGGGAGTACCTGCCGCGTCTTTGGACAGATAAACCCGTAAAACTGGGAGAGAGAAATCAAACAAGAAAAGAGAGAGTAAAGAAGGTGGAGTCACTTCAATAGGTTCGCACAGGAAGTAACTAAATCTTAACAAAAAAGGGGGGAAAAGGTGTCCTCAATACTAAAAAGAACAGAGGTGAGTGGTATAGGTAGCAGAGCACCTGTCACGTCTTTGGACAGACACACTGTGTGAGCACAAGAGAAGTCCAGAAAAGAGGCAATGAAGACGAGAGAAACAAAGAAATCAGATAAAGAGAGGGAACTTGGTAAAGCAGTGCAGAAAAAAGAACAGTGACCTGTCACGTCTTTGGACAGACACACTGTGTGATCGCAAATAAAAGCACGGGAAAAGAAAAAGGTGAGCCTGTCACGTCTCAGGACAGACACCCTGTGTAAAAACCGGTACTCAAAAAGGGGTGAAAGAAGGTTGCGCGAGGTGCCTGTCACGTCTTTGGACAGACACCCAGGCAACAAATAAAAAACCAAACCTTGAGATCTGAGCTCGATGCCAATCAGGTGATTAAGAATCACAAAACCAGATCTAAGGTTACGCAATCTCTCTACCAGGTGTTCAATCTAAGGGCCAGACGAAAACCAAAAGAGAGCAACAAGACTTAAACACAATCTCTTAAATCCAAAGAAAAAAGGGGGGGTTCCGGCAGCACAGGAGGAATCGAGCACAGTAAGTCGCCCCAGCAACAAACTACACAACAAGTCCCTTACCCCTGGGCTAACTACGCAGTTACCAGTACTCTCCTCTGCAACAGGTGTGCTCGGCTACTGGTAACTTGAACCGAAAACTTGAGCCAAAGGGTACCGGGGTTGTGTGCAGTAGCAACGGCGACATTACCTTCATTGTCAATAAACATACAACCATGGAGTTCAGGATAAGAACTAGCTGCCGTGTGTATTTTGCAGAAGGCTTGTTCGACAAACCGAGACAAAAAGCAAACAATGCACTGGTCATATAGGAATGTGCCAATAAATCGATGGCAAATCAGATATTGTCCTTTGGGTCTATAAGGAACAGCAAACCAGATGCAGTTGGGGTTGGTGCAGTGGAACGGGATAGGTGCAGCCGTAAACACCACAGGGAGAGGCAGTTGCTGCCATGGGATGTCAACCCGGGTATGGCAATTCCACGCAGCTGTGTCAAGGTGAAAAGTACGCGAGCGTGGAAATTGAACACAGTAGACCGTCCATTGGCAGGGCTTCCCAGTCAGCAATATGAACAAAATGAACAGAAACTTGCTCATGATGTAATAAGGAATACAACCAAAGCAAAATTTGTGCCATGGTGGAGGTGCACTGTCCAGCGGATTTAAGTTTGTGGAAGATCCATTCCTTGGCCTGTGGACAAATGGCGTTCAACTACAGCATCATAATTATGACCAAAGAAGAATTGCAGCAGATCTTCTGCTCTTCCAATTCCTGCTCCGAAAAACCTCATTCCTACGAGGATGCTTTGCATTTGTTTTTTCTGAAGAAGTTGAATTGCAGTTGGCGAAAGCTGCGATGGTGACCCATGACGCCTAGGTCGGCAGGGTGAATCTTACGGGCAGCAGGCAGCAGTTGCTTAGGAAGTACAGTCGGCATGACTGGGGTCAAATGACCTTCGAGTGCATGAATTGGAAGTTCCGGCATTGGGTCAATCCCAATTTGCTTGGAGGAGAAATCACGGATACGTTGTTCTCGTGCCAGGGTTTGTACTTGTTCACGCAGGGCTTGATATTGAGCTCGAGCTTGTTTCGGGTGAACGACTCCGGACCATGCATGCTTGGTTGCTGTTTCAGCAGGTTCGGTAAGCCAGTTGCGTAGACGCTCAGACATCCAGACAGTGGCTAATAAATGTGGCATCCGCAGTGAATGTTTTACCCACTGTAGACAATTCCTTGCACAAGCACTGGCCAACTCTTCTGAGTTTAGCCTCCTTTGTGCTGAAGTCCTCAAATATCGTCTAGAAAAGAAAAAAGACTGCTGTACTGCCCTCAGACATTCACCACATGGAATGTATCAGGTTGGAGAATGTTGCAATGGACTAACCCTAAGACACAAGCCATCCTCCGCCGGGCTCGGCATGGCATTGTCTGCCTCCAAGAAACCAGATGGACGGCGAGTGCTGCTACCAATTTTCTCCAAAACTATCCAGGCTTTCTTATTGCGCACTCTCCATCGATCGTTACAGAAAATGGAGGCCTGTCGGGAGGAGTAGCCATGTTGATTCCATGCTCCTTTAGACTACTGCAAGAAATTGTTATCACGCCTGGCAAACTCCTTGCCGCACAAGTCCAGACCAGAACCGCTTTTGGGTGATTTCGGCCCTATTGTCATCCCAGCAGCGCTAAAGAAGACTGTGAAACGCTTGCCAAATGGCTATCTGATCATCAGGACCATCCTGATCCCTTTTTCATTGTCGGAGACTTTAATCATGGTCATCACCTCTCCCTTGACGCCTGGCACCGCATTTTAAGTTGTGCTCAAGGTGACGACATCGTCAAAGATGAACCGACCTTCTGGGGCCCAAACGGCTCGTCATCAATCGACAAAGTCATTCTTCCGACCGAATACATGAATCGTGGGCTAATCCAACATCAGGTGTTCTATGATTGTCTTTTTGAGTCTGCCGGGCATGCATGCATATCCATCCAATTGCGCCACAGGCCACCAGTTTCTAGTAGCCCTGACCTGCCTTTACATATGATCATACCGGCCAGTGTCTTCCAACCGGGCAAGGACCGACATGACACCCGACAAGTGTGGCCGTCACTCCAATCGCTGGTTCGCCGACTTTGCTTAGTCTCCCAACCCACATTTGAATCCCTTCAAGCATTATTATGCAATGGTGGATGTCACTCCCCAAGCGGCCCCGGGACTTCAACACTCTGAGAATATCTCTAAACGTTTGCTACGAGAGCTTCTGGCGGCCCTTCCAGGCTTCCGCCCTGCCCTAGAAGAATATTGCCAATCATCCACTGTAATCACGGTTCCTCGTACCTTCCTTTGGAAGTGTCTCGAGCTCCTTGATCTTCAGCTACAACAACAGCATCTTATCACTAGGAATAGAGATGAAACTACCCGCAGTCGTGACCTGGGCACTAATGCCCCTCTGTGGCAGAGATTGCGAGCTAGCTGCCCGCGAACTGTATTTTATAATGGTCCTATTCTGGACGGTGCAGGCAACCAGTGCCAGACCGACCTGGACTTGTCTGCAGCCATGCTCGCTACCCGCAAGTTCTGGTTCCAACCGCCTGTTAAATATGATCCTGAGTGGACAGACCACCTGGAGCAGTATAAAGCACAAGCCCAGCCCTGGCCACATGTTCCCCCACCCGGCGCGGAAGACCTAATCAGAACTGTTCTTGCCACCAACGATTCTTCCCCAGGTCCAGACGGAATACCCTATGCAGCATGGCGACTCCACCCTGGAGTGTCATCTGATGCGATGATTACGCATCTCAATGATATCTGTAGATCCTCAGTCCCTCCCCCTTGCTCAGTCCAAGCATGGATCCCGAAAGCCAAAATGGGCCCCACTGCTGATAATTTCCGTCCATTGGGTATGCCATCGACATTTGAGAGAGTCATAGACGGAAGCATCGCGACAGTCATGACCAGAGCGATTGCTCCACTACTCCACCCCTCTCAAACGGTGTTAAATGTCTTCCGCGAACCGCAAAGTGCTGTCCAATCCGTCCAAGCTGTTCTAGACCAAGATGCACCATGTGCATGCCTGTCATTGGACCTTTCCAAAGCATTCGAACAGATTAACCCCTACTGGATCTTGCAAATTTTATCAGCATGTAAAGCCCCCTGGTGGATCATCATGATACCCGGCACATCCTCCTCTTTCGAAGATGTAGGCACAAGGTCCAAGGCAAGTTGTTACCCTCAAAAATGATTGTCACAGGCGTTGACATGGGTCGATCTTTTTCAGTCCTGCTCTTTTGCGTCGCCATGGATCCGGTTTTGACCTATCTCAACCGAATCCCCGGCATGCTGACAGTTCAAGGGTATGTTGATGACACCACGATGGTGGGAGATACCACAGCAGGCATGCAATGGCTCTCAGATGCCTGGCAAGCTTGCATCCGTTTGAAATCCGCTGGCATCCAAATAGATGAACACCACTGCTGGCGAACCAGTGGGATCAATATGCATGCAGCTAGCTCTGGTCAGATCGACCAATACCCTCCATTAAACTGGACACAAAGTTTACCAGGACATGCTACATTGCGGCAAGCATTGGTTCACAGAGCAGGTTATAGCACCACCACCATAGTGTGCCGAGCAAATTTGTTTGTGTGTCTCACCCCAGCAGAGGTTGATTTAATATTAGCCGGAGGGCATCTTGCTAAAATTGACCCACTCTTCCTTGTACAGTGTAGTTGTTCCAACAAGTGCAGCATACTGGTTAACCACCCAGCCTCCCATAGTACTCTGAATGCGCTAGAACGCTCCGACTGGGGAGCCCACCTCATTGAGGGAAAAACTACTGCGCTGGGTCTGCTACTATATGGTAAATATACCCGTAGCCATCAAGGGTGGACCCCAGTAGAGGAACTTATAGGCACACAAGCCATTAACCCCAAAGCCATGTCCAAAGCCAACCATCGGCTTGCCCTCTTCGCCACACCTGCTCACTCTGTAGTGCAAAGAAGCCTTGCCAATAACTGTTTTATTCTGTCCCTTAATATCTACCAAAGTACATACTTTGGCTTTACTCCGGACGACATCAATTTATACCAACAACGCTCTGCGAAACTTATCCTTGGCAGACCATGGCTGGCCGCACGGTATCTCCCACACATATTTAGGTGGTTAGGTATTGCTCCTGCACTAGACCCAGCGGTCACACTCACTGCAGCGTGTTTGGGTTATTGGCTTAGACAGAATGGCTCTACCGCCTTTCTCTCACCGGAGTACCCGGATGTAGGGACAAGGCAAGGAGCGGTTGTCCAACGCATCTTCCGAACATGGATCCCCCTGCTCGGACTTGACACAGTCGGCAACTTGTTACGCATAACTGCAGGACAAAACACCAGGAAAAAACACTTCCAATTCCTCCGCCAGCTGAAACTCAGTCTTTACGAGGCCATCCAAGTGCATGCACTGCAATATCTACAGTCTAGAGTAAGCTTACAACTCCTACCAGGCGGGGTATCGTGGGCTTGGTTGACCCATTTAGCCACAGTGCCTAAACTTGCTGTTAATGGAGTTGCACGCTTTGCTGTCTTGCGGTGGGCAGTGAATGAGGATGATGATGAATGCCTGCGGCTTCGACTTGCAGGCTCGCTGCAGGCTGAGCAGCCATGCCAACTCTGTGGAATTCCCACCCGTTTGTACCCACTCGGACTTAATTTTGCCCCAGCCTGTGAGAAATGCTGCCATGACCATGATATTAATGCTACCACTCTGTACAGTAGTGAGAGATGGGGGATCCCGACCACATCCCCCTGGCATGCCATCGCGGAATCTGCTCGGGGATCTTTTCATATTCCTGCCTCCTGGCGTGACCGGGCACGAGATCTCGCCCCCTGCGTAGCGTGCGGACATGGAGACAATTCCTCTCAACATTGGGCCCGTTTCTGCATAGTGCCTGTCCTAGTTGCCAACATCTTGTCACCTTCCCCCAATCCAGTGAAATCATTGGATCAACTAGCCCGAGTCAACACAGCTGGATGCGTGATCGCGAGCCACATTCTGCATCAGTTCCGCCGACTCTTGCTTGAGCATGGAGGCATGCAACATGCGCCATCTTCAGTTCCCCTAAGTGTCCCTGAATGGCTAACCCGCCTACATGACAATGCTCTGCAAGCAATCCCAACTCGCTTCCTCCCGGAGCCTGTCTCTCCCATCAGACCCCAGAGTGCAGGCGCAGACAACCAGAATCATCCCTGCTACATGCAAACCGCCGCCAATGAAGCAGTTACTCTCCACTCTGCAGCACTTCCCGATCTGGTTTGCACAGCTATCACATCCATTGCCCCGGATCAGCCTATCGCTGTGCTCCCCCTTGGACATCCATGGCTTAGCCTCATTGCCCCAGCTCGAGCTGCTGGATTCCGCCCTAATGCCAAGATTGTACCAGCCTGCCCCAACTCGCCTGATTCCTTCTGTACAGTTACAGCTCTTCAATCCATCAGTCCTAACGAGTTGATCTTAGCAATCCCTCCCGACGATACACCATCCGAACCCTCGATACAGATCGTAGGCCAATTCGATGGCAGTTGTATACACGAAGATGCCTTAGGAGGAGCTGGATATGTCATATATGTAATAGAAGGTGGTCGGTCTCGCGTTATTGCATGTCGGTCAGTCGCTCTGCCGCATTGTTCAGATAATATAGAAGCAGAAATCATGGCCTGTTTGTATCTTGTTGAAGAAGTTGCTGTTGTCGTTAAGCAGCTCTTATCGAGCCGCGGCCTCACGCCCAAGGTAGTCATCCAAGGTGATATTCTCCCTGTCATTAAGTACTTCCAATTTGCAGGCCGTCTCCGGAGACTAGATATGCACCAACCATTGGAAAGCATTCGTTCAACCGTAAGTCTACATCTCCCTTGTAGCCTCTTCATATACCTGCCTCGAGTTGCTAACGGCATAGCAGATGACTTGGCAGGGCAAGCCACTCAGTTCCTGTTGGCTAAATATAGGAGCGACCCTGCTGCCTTCAATCGGAATGCTGGGCCGGTGTCCATCAAGCCATCATTCCCCACGGGCCTCTTTCAGGTCGGAGGCTTTCACATTCAAAGTTTTGAACAGCCCTGGAGCCAGCCGATACTTACCCTAGTAGAGAGGCCCAGTATTGATCACGGTCTTCTCCGCAAACACGTGACCCTCCACCCCCATCACCGCCAGCTGATCGAATCCTATCTCTCCCCGTGTCTACCGCAAAACTGCAGTATTGAAATTGACTATTCCCCCAAAGCTGCCGACAACCATGGACGAAGATATTGCTGCACCATAGGAGGCCAGCGACTACCGAGAGCCGCCAGGCTTTTATTGTTCGGACGGAATCATTGCGAAGTTGACCTCAAAGGATCTTTTTATGAACTTGTCCGACGCCTGGGATTACTGTTTGCGCCCGACTTAGTACCCCTCCCAACCATCGATGAGTTCCGCGCGCAGCTAGCCCGTGACCCCTATATTCAAAAAGTAGAAGCAATCTGCCCTGACACCATCAAGCAACTCCCATTGAGGATTATCAATAGCTCCCTTGATGCTACATACCGATATCTAAGCTCTCTTGTTGATGACTCCCCCAGTGCTAGTGTAAGTGCAATCCTCTGCCAACTCTGGTCTTTGAGTACAACTCTGACTACTCAGTTGCTACCGCGTTTCCGCCCAGAGTTCCTGGTCAACCATAATGACAGCGCTTTTAGATTGCTAGAGCACTTTGAAGCCATAATTGTCGAGGACACCATTCGTGCCATCATTGCCCGCCACCCAACACAATCCTTGGTGTGGCTACACGATGGTTTCTTAGTTGCTCCCCCGCCTCCTGAACAAATGGTAAGGCAGATCGAGAAGGAAGTTCTGTCCAAGCATCAGCTTTACTATGGTCAGACATGGTTCAAAGTCACCTCCCTTGCAGCGGCGCGCAACGCATACGTAGACACCCTCAAGCATACCGCCAGCAGCCATGCCCTATCCCTCACCCGTCGTGCACCCCACAGTTCCCAACGTAAACAGCGCAGTGCTCAAGGATCGCCACACATCTGCACCACCCCCTTGGAAGCCCTTGCCAAACTGCGTGCTCGACGTGAACGCTCGACGGGAGTGAGTTGAAACGTCCGCCCGGACTCTGTTGCTGCCTCGGTGACCACAAAGCAACCGGTTCTCTGTTGCTCACCTATCAGGGACTAATGCAACCCCTAATAATGAGCCTCAGAATTTATTCCGCTGTTGTCACCCATGAGCATCAAGCTGCAACTCAATAAGTGGACGCGATCTTACGGAAGGTGACCCGACCTCAAGGCAGACGGCCTGCCACTGCCTAGGCAGTTCCAGGCCACTGCAACGTAGTTATTGGTGATTGAGACCTCCTGTGACTGCCAATTGAGTTTCATCAGCTCACTACCTGATTTGTACCTACCCCCCGCCAATTTAGTTCTTATGCCTCATGAACGCTGGTCAGGTCAAGTGGGGTGGGCTCCCAGGGGTACCCTGGGTAGCTCTCCCCACTTGCGCAAGACCCATGAGGCCAATTTAACACTGAACCACACGTCTCGGATAGTGGAAGGCCTTTTCCATAAGTAAGTGAGCTAGCCCCAAGTGTTACATGCGCACTTGCGTTAACCCTGAGGACACCAAATTGTGAGCGACCCTCTGTTGCCCACCAATTATATGGTATTTCCAGGTGATTAATTAGTCCTCCAGAATGGGCCCAGTTTCAGCCGCTCATTGAGCATCAGCTAACCCTAAATTTCACCCTGCAGAGGCTACTAGGTGGCCAAGCTGTGGAAGCTGTAGAAACTGTTCAACATGGCCGTGCCCACTTCACAGTTTAGTTAGGACTAATTCAACCCCTAATAATGAGCCTCAGAATTTACTCTACTATAGTCACCAATGAGCATAAAGCTGCAACCCACTAATTTGACGTGATCTTGCGGCAGGTGACCCGACCTCAAGACAGGCGGCCTGCCACTGCCTAGGCAGTTCCAGGCCACTGCAACGTAGTTATTGGTGATTGAGACCTCCTGTGACTGCCAATTGAGTTTCATCAGCTCACTACCTGATTTGTACCTACCCCCCGCCAACTTAGTTCTTATGCCTCATGAACGCTGGTCAGGTCAAGTGGGGTGAGCTCCCAGGGGTACTCTGGGTAGCTCTCCCCACTTGCACAAGACTCATGAGGACATTTTAACACTGAACCACACGCCTCGGATAGTGGAAGGCCTTTTCCATAATTAAGTGAGCTAGCCCAAAGTGTTACATGCGCACTAGCGTTAACCCGGAGGACACCAAATTGTGGGCGACCCTCTGTTGCCTACCAATTATATGGCATTCCCAGGTGATTAATTAGTCCCCCAGAATGGCCCTAGTTCCAGCCGCTCACTGAGCATCAGCTAACCTTAAATATCACCCTGCAGATGCTACTAGGTTGCCAAGCGGTAGAAACTGTTCAACACGACCGTGTCCACCTCACAGTTTAATTACTGGTGTATCTCACAGTATAGTTCCACGCTGCCTTGAGCTCCTGCTTGCTTACTTCTTTGCTTACTTCTGGGTGTCCAGAGGGAATCAACTTCCCACCCAGGGGAAAAGGTGGGAAGGAGGGAAAAAAAAAGAAGTTACGGTTTCTCTCTGGACTCCAGCTCCTCAGCAAACACAGGCATCGCGAAGCTGAGCACAAAACAGTTTGCCCTGAGATGATGGACTAGCGGTAGGACAATTTTTATGTCGCACTTCCTTCTCAGCCTGTTGGACAGTTCCTTCACCAGGGGTGTCCTGGGAACGCATAATCAAGCATCCTTGTCCAATGGCACCTGTGTAATTGCCATGAGACCCTCGCTGTTCCCAAGGGTACCTTGGGTAATGGAGAAGGCTACAGCGACCCGCATCGAGGTGCTCAGGCCCCTTCGGACTGATACAAAGCACAAAAAGCAGTAGTAGTCACCTGCTGTATTTGAATCTAGTTTTTTGCCTGTCCGTAGGAAAGCCTTGTAACATCATATTCTCCGACCCGCTGATGTACCCGCGCATTGTAATCCACTGTACAGTCATAAGCTTATTGTGTAGGTTTTGGATCTTTTGTTTCGGGCCTTTCTATCCGGGTGCCGTACCAACTGGTCAGGCGCAGTAGTTCAAGGGGAGCTACACTGCCCTTCAGCGACACGTGCCACTTAAATAGTTACCTTTGTCGAATGGAGCATATCATAGTAAACACGAATGGACGACACTTCCCTGTCCACGTTGTCAGATGCCAACAAATGCTGGGTAGTTATTGCTGACTCGCATGTCCCAGGGAAAGATATATCTTCTCTGCTCTAACCATAGTAGTATCCACCAGCACACTACCCAAGCGCTCAACTCCTAATCTCCCACTTTTGTAGCCAATCCTATTGTTGGATGCTTCATAAACCTGGCCAAATGATTAACGGTTGCTCCCAGGGATAATTGTTGCCCATTTGTCCTGCGCCCGGTTTACCACATTGAGGAGGGCCCTTTATAACGATATACATGACACACCCTTGCTTTTGATAGTTATTGCCGTGTTGGAAGTATCGTCATGCTGAGCAAACGCCTATACTTAGAGTTGTTTCTCACTATCACCTTCCCAGCCAGCGCACTATCTCAGCCTAGTTGTAGAACTCCCATCAAGGTGGCTATAAGAAATTCCGTGGAATCGTTAAATAAATGAGGGTTGCTCCCGGGTAATGGACATCACCTCCACACGGCACCGCAGAAGATCAATGGCCATGCACCACCGGCGCAGAACAGAGACGTACCACGATGACGCCTCCCTCGCGCAGTGTGATAGAGCCGGTAGGACATTATGTGCTGCCAAGTTAAAGTAGATAGTGCTCTCGCCGCCCATGGTACCTCGTACTCAGAGCGTGATAGAGCTTAGAGGGCTAGCAGTGTAGGACAGCTGCTGTTCCCAAGGGTACCTTGGGTAATGGCGAGATTTTTAACTACTACTCTGATAAGCGGTGCACTGCTCCGAACCAGTGTCAGCAAGTCCTAGCGTTGGTGTCCTGGACGGAGTTTAACCAGAGCACCAGGCATTGGTTTGCGATAACTTGCATACATGTGCGCCAAGTAGGCAGCTCGTGAACGGGCTTGCTTGTGTCTGCCACGGCCCATGGCCTAAGGATCTGTTTGTGGGCTACAAGCGTAGCTCCAAAATCCATTGGAACGGAGCAGCGCTAACTCCATGGGCTTCACCAATCCGTGAAAAGTAGCTGGGAAGATTTTCTGGCAAATAAGTTCTTGCACAGACCAGCCTCTCGGATAAGCCACCTTTTGGGACATCGCATGATTTCCCAACGAGGGTCAAGGACCATTTCAAATGTTGATGGAAGTCCTTCCGCGCATCGATGAACTCAGGCCCCTTCGGATTGGTACAAGGCACAGAAAGGAGCGGTGGCTACGGTGAGATCTCCAGTTGCCGCATTTTGATCGGAATCGCCATCTGTCCGAAAGAAAATACTATCTTCCTAGACCCTCTGTTGTACCCGAAAATAGTTTTTACCGCATGGTCTCAATGTTCTTACCATTTTTCGGGCATATCCATTTGGATGGTTTTGATTGCGAGCCCTGTGCAAATACTGAGTGACCATTTAATTATTCAATAATATTTCAGAGGTTGATGAACTCTTCAGACATGCTGACAACAGCTGCTGCAAAGGCTGGTGCTTCCTAATTACTGGTGACATAGCACCGGCCAGCATCTTGCCATTAAATTATCATTGCTTGTTTCCTTGTTTGGTTGCAAAGCTCAACAAATTGATTGCAGAATAGTTTATCTCCCTGTAGCCTAGAGGGACTATGCAAGACCTCAGCTACTGGACAATGATAAGGACCAAAAGTCTGCGTGAAATGGAAAGTGCACTCCCTTAGAGCAGCCCATTGTGCGTTAAGTAGGCAGCACGTTCACAGGATTGCTTGTTTCTGCCAAGGCCCACGGACTAAAGGAACAGTCCACTGGATACGGGAGGGGCACCTAGGTGGAAGTACGTTCCCAAATCCAAAATACAGAGCAGCACTAACTCCATGGGCTTCCACAATCAGGGAATGGTAGCTATTGGTTTCTGTCTCTACAGATAAATTTTCCCCATGCCAACCATTATCCCCCTTGCCTAAATATATTCAACTTGACCAGTGGATGTAGCTGATTAGGACCGCCCACTATGCTTAGCAACCGTCCGCCATTGTAAGGTACTCATGCCCCATCAGTGTACCCTTATCCCTGGTTCTGAGCCAAAGGGGTGTCTATCTAGTCATTGGCTGCCCTTAAGTAAGTATCTGGGTGATGGCACGACACCAAATACCATTACAGTATAGTAACGGCTTAAACATTTGACCCTCTACTGCCACAGTCCAATCTAGGTCTCCCAAGTATGCAGGACGCTAGGAACAGCCGAATAGCCACTATAGGGCCCCAAAGCATACTATTGGCATGTTGCAGTAGGAGGTGCTTCAAGTGCATATTACGTGTATATCTTTGTCATTGCGTCCGTGAATTTTGGCTAGAGCTTACCCGCCTCTGTGTTTCCTGTCCACTACCCTGTTTGCTGCAGGACGTCCATTAGCGCTGTACAGCATTTCGGACCTTATCCATGCACAGGGCAGCACGTAGCGCAACTGCTGACCATGTTCGTGCCTTACTCCAGCAGCTCCTTTTTGTCCATCGTGTTAAACTTTTGGCCATGAGATTGCAGTACCAGTTGGAGGAAACCATGGATGACCTGGACGACATAGGGTTTGACGAGCAAGTACTAAGCGGAGTATTACGAACCGCCCACCTGGAGATCAGTGGATTTATCGCCCGCTGTGACCGAACAATGCTCACGACGGAACAACGCATCCTGCGTATACTACTGCGATGAAGTGCGGAGCAGCAATGTACAGATAGAAGTTTTTTAACTTGGCTGCGCTGAGTGCCCACCTGCCGCCAAGAAACAGTCAAGCAGTCAGCAATCCGTACTCCCTCGAAACCACCATAGAACCCCTCTAACAAGTGAGTCGTCACATTGTAGGTATGCCCCCATTTTTAAAGGATAGAGCTGATTGAAACTGCTTCACGCACTCAACCATCTATCTAAGTAGTCCCTCATGCCCTCACCCCCCGCTGTGCCCCTCACATCAGTAGGAACACGACACATGTGTCTCTCATTCCCCTACTGTTCCCAAGGGCACCTTGGGTAATGGTGAGGGTTCAGCTCAGCTTTCACTCTACAAGTTACTCATCTCACATGGTTCACACACTCATGACTATCACCCTCTTCCCACTATCCTGACGGTCATATATCCTCTCAATAATGTGTGCTCCTTGCTGCCAGTGCTCCTCAGGGTCCATCGTTTCTAGCATATCTTGCACAGATAGCCACCTCCTTGTGTCATGCGCTGCTGCCCCACCACTTGCTCCGCTCATTGCTACTTCCTCCTGTGTCATGCCTCTACAACTGAACCACAATGCACTTTCACTCCAACCCTGTCACCGGTAACATGTTGTACGCACTTCCCACCATTGCAGTGTCTGTTATTTTGTTAATTTGTGCCTGAACCGAACATGATCCACTGTCTCCGTCAGCAGCCGTTGGCTCGAACTGCGAGGACACCGCACCTGCATAAGCCAGAGTTGCCTGGGTCCTCATTGTCCCCAATTTCTAATTTGCTCGCCCGTTCATACATCCAAGCCAACACGGGGTTCTCGTTGTTTGGCCGCTGCCCGCAATAGCGAGTGGTTCCTGTCGTTTGGTCTAACCATACGCCACGCAATTGCCTCCACTCCGGAGAGTGCTGCCACTGCAGGGTACCTGTTGCTGGCATGCCGAAGCCAAACCCTTTTCCATCTGGCCAAATCAGTGTTTCCGATCAACACCTACTGGACATATCGGCTGGAATGAATTGGGACATGCCGGCTGCCAGCAACGTTCGCTTTCTTGCAGTGAGGGGCACAATATGGGTAGGAGACTGCCAAGCAACATATAACTTCACGCTGGTGGAATACCAATTGTATATCGACGAGGTACCATGGCTTATCTTTTCTACTCTTGCTGACGTCCTTGAGAAAGAGTTTGACCCTGCCTTTTGGGAGACCGTTAACTACGGCCGGAAAGAGCGGTGGGGCTTTCTTGAACCACCCTGGGATGGACAAGCCTACGGTGTTGCGCCACCGTATACCAAAGTCCGATTATCCATCTTTAATAATGTCGCTCATACCATGCGTGTCGTGCAACCCTTTGTGTGGAACCAGACCCACCTCAAAGTTCATCCGAACGGAGCAGCGATCTTCCATGAGCAAAAGAGACTAGCTTTCCTACTGCCTTTGATAGTAGAAGCCCATGAGTTGCTACCGCCTAAGCCACTGTTCTGGGTCAATGATGACAATACCATCCCATTGTGGAGAACCACCCTGTGGACGCATGAAGAAACTATACAGTGGTTAGCTGAGACAGGAGAGCCGTACCCAACTGAATTGCGAGATGAAATTCAGCCACGCATTAACCAACTCAAATCTTCTCAGCATGCGAAACGTGCACAACCTCCGCCTCCGCCGCTGCCAGCCAGGTGGACGGAGCGATCCGCAGCAAAGCAGCCAGTACAAAAACTGCAAGCAGATACTCCACAGGACCCCAAGGGTACTCAGAGCACGCCACAGCAAGTGGCTGACCGAGAGCGGCAATATATGGAATTGCAGTCTATTATTCATCAAGCAAACCAACGAACGTTGGCAGATAGCCGACCAGCGGAGGTCAGACAGACCCAAAAACCAGCCAATTTGCTGGCCGCAAGTCAACAAAGCACAGACAACGCGGCAACCGCCGCATCGTCCAATCCCAGTACAGGCGTGGTGGCAGAAGCTCCAACCCCGCAGCAAAGCAATCCACCAGACAAAATCAGTGCACAATCATTATTCAACCGAAGACCAGGCCCACCATCGGCCCTGCCTGCGAACAAATCACAAACGGATACCCCGGGTACCGGCGTGTTATCCTCTGACTCTCACTCTGCAGCTCACAGCAAAGATGATGAGCAGCAACAACCTCCAGAACAGCCCGCAGCTCACGACGACACACCAACAGAAGAATCGTCGCCTGCAGATACACCCAAAGAATCGCCAGAGACTCAAGCAACTGACACTGCTGGTGCTAGCAGCCCTGAGCCCGCCAGCGAATCCAGGCAGGACGTCGACCTCGCCGCAGCGGACATCCCGACGTTACAGAACATGGAGAAGACAGCCTGTGAAAGAGTAGCCTTCCATGAAACGCGGCTTTTCAATGCCCGCGAGCATCTAACGCGCATCAGGAAGCGCCTTAAAAGAATGCAAGATGGCCAATCACCAGGCACTCCGCAACCCTCTCCTGTTGCTGATATGGAAATGGAAATTATTGACCGACCCTGCAGACAGCTAGCACCGCGTGCACCTGACTGTGTGAAACCACCTGATCAGTGCCATTTCTAATGCCGCCTACTCCACAGATGCGCCAAGAGAAAAGCAGCTGCGTGCCAGGATAATACCCCCTAAACATACCTTATGGGAGAGTACCCACTCAAGTATGACCCCCACAAGCCGGAGTAAGGGGATTTATGGGGATTTTTGTCTACTAAGCTGTCTTGGTTAGGCGTGTGTCCCAGGTCCTGTCGCCGTCAGTCATCTCAACTTCTGTCGAACTAACATGTACTTTGGGCAAAGAAGGTTGCATAAACTGTCAGTGGCTCAATTGTTCGCGCTGCAGCTTTTGTGGCTCCACTAGTTTTCATAGCTAGGTCAGCCATCCAACAACAATTCGCACACCAAGGTGTTAGACAAACCCTGATTGTTTTGTTTCCTACTTGTTTCACCTCCAACGAATTGGCCCCGCAACGGGGAACCCTGACCCCGGGTGCCGGGCGTTCGGGGTTTCCCTAGCCTAGCCAATCCTGTTGACACATTTTGCACTCTCTGCCCATATAGCATTCACTATTTTCGGCTGGTCACTTGGCACCTGACACCCGGGTACCGGCTGTTCAGGGTCAAGCCTGCGTCAGCATGCTGCAACAGCTTATGACACCAAACAGGTTCATTTCATTGGCGTCGCCTGGCCCTGATGACTCAGATACAGACATCGAACCAGCAGAGCCAACCGCCCCAGATAACACAGTCGAGGATGTGTCAGTGGACAGTGATACAGAATACTTTGACGCCCTCGAAACAGAAGATGACGCTCCGTATTTCCAACAAGGGGCTGAGCCTCCCCCAAGGGAACAGTGGGAAATTGCCGCACCTATTGATTTTTTCAATGTACAGGAGGTCTCACAAATAAGCCACCAGCTCGACGAACTTTTCCTCTCGGAAAAAGAAATTGAGACCCCACTCGGCATGGACGATATCAAACAAAGGTGGAAATGGGCCGATGTCGGCTCTTGTCGAATGCCCCGGTCACCCCTGACATACCCTGCGCTCATGGTGGACGAAGGGAACGGCATCCGACGCCCCGCAGCCAGCCAGGTCCATCATAGAACGCTTTTCCAGTGGATCATAGATAACCTCTCATGGTTGCCACAGTATGCCACTGTTTATGTTTATGTGGACAACCGCAAACTGTCAGGCACTGATCCTCCAGCCTACTGGCCGCATTTTGCACCCTGGATCAAAGGCCGATGTACAGTAACTGGCCCCTACCAAGAGAAAACGACTGCTATCCACTTTCCCATTCATGCTGACACAGGTTTGCATCAGGTCCATTATACCTGGGCTGGTGCTGCAGCCCTGGAGGCGCTGTGCTTAATGTTTCCCACTGTAAATTTTGCACTTATCGACTCTGACTGCGTGCCGACCTCATTGTTTGAGATAGCCGAACTAATCAATCTTATGACGGATAAGGGAAGCAGAGGTGAAGCAATGCAACACAACACAATGGCCAGCTCTAACCAGTGCCCTCCAGCAGTACTTCTTGCCACAGAAGCCAAGGCTGAACTCAATGCCGGCTTGATCATTGTGACAGGGCATATCCCGACCGATGCAGCTGATGTTGAAATGGACCAAGCAACCCCGGCAGCATTCATGCCCCCGGCTGCTGCCCAAAGCTCCTCTCCGAGTGATGCACCCGCCCCAAAGGCACGACGAATAGCCCACCCTGCCAACCGCAGATCAGCAGATGACTGGGTCACCGCATTCCACGATAGCCGCGCCAGTTTCCTAGCTACAACCGCTGTGCCAGAAGACCCTGCGGAAGCAATGAGGGGCGGGCTACTTCTCACCCCCCTACTAGGATGTAAGGCTAGAACCCCGCTTGACTGGACACATGCATGGGCGATGTTGGGCGAATGGGCGGGAGCCATTGCATTCCCCATCCCGGAGCAAGGAGAATGGCCGCGTCATGGAGATGGCCGATACCTTAGACCGGACTTTGTCGAGCGGACCCCACCATTCCTTACCTGGGCGCGCCCCATTTTCGAGCAAGGTGCACTCTCCCCTATGTCAGTTTTCCCAGCCGACTTCCCCATACTCTGTCTTCCAGGAGACAAATTGTTCCAAAGCAAGGAGTTAACCATAGGGTACAGCCTGCCGCCAATAGTGCACGCCTTCCATGGGAGTAAAGTAGGCCTAGGACACCAACTCCAACAGTGGCTAAGCAAAGGGCTGCAACCGCTTGCTGTGTCGCTCATAGGAGTCGACGAGGCACCCCCGTTATGGACACACCCCACAGGCTGCGATTTTGTTAGAGGGAGTAAAATAGTCGCCAAGCCGCATGTCCCGCAAAACAGAAGCCTTACCAAGACGCAGGTGTTGCTTCTCCAGAGCCTTTGGACACCAGTGGAAGCCCCCAACAGCAGCAATGACCATACACCCTGGCCCAAGACTTGCGAGCCTGCCTATGTCTTCTGCGGTCAGCATGCGAGCCTCCAGCTCCCTACTGCCCCAATCCTCCCTCTGCTGGAAGCGCTGCAACGACGACTGGAAATTGACCCTAGCAACGCAGAACTAGCTATCAATGAAGTTCTTGCTAGCCATGCAGACCCCAAATACACTGATTGGAAAATCACTGTCATGGATAACACCTCCTGGCAACTCAATGACGCTGACCCAGGGTCCCTGGACGTTCAGTGCACTGGGTTGGGTGGAGGAGAACTCGATGAAGATTGGGACGTACTGCTAGCTTGCAAAAAGGAAGCACATGTGTATGGGCCATCCCTTAGCAAACAGGACGATTGGAATGCAAGGGCTGGCACAGTAGCAGGCACTGCCCACACACAAGAATACTTGCTACTGCACATCGCTATGTTTCCCATAGGTGCACACATCTGGTGCCGTGTCTTAGGAATGCCCAGTGCGGACCAAATGCAGGCGCAGATCATCAGTCGGGCCATGAAACTGTTGCGCTTCTGTCCTATCATCCCAGCACACAGAAAACCGCCGTGGCCAGGGTACATGCATGGCCTGCGGCTTTTCACTAAGTTACTAGTTGCACATCCGCTAGTCGGAGTATGCCTGCCCCCTGAAATCCGCCCAGTAGATCTTCTGAGATTAACAGGATACATGGTAGGCTCTCTCTACATTCGAGGACACAGCGCTGGCTCGTATGCAGGAATGGTATGGGAAACCATCCTCTCGGAATTCCCAGACGTTGGTGGCAAAACCGTACTAGCAGCCATTGCGCTACCACCATCGCTGCTGACGGCACACAACTTATCTCAGCTGAGAGAGATCCACCTCATTCACCATGCAGATGACAGGCTTTGCGTATGGAACCCGTCGAACCATGACATTAAACTGCTTAGGCAACGGGGCTTTGCAATCACGCATATCACAGGATGGAGAGCGTACCTCGGCACTGCACAACACAACTACTCGCATTGGACACGAGTTGCCCTCCCAGAGGGACGACCAGATATGGCGCAGTTAGAAGGTATCCCTGGAGTGCTCCCCTTCGAAGTGTACTCACAGGCTCCCCTCCGTCTGATCTCATGGTGCAGCTTTGAGCTCCCAAGAACAGCCAAAAAACTCCTGCGCGAATTAGCTGAAATGTGCGAGCTACCTGAAACCACGACACAAGCACTTGTCACCCATATTGCTGCTCATAACTCAGAGGTCAAAACTGAGCAGGAGGCAACCCAATACTTAGCCACGTTGGCAACTGTCACCATCTCGTCAAGGACCAAATTGCTCAACTATACCACCATGGTTCAACATTTCCTTGGCACCTTGCAATTGCCCATGGCTGTCTACATGTTAGACTACTACTTGCCCATGCCAATGAAGGCTATAATGAAACAGGGTTAACAATGCAAAGTGCAGGACCTATCCGGCAACCATGGCAACCCATCGCCTTCGAATTCCTCTTCAAAGGCAGCGAGTTTGGACACTGGAAAGTCAAAGGCGGACAAGATGCATTTGCGTTCCGACATCCAAGCCTGGGTAAAACTGAAGTGTTCAGCCTACTAGCCAGTGATGCGCACCATCACAAAGTCAGCCCCATCGGCACGGGTAGGCTTATCGCAATGGTAGGTACCGCAGAAGCACCAGCTGATGACGGAGATGACCTTCAAATCCTGTTTGGCTTGGTCCTAGCCATCACACCGCGCGCATCCAAAAGCAAGGATGAGCTGGCTGCCTCCCGTATATACAGACAGTGCAACCCCAGATTCATCGAAGTAGCCTTTCTCTCAGGGCCAGCCATTGAATTTTTTGCAAAGGAACAGCTTGAAGCCCTCCAAGACTGGTATAGTGCCTCCGGCCAGCACCTGGACCCCATTGATGCGACCGTTCAGGGACAGAAAAGCCCGGTCCCGGGGACCTTCTTTCTACATACAATGTGGATGTTCGGATGTACCAAGCCCACCCGAGAAGTTACCGCTGTCGCACAAACCCCCCCGTGCAGATACCACCTGGGATTAGGCATCTACAATGTCCAAACGGCAGTTGAAGGAATGGAGGGCAACAAAAAATCACATTTCTTGCATTTGTGCGGCCAGCTGTTACGCCTAGTGCTAATTCCATGTCACGTAGAGGGTGAGCTTCACCCCTGGACCCGCTCCACTGCACTATCCTTTGCCGCTGAGCTTGACGGACATGTCTTAGGCACACTCTGCGCAGTGACAATGGCGTTGCTCACCAACCGGCTAGATCTGTGTATCCAAGGGCTTTTCGGAGCAGGCAAGTCGAAATCGATGGCAATCCTCATCCTAGCCTTGATTGAAATCGATACTACCGACAGCCTCAAAATATTATTCATCTGTAAAGAGAACTCCGGCACTAGATCCTTTGCTGACCTCCTCCTATGGCTCGACCCCCCGTCGGGGGTGTTTGGGCGCATAGGTAGGCTAGTGGGAGACCAAGAGCGCAACAAAAGCAGTTACTCCCACACGAAATTTGACATACACCCGAGAGAAAGAAGACAAATGCTGAATAAGTGTCAGTTAATTTTAGCCACCGGGGGAACGGTAGCCCAGGATCTTACCATGCAATGGTCCACAATGTGTGGTTTTATGCAAGAGCTCTCCCTCCTGGTCATTGATGAAGGCCAGCAATATGGCACTGACCGTGAAATTGCAGTCATCAGCCTGCTGAGACAGCAACCCCTGGTCTTGTGGACAGGAGACTCTGAGCAGACACCTGGCGGGATTGATCGTGCAGCTCGCAACGCAAAACGATCACGACAACTCCTGTTAGCCAAGAAGCATGGATTGCGAAGCGACCGCAATTATTACATGCCAGCCAACCTTGCCGATGCAATGATCCGACTGCTTGACGGTTCGGCCAATGAAGGTTTAGCGGCTCTTAGTCAAATCCTCAAACGAGGACAGCCCACGTTAGGTCAGCTGTGGACAAGTCACCTCTCGCCGCAGGATGAGGAAGACCTCAGGGCAGCCAGCACTGTTCTTCCAGGCCTCAAAGCCCAATTTGAAGCCGCCCAGCCAAATATGCAACGACACTCCCGATTTGTGGACTCAGAACTGCTGGCAGGTACCGCTCTTAATTTTCCACGGTCCCTCGTGCGCCTTGCCTGGATTTTGCAGCATGCCGCTACCCTCCTGCCCATGGCTGGTGACATACAAGCAGTTTTCAATTCCCAGACTGCCGGAGTGAGTGACATCCATGCTTGGGGGTTAATGCTTCCCTCCAGCTCCAGGGTTAGTCCTGTGACATACCATGCAGTGGTTGCAGTTAGATATCCCGATCTTTGCAGGCAGATCAATGGCCTATGGGAACTGGGAAGTTTTGCCTCGGGAGGACTTCCCGACAAGCCACCAGGGTTCCAATTAGTGCTTTGGGATACGAATGCTAGGATTAACGGGTTGGTAGCGACAGATTTAGAGACTCTTGTGTCAGAGGTACTCACCCCCTTCCCTCACAATGCTGGATTTGCAGATGGACTTTTTATAATGACCACAGCAACTGATCACAAGAACAACTTGAACGAAACAATTGCCAATTCAGCAGGAGGAACAGCACAGGTGTCAATCGTAGCTCAGCCCAGTATTGGATTTCTAAACACTAAATACTACTCCAATGGCTCTCCTACAGAAGATACCGAAGACTGCCTTGGCAGAATCACTGTCCGGCTCACCCGGTCCAAATCGTTAACCTTGCTTGTCTCTCCGCTGGACATGATGGGGCTCATGGGCATGGCGCAGGTGATTGCCACAATTGCATACGGCATCCGGGGCCTCCGGAGAGGAGAAACGACATGGAGGTGGCCAGACTTTGATCCTGACCCAGTTCAAGAGAATCTAGCACAGTTAAGCCGGTGGTCACTGAATTCGGCACCAACCTGGGAGTTCCCTCCCCTTGCAATCGCCAATCAATACTACGATCAGCAAGCTGACGAAGTGAAGCGAGCGAGATACCGTCTGATATTGGTGCGAGGGTCAGACCTTCGCTGGCTAAACAGGGAGCGCTTCCAAGAAGTTAAAGCAGGCTTACGAACTCAACACAAGTGGCTCCCCGAGCAAAATCTCCCTTTCTCTGAAGTTGTCCTATATGCCTACGCTGCTGATCGCACACCCTTTCCCACCTACGTGTGCCTACCCTCAGGACTGTACAAAGCACGCACCGGGCAAATAGTAGCGCAGACGGGCCCAGAACAGGAGATCCTGTCCCTGCCTGGCATATACTTCTTTGATGGATGGCGATTACACCCGAAGTTGCCGATCCCTGACCACTTGCCGCGCGCAAAAGAGGCGCCAGTCCAAGGTACCGCTCTCAATGCACCTGCACCTGATACGGAACCCAAACGGTCGCCAGAAGAAGAGGCGAGAGACATCCTTGCAGTAGCTGCCAAGAACCAGCCCGAAGATGGGCCAAACACAAGAAGAGCAGCTGTCCGCGCATGCAAGTACTTAAGAGCCATGGTCAGCCAATATGAGACCACCATCCAAGCCGTGCATAGTGCCGCCCGCACCCACACGCAAAAAAGCAAAGGCACGGTAGGACCTGCAGTTGACTATCGCCCGCAAGGAGAAGCCCTCCCAGTCATCTCAGCAGACCTAACCTCCGAATTACTGCATTGTTTGTCCACGCTCCCAGACCCATGGCCCCTGGCTAAGATCACCATAGACATGGAGAAACCGAGCCAGTGGGTCTCAAAGTTGTGCAGACTTTACTTTGCTGACGAGTATGCCAAGCGAACAGTTGGATTGCCCTCACGTAGGCATGTCCCGGACATCGCGGGTGCACTACGAGCAGTTCAAGCCATCCTCCCCAAACTCGAAGTCAAAATGATTGAATTCTTAGCTGAATGGATGGTCACTCTTCTAATGCCAGCCTCGCACGTATTGGAAGTGAGGGCACCTCACCTTTCCTTTATGATGCTCAAGGAATACTGGTTTAGAGAGCTGTACCTAGGCCTGAAAGTCACAGCATCCTTCGACCGCTCTGAATCATACACCAGAGTGATCGATGGTCAGGTAAGATGTATCACGCCTGAAGTCAAGCCGCAGAATTTGCAGGTCATTTGGAATGTGCAGTTTATCACAGTCTTTGTGCCGGCATGGATGATCCCGCCCGTCTACCATAGCCTGCGCAGAGAAAGCATTAAAACCGCTAGTTCTGCAAGTCCCATAGGAGTCCAGTCAGTCCGTCCCACCTGGTTTGAAGACACCACACCCAAGGACACTACATCTCAATCACCTCAAGACCCTCAAAAGGAGCAACCCCAGCCACTACATGGGCTAAAGTTAGTCATCAAAGAAGAGGTGTTACCAGCGAATGACCAACCACAATTCCCTTCGCTCGAGCTGTTGGCTGGCAGAGGCCTTTTAGCACCTGACACATGGAAGTGCAAACGTGCTCAAGTCAGCCTCAAAGCAACTATTGATGTCCCCATGTTGGGTACAATCATAGAGCAAAATGGTGATGGACTCCTGGAAGACTCCCACATGCCCGTGGGATGGCCACTCCACATCGATGGCGCTGTCAGACAATGTTGTATTCACAGAGCTGCTAGCTTACAAGAATTAGATGATATGCTCAAAGAATATGACATGAAAAGGGATTCAGTGGAAATCAACCATGACGCGCCTCAATGGTCCCATCATGCAGTGTGGAACCGAAAGTATATGGAACCGAAACCAGGATATACACTGGAACAACTATGGGCTGACTCCGAGCCTGCCATAAGCAAGAAAACAACCACGTCATATGATGTGCAAACAAATGACGTCCAGCGTGCAGTAGCGGCCATTCAGCGTTTCCCATCCCCCATTCCTCCCGATAGCCCCTTCCTACGAGCGTTAGGGACAACAGCTGCCCTAAAAGCCCCACCGCAGACTGACACCCTAGCGCAAAGAGCTCTGGAGGAATGGGAACGCACTTTGTGTGAAAACAAAGCAGTGGCAATCCTCGCCGAGGTACAAGCCGGCCGACCAACTATAATCCACAAAGATGGTGGCGAAATGCTCATTGCCATTGTCCTTGACAGGCCACTGGCGGAAGCGAAGGAACTGGTTGATGACCCTGCGGCATTCACTCGCGAAATGACGCGGATCCTGCGTGACAAGCAAACCCACCCACTCATCGCCCAAATGATGAAACCAGCGGAGAGCAGTGATCCACCCCCCGCCACTGCTGCAGCCAGTGGTGCTAGTAGCAGTGGAGAACCTCGCACCACCTCACACGAGCAGTTCCAGTAAGCCACTTGAGGTGACGTAGAGTACCCAAGTTTCCCATCCATGCATTCAGCCTGTAACTCGACCTAGGCTGAGCGGCGTGGTCACCATGGGGTACTCATGGTTGATTACTGCCCGCTGCGACTACCTTTGCTGTCAGCATGCCGGAGCCAGTATGGGACGGGAGGCGGTGGGGGGCGGTTATAATAATCCTTTTCAGGGTTTTTAAGTTGTTTTTTTTCGTGTTGTTCTACCTTAATTATTGCATGGTAGTGTAGTGCGATGTCAAAGTACATCTAGCCATGGTGCCCGTCGCCGTTTGACCTTCGCTCAACCAATTTTTCGACCGGCCAAATGATCTTCACCACACCTCCACATGCCCTTTCTCGACCAAGGTGGCAACACGGTGCGTGCCAGTGGAATGCCCTGAAGCTTTAGTCCACCTACAAACCTGTAGACAACTTAGTCCTTTGGAATGGAGCGACCGACTCCTATCAAAGACGCCGCTGTCCATCGTCTTGCACAGTCCATCACTCAACTGACCCTCTGCCAGGTCACTACCAGTGAAGTCGATGATGCCACCAAACTTCTAGAGAAGGCCCGACAGAAGCTTCAAGGCATCCAAAACATCCCATCCCAGAGGGTTATTGACCTTGAGGCGGCTATACGCCAACTCCGTCAAATTGGCTGTATCTTGGATAGCTGCACCATATCTGCCAGTTACGAAGTAACCCAGGCACAGAAAGCCATATTACAGCTTCACCATACAGCCAAGGGAGCCAGCACCTCGTCTGAAGAACTCAATGCACAGATATCACCACGCACTGATGACGAGTACAATCTCCCATACCATGAAGACGAGTTGCAAGAGCACTAGCACAGTGGTGCCTACCGGAACCAAGTTTGATGCAGTATGATGATTGGAAAAGCAGTTCTGAGCGGACTCTGAGTGTGCCCTGAGTGCCGTAGCCTCGATGTCATTTTCACCTTAGATCATGTTTCACTCTCCTGTTTCACTGCGGTAGTTTTTCTCACCACTTTGTTGTGACCCGGCTTTGTCGGTGTTTGCTTCAAAGTGTCAGGGTGAATGTCATGCCGTTAAGGCTGCTCTTTGTGATCTCGGGGATCCTGGCTGGGGGGATCCCTGGTTTCCGCATTGAGCTTTGTTGCTTCCTGCACCCTTCAAGTGGCCCATGGTGTGTTTGTGGTTTTTCCGTTGTTGTCTTGTGTTATGGGCCTGCGAACATGACACATAAGTTGTCATCTGCATGCGCCGAGATGATACTAAGCTATCACCTCTTGCCTCAACTGATCTTTTTCACCCATAACTGGAACCTGTCACGTCACTGCTGGGTGGTTGTGTGGTTTTTTGTGTTTTGTGTGGGTTGTTTTTGTTTGTGTTTGTTTTTTGTGTTGTTTTTGCTTTTGGTTCTTTGTGTTTCGGTTTTTGTTCTCTGGAACGTGACAAGGGAATAGGACTATGTATCGGTCCTCTGCCAGTTGACTTTTGCGGCCCTACAGCTTGGCCTCTGCGTGAATTAATTAATTAATCTCATATGCAACATGCTTGGCAACATGTTGAACGACCTGGCGAAAGCCATACGGCGTTGGACGGAAAAAATCCTCCTTGACCTTGTCTGAACTGACCTTGTCCTAACAGACCTTGTCCATGCACACCCTGACCTGGATACCCTTGACATGCTGTGAAAGTTTGTGTCTCTTGCAGGGTTACAACTTGGCTTTGGTGCGAGCTGCCATTCATTGAGTATTTGGTAGTGGAACTGGACTATGGGAAGATGTCTGCAACAGACTTGAGCAGTTTCGATATTGCTTTGTAGTATTTGAAGCTGCCGAAGTTGCTTTGAGATATCGGCCTGTGGGTCTGAGTGAATCTTCATGGAGTTCAAGACATTTTAAGTACAGTTTGGAGCTTTATTTAGCTTTATGATACTGAGCGAATGCTTCCAGAAGCATTCGCTATGCAGTTGAGCAACCCTGCAACTGAGACATGAAAAACAGTTTCATCAGTTGAAAAATGACTGCTAACATCGTCAAAAACGTCGAAATTTCGGTTTCAAGTGTCAAACTTGTTGAAAAATCTGAAAACATCTCGGAAATCAAGGAACTCAGCACTAGGATTGGACACCTTGAGTTACTCCACCTGCACTTGCACTAGACTATTCACCTTCACCTGCCTGACTTGCATTAACTGCATCGGTTCCAAATCTCCCATCAGCCGCAGCACATCTTGCAACCTTTGATTCTGGGGTGTTACTCCGCCAATGTCCGGTCCCATCCACATGCCTCCAGTTTGACCTTGTCCACCTGTTTTGCACGTTTCTAGATTGGTAGAATCGTTTTTGCACAATTAAGTTTGTAGAGATTTTGGAATCCCTGACTGGACCGGAATCCAGTTTGCTTTACCCACAGAAACTCACTTAGTTTCTGTGTTCTGAACTGTGTTTACCAACGTGAACGTTGGCTCAAGCCTGCGAGAGCGAAAAGTGTGTGAGTGTGTTGCCGTGAGACGGTCTGGGAGAGTCGATACTGCAGAAACGCGAAACGATCGCCGTTTGTTTGTGTTTTGGTTTGGGTTTACTTTGAGCACGAGAGGTTTGAAAGCGGTTTTCGCGGTCTAACTTTGTGTGTCAAAGTTTTACGTGGTAGCGGAGCTTGTGTGCTCTCTCCACAAGAGATCCTGTGAGGATCTGGCACGCCTGTGTGCGTCTTGTGTGTGCCTGGTTCCAGGGAAGTTGATGTGAGTTGCGTTTGACTGTCGTGTGTTTGACTCCGAGGTGTCAGAAATGTCTCAATCAGGACAACGCATTTTCGCATGGACGGCCAAGGTACCTAGAACGGAGAGAAAGGATGGGGTTACTCATTGCAAAGCGATGATGACACCTTTATTTGAAAACGAAAGGAAATTTTTTTGTGAAACAAAAATTAAGCTGTGACCTTTTAGAGATTGACACCTGGAAAAACTATAAACCTGATACTGCGAGAAACAGGAATGTCTTTTGACATTTGTTTTCCTGAAATGTCATAAACACAGAAGGTTGACAAACCTTCGTTTGTGTTTAACTTGAAGTTTGTTGAGTTTTTGCCAAACAGAAACTTTTCAACAAAATATCTGTTAGCAAGGAATACATATATGTGTATCCGTGCACGCCTCAAGTTAAGGGAGGGAGAGGAGGGTTCTGACTTGCATTTTGCAAAATAGTTGCAAATGTGAGATTTAGCTTGGGGGTAGTTAGGTGGTGCCATGGATGTGGAGGAAGGAGAATTTCTGGGCCTTCACCGACTTGTCATCCTCGAAGGGGAGATTTTGTTTGGAGGTGTGGAGATAGATCAACACTCTGCAAGTTATGCACCATCTTTGATACCTACAGACTTTTCAGAAACGCTGACAATTTCGTCAGTTGAGCATGCTGAAACTTTGCCCAGTAACTGCAACGTAGATGCGGTGGTTAATTCTGCATGGAATAGCTTGCTTACAGATGTTTACAAGCCGCCTGGAAAATTAAACTCTGGAGCCAATTTCTTGACCCTGGACTAACAGTCATGGAGCAAATGTCAAGAGGTTTTAGGAGGCCGATGTCCACACCTGCGGTGACTGTTGGAGAGTCTGCTGATGGAGCTGAAATTGATAGGTGGGTTTTGGCGAAAACACTTTCTTTGATCACTTCGTTTTGCAGCATGTCAGAGATGTTTCTGAACGTAGCTGGCAAGAGGAGAGAGATGAGTTGCGGTAAACTGGCATACAGCGTTGGGTTGCATTGCTTGACAAGTGGCATGTTGGTGCATCAACGCTGATGAAATCTTTGCACAACAAAAGTATGTGCACTGAAAAGGCTCAGATCTTGGTGGATGTTTTCACAACAAGGCTCCCCAGACGCTTATTAACGAGTTAGCAGCCTTAACAGTCTCTGAAGTGTACTTCGAGCTGTAGGTTCAAGTTTTCCTTGCACTGAAAAGGAATTTCACAATTTCCTGAGGACTGAACCCAACAAACAAGCGTTTTCGTCACGACTCAAAGCTTTCTTTGAGGCAGATGTTTTTGCAAATCATGTCTTGGGCCTGGATGAGCTTCAGCAGGTGGTTGCGAGTCGCAGATGTTTGGTTACAGCATCACAGAAGCTTCAATCGTGTCCTAGACAGGCTGACCCTTTTACAGTTTTGCAACTGAAGAGGCGGTATGAGATTCTCAGGGATAGTGAAGAGTTGTGGGACGAGGCAATGGCAGGTATGTTTTTGTTCTGCATATGTGGACGTTCGAGATGGGCAGATGCACAGCACGCTGCTGAGATGGTTCCGGACCTAGGCGATGGTGGTGTGCCTTAGTTTTTGGAGTTGAAAACTGCTGTTCAGGAAACATTCAAGGGCTTTTCACTTGCGTCACATGTTATACCATTTTCTGCACTGGCTCAGGGGGTTTCCTTGGGCAATTGGGCATTGCAGTGGATCAGAGTGAGAGACATGAGCAGGTTTCTGAGTTGAGTCACTTTCCACTCACCTGACAGAGACTTGGAACCTACAAAGCGGCCTATATCGACATAGGAGGCAAAGTTGTGGCTGAGGCACATTTGTGGACACAGCACATAGTGAAACCAGGTTGACAAGTCACTCATGCAAATGTACATGTCTTTCTTCTTGGCCAAGAAGGGGTCACCGGTGAAGATCGTCTGAACCTCGGCTACCAATCAAACAAGATGAGCAGCATTAGTATATGGTCGTGATGCAGTTGCCAGGCTATTTGCATTGTTGTCACATGTTTTGAAGGAAAGCTGTGAAGAAGTTTTGAACCGAACAACACTCGGAGTGGCAGGTTGAAACCAGGGGCCGAATCCTTGGACAAGGTTGAATCCAACCCGTTCCTCCTCAGGAGGATCTCAGAAAACGTTTACAAGGCACGATGGTGCTGTTGGTTTTGATTCCGCAAAATGGAGGACATGTTTCAGGTTGAAGGACAGTTGACAGAGTGCTGAACGTGAACTTGGAAAAACTGTCGCAGCGTGCATGGTTTCATGTTTTTCTGTCGAGCAGTGGAGTGATGTTCACGAGGCAGACATGTTGAAACGTTTTGGGAAAAACGGTGCACATGTTTGAGACGTGAGGTTGTTTCACTTGTTGAGAGAAGGAATCCGTTTTGCAACTGTGATTTGTGCTTGTTTTCAAGTTCAGACATGTGAAACGTTTGAAACGACAGGCATGTTTGAATGTGGAATTGTTTCAGTCTAGCGTTGGTTGAGCTGCTTCAAATGAAGCTTGGCAACTTCTTGCTAGAACAAAACGTTTAGAACATGGGGGAATAAAAGAGTCTAGAGGGCTCTTGCCAGGGCCCCCATTGTTGAACTTGTTGCAGAGACTTGACATCGAGGAATCGTCTGTGAGTTGAGGTTCAAGCAACCTGCAGATGATAGGTCGATACAGGTTAAGTCTACTGGACAAAGCTTTTGAATCAGATGTGCGGTAGGATGGTTTCTTGAAATTACACGTCATATGAAGTGGCGGGGTTTTTTCGAGATAATCAACCGTTTTGCATTGTGTACGATAATTCAATGATTTTCTGACCATGCAATTTATGGGCGGTAACCAGGAAGGTTTTTCAGAGTTGAGTGTGCAGTTAGATTGGAAGCCATGTCTTTGGCTGACTCAGAAGCTGCATTCGAACAGCATGGGAACAAACTGGTTCCAGATGGATCGCTGGTGGCCCTTTTAGTGGACAATGGTGTCAAGAGTTTGAGTGCTTTGGCTTTCTCTGCAGGGACTCCACAGTCCCCACCGTCGGATGAGCAGTTTGCAGAATTTGCCACCAGGCTCAATGGAGGCAACCCTATGAGTTTTGGAGTACAAGCTGCACTTAGGAGGCTGCACTTTGAGGCGTCGGCGATAGTCATGGCAGACTTGAAAGCACGTGCAACAGATACTTCTGGTGATGGTACCAGAAAACTCCCGGTGGCTGAGAAAACAGCCAGACTGAGAGACCAAGAACAAAGGCTCCCTGGAATGCGAATCAAGGGAGAGCTCCAACCTTCCTTTGCTTTAGTGGATCAGGTGGCGCAGATCAAAGAGACGAACTGTGTGGTATGGATACCGCCTAGCAAATGCAGCAAACGTGACACGGAGATTCAAAATCAACTTAAAGACAAACCAGTGACCTTGACATTGGAACAGCAGATGGTTAAGGTTACAGCAGCCGACGAAGTGGTTTCGACAGATGTGTCGACTGACCTTCATCTGCAATGGGCGCTTCAAAGGCGCGGCTTGGCGTTTGATCAGTGTTCTCTGATTAGCAATGCAGAGCATGAGATTTGGGTGCAGCAGCTTCTGGGGCAGATCACAAGGGAGCCACCTAATGGGTTTGCTCGAGTTTCCACGGGGCAAGTGCTCCGAGCAGACCGTGAACTTTTCACGATCATGGCACAGGAGTTGCAAGGTTCTCTACAACCGAATGAAAGGGGTGACTTCCCGATGGAGCTGAAGCTAAAGGAACTCAGGACAGACCCAAGGGTCACTATGTACCTTTTGCCGTTGCCAAAGTCCTCTGCAGCTGCTTCAAAGGATACAGACAAATCAGCTTCTTCGAGTGCACCTCCAGCAAGGCCAGCTCCAGCGGCTCCTTCACGACCGACTAAGCGCACAAAGGTCTCAGCCAAGGCCAAAGCCATGTGCCCTCAGGAGTTGAAAGGCTATCCACAGAAAGATCCGAGTGGACAAGCCATATGTTGGGCCTTCAATTTGAAATCGGGTTGCAAAGCAGAAGTTACAAATGGACGCTGCAAGAAAGGAGTCCATTGTTGCATCAAGTGCCATCGATCGAATCACAGTTTGGTGACATGCAGAGTCAACTGACTAGATGGGTCAAACTTACAACAGCGGTCGTCAGATTTCTTGAAGAGAAAGCTGAACAAAGTCAAAAAGGCATACTTGAAAAAGCAGCACAGTGAACAACACCCTGCTGCAAGAGATGCTGGAACTATGACTGGTGAGGGCCTTCAAGAGGCTTACGTCGCTGACAAGCCAGTTACAGAGGGTATCACTTCAGACCTTGGTGAAAGCAGCCAAGATGAAAAGCGTTTCACAGGCATGAATGTGTCAGATTTGTTGTTTCTCGAAATTTTTGCGGGCACAGCAAGGTTATCGAAAGTGGCTAGAGATGTGGGGATACAGATTTTACCGGTGGACAAGACAAATGCGAGGGCCTCACAGATTTTCGTAGCACAATACGATCTTGCAGACCCGAATGATGTGGAAGCGTTGGTCGAGCTTATCAGAACGGAAAGGCATCGCATTTTGGCGATACACCTAGCCCCAGCTTGTGGAACAGCTTCCAGAGCAAGAGAAAAGAAGCTGAGCAGCCTAGCAAAACGAGGCTTCAAAATACCAGTGCCCTTGCGCTCGAGGGACAAACCTATGGGATTGGATGGACTGCAAGGGCTTGACAAGGTGCGCACGGAAGCGGCCAACTTGACTTACTCGGCAACCGCAGTCATCATGAAACTTTGTTTAGAGTTGCATATACTCTGCTCTGTTGAGAATCCTGCAAACTCACTTTTTTGGTTTTTCCCGGAGATCGAAGCGCTTTTGGATAAAGGTTATCGAGTTGAAATCCACAACTGCATGCATGGAGGGGCCAGGAACAAGCTCACAACTTGGTGGGCCACACAAAATGTTTTTGGTGAGTTAAGCATACTCTGTGATGGGCGGCATGAACATGCAAAGTGGAACCCAAAACCAATTGGGCAGAAACTGACTTTTCCTACAGCAGAAGAGGCAGCATACCCAATGCTCTTGTGCAAGCGACTGGTAGCCATTTTTCTCTCTTATGCCAAACACCTGGGTGCAGAGCAGCCCCATACCTTGCAGGAACAGCTACCTGCAAGTAATGTCACTTCGCACCGCTGGATTCTGAATATGCTGCCGAAGGGAAAGCGCATGAAACCGCTTGTCAGTGAATTTCAAAGTTACAAAATCTTTGCAATTGACTCAGTTTCAGACCCGGAAAAGACAGTTATTTTTGACAACCTGCCCAAAGGTTCACGTATTGTTCAACGACGGCTCCAGTGGGGTAAAATTCGGGTCGATGAACATGCATGTTTGTGGCTGTCAGGTGATAAGAGCTTAGAAATTGACAAAAGCTCACCTCTTTTGGGAAAGCATGATACTGGTGAAGAAACTCATGCGGAAATTGTGACAGTTGGAATACCTCGGAGTCCCTGGGACTTTTTGGAACGTGCGGTCAATGCAGGTCATCCTCGAACTCTTGCAATTCATTTGAATGAGGCGGTTACGAAGATGCTGCGTGAAAACTTTGCAGAGGAACCATATCACGTGGTTAAAACCAGAGCGTTGTTCCTACGTAAGTGGACGCAACGATGCAGAGATCTGACGGCTGATGAACAGGTTTTACATCAGGGACTTGAACCGCACCTTCAACATGTCTTGCAGGGAAAACGCTTGTTGCTTTTCAAGGAGATGTTGCAAGAGCTTCAATATCCAGATACAGAGTTGGTGGATACTATATGTTCTGGTTTTCCCTTGACAGGATGGCTGCCTAGGTCGCAAGTTTTTCCAGCGTGCTTGAAAAGGCCAGCACACAGTGTGGAGTCAGCTTGCAAACTTGCCAAAGGTGTCAACAAGAGCATCCTCAAACAAGTGACTGAGCAGAACGATGCCGAGCTAGCAGATGAGGTTTGGAGGCAGTCAATGGAAGAAGCTGACAAAGGTTGGGTCTGGTTTGATGAGTCAGGGGACCTTGACGGAAAAATCTTGGCAAAGAGATTTGGGTTAAGGCAAGCTGAGAAGATTCGCATGATAGATGACTGCTCCATAGGAGGTTTCAACGCTACTTGTGGAGTGAATGAAAAGATGAGGGTGCACTCAGTGGATGAGATGGCTGCTTACATTTGTTGGTGCATGACCTATTTGGGAAAGGGTGCCATGCGACAAGTGGTCGGCAAAACGTACGACCTGAAGAATGCCTACAAGCAATATGGTGTGAGGTCTCAAGACCGTGATCTTCTGAGGATAGCGGTTTGGGATCCTGTCGCAAGACGGGTAAGGCTTATGGGATCAAACGCCCTTCCTTTCGGCGCCGTTGGCTCCGTAGGGGCCTTCCTTCGAATTTCTATGGCAGTATGGTACATAGGAGTTGTTGGGTTGCGGCTGTGTTGGACAAGCTTCTTTGACGACTTCACACTGTTGTCAAAGAAATCTTTTTCCAAGAGCGCCGAGGTGTCAGCAGAAACCCTTTTTACTTTACTGGGCCTTCAGTTTGCAACGGAAGGGAAGAAAGCAGTAGCCTGGAGCACGAGAGTGAAGACCTTAGGTGTTTTGATAGACCTTGACCCGGAGGGAGGCGATGGAGACTTAGTTACAGTGGGCCACACAGACAGCAGAGTGGCAGAACTTCAACAAAGCTTGGGCACCTTTTTGAAAGAGCGGAAAATGTCTCGCAAGGATGCAGAGAAGTTGCGTGGCCGGCTTCAGTGGTTTGAAAGTTTTGCACAAGGCCGCATAGCACAACAAGCTCTGAGGGTGATAAGCCGCATAGCTTCCAGTGGCCGTCAAAAGGAAGAGCTTGTAGCGTTTGAGCTGAATGCAATTGCCTTTTTGAAAGAACGAGTCCTGGGGGCACCACCAACACAAATTCAGTCGACTAACCTCTCTACGTGGCTGATTTTCTCTGACGGCGCCTGTGAAGGCGATGAACAGAAGCAAGGCTCGATAGGAGCTGTTCTTGTCAACCCTGATGGCGTTGTATGCAGCTATATCTCGGAGGAGGTGCCTGAATACTGGATGAAGTATTTCCTTTCGGACTCAGCACACCCAATATTTGAGTTGGAGTTGCTGCCAATACTTTGTGCCATACATACATGGAAGGCTTTCGTAGGCCACTGTCAGTGCGTGTTCTACCTTGACAATGAGGCAGCAAAAGGAGCTTTAATCAGGGCCACTACATGCACTGTCCCTGGCCGGGCAATCTTGCAGTCTTTCATAGAGGAAGAAATGGCTTGTCAGGTTAAAGTTTGGTTTTCAAGAGTGCCGACAAGCTCAAACATTTCTGATGCTCCCAGCAGGTTGGACACTGAAGAAATGGACGCTTTAGGCGTTGCCAAATCAGTGGTTTCCTGGTCAACGCTTTGGGACATGTTGGGAAAAGCCGGATCGAGACATTGGGGTTTCGACGACGGGATCCGGCAATGAGTTTTCCCAACTGCAAGGAGAAAAAATACGTGGCACTTGTGAATCAGTCGGATGTCATTGCAAGATTCTTCAGTGATTTGTTTTGGACACGTTTTTTGGACACGCGACTGGTTTGACATGTTGACACCTATTTCTGCGTATCCGTATTGGCGTATATGATATTTGTATATATATATATACGGGGATATCATATATGCGAATGAAAATAGTTTGGCCGGTGTTGAGAAAGGTTCACAGCTGATTTCCTTAGAGTCAAAAAAGGGGTTACTCATTGCAAAGCGATGATGACACCTTTATTTGAAAACGAAAGGAAAAATTTTTCTGAAACAAAAATTAAGCTGTGACCTTTTAGAGATTGACACCTGGAAAAACTATAAACCTGATACTGCGAGAAACAGGAATGTCTTTTGACATTTGTTTTCCTGAAATGTCATAAACACAGAAGGTTGACAAACCTTCGTTTGTGTTTAACTTGAAGTTTGTTGAGTTTTTGCCAAACAGAAACTTTTCAACAAAATATCTGTTAGCAAGGAATACATATATGTGTATCCGTGCACGCCTCAAGTTAAGGGAGGGAGAGGAGGGTTCCGACTTGCATTTTGCAAAATAGTTGCAAATGTGAGATTTACCCACCCAAAACATTCGTTTTTCCCACCCTTTTTTGAATTTACAAACACAGATAGGATTCAACGGACGCTTTGCGAGGGTTGTCTCCTATGTCGTTTGTCCTTTTGGCCTAACCCCACCGTTTTTCGACGACGGGATCCGGTTTCGACGACGGGATCCGGCAATGAGTTTTCCCAACTGCAAGGAGAAAAAATACGCGGCACTTGTGAATCAGTCGGATGTCATTGCAAGATTCTTCAGTGATTTGTTTTGGACACGTTTTTTGGACACGCGACTGGTTTGACATGTTGACACCTATTTCTGCGTATCCGTATTGGCGTATATGATATTTGTATATATATATATACGGGGATATCATATATGCGAATGAAAATAGTTTGGCCGGTGTTGAGAAAGGTTCACAGCTGATTTCCTTAGAGTCAAATAAATGGTAAGGGTTTTCAGGCAGGTGGACCGACTGGACCGTACCCTGTTGGAGAAGTTGGACCGAGGAGTCCGCAACCTGCGTCACCGACGCACCAAGAGCAGCCTAGTATGCCAGGAAGTCCAGGTCCACAAGGTCCTTTGTTCACGTCAGATCAGTTGACCCAGATCGCACAGATCTTCCGCATGGGAATTGAGCCTGTCGTAAGGGAAATGAGTACGAGACTTGATGGTTTGCAAGCTCAGGTGACTCGCGTTCCAGAGAGAACTGCAGCCTTGCACGGTGCGAGACCGGCTGATGCATCCTTGTCTTCAGGTTTAAGCAGTGGACCTTCACGGTTTGGTGAACAGCCACCCACGAGTCCAGGACCTGCGTTCCGACCTGTGGGGTCGCCGCCAGGTATAGCACAAGTGACACCCCAGAGTGGGGAGAGAAATCCGAATCAAGATGACGAGAGAGATGGTCGTGACATCTTCAGTAAATCTGAAAAATGGTTACCTCCTATGCCCACTGTGGATTTCAGGAACTGGAGAACCCGTGCAGATGAAGTCCTTGGATTTTCGGACTGGGTTCAGGCTTTACGTGCTTGGGTGTCCTTAGGAAGTGACATCTTTGCCTGGGCCTGGGAGATTGCCCAGTGCATTGGTTGGGAACAAGAGATTCATATGTCTGTGCTGAAGCCCACTCAACAGACTCGAAGTGCGCGTCTTCTTGCAATCCTCATTCAGACGTTCAAGGATTTCCCAAGGGGGAACACCATGCTGCAAGCTTATGTTGAGGGAGTTGGTGTTGATGGAGCGTTCTTGGCAACCAGAGGTACGAGTGGTTTTGAAGGTTTGCGTTTGTTGTCAAGAGAGTTTTCTTTGCGTTCAAGGGCAGAAGCGTCTTTCTTTCGCACTGAGTTTTTGGCAAAGACGTTCAAGGCGTCTGTTGGTGTTACGCAGGTGAGTGACATCATCCGCCAGATCGACGTTGGACTGTCAAGGTTTCGCAAGACGATTGAAACTTTGCCTGCAACTGTGTCCAGAGTTGGACTTGAGGTGCAAACAAGTGATTTGACCATCATGCTTTTGCGTTCGTTGCCACATGATGTTCGTTCGTACACCACTTTGCATGCAGCAGGTGATGCTTATACTGACCTTCGCACTGCTGCGTTGCATTTTGAGACGCAGCAACGCATGTTTGCTGAATTGAGTGGCCCATCTTCATCAGGTGCACGAGGTGTGCATGCACTTGAAAGTGCTGAGACGCTGAAGAGTGGTGGGGATACGATCAGGAAGGTTATGACAACTCTGAGTATGCCCAGGAAGAAGATCCTGATGATCAATGGGAATGGGACGAAGATGCACAGGTTTGGATCAGTGCTACTGTTGCCAAAGGAAAGGGAAGTCCCAAGAGCACGATGAAGTGTCATCTGTGTGGCAGGCGAGGCCACATGGCCAAGCAATGCAAGGCCGATCTGAGCAAGGTGAAATGTTTTCATTGCTCGAGATTTGGTCACATTGGGGCACAATGTCCTGACAAGCCCAAAGGTGACAAGGGAAAGCAGCAGAAGAAGCCCCAGCCGAAAGCTGGAAAGAGCAAAGGTAAGGGAAAGATGCACGAGTTGGCAGAGGAGAATGGGCAGGAAGCTGCTCCAGCACAAGGTGAGGTGCTGATGCCATTGATTTCTTCAGTTGAACATTCGGATGATGAGTGGCGATGCTGGTTGATTGACAGTGGAGCAGCTGTCTCAGTGTTGTCTGAGCAGTTCAAGGCCTACTACAAGTGCAGCGCAGAAGAGCAGTTTCCATCACCTACTATGCAGCCAATGGGTCTGCAGTCACCATGAGAGGTGAAGTTCAGGTGACAGTTGCGTTTGAGACGGGATCTGGTTCCAAGAAGTCTCAGAACTTTCGTTTGAAGTGCTGCGTAGGCTCCACCAGCCACAACATTGTGAGCACAACCCAGCTTGTGAAGCGTGGATGGACAGTTGTTCAGCCGCCAGGTGAAACCTATCTTTGGCATGAAGAGTCGAATACCGTGATTACTGATGTGGTGTTGTGGGGAGGATGTCCCTGGCTGAGAGCCAAGAAGACAACATCTCAGGTTCCTGCTGTGAAGGATACCTACATGCCGATGGAAGTTGATGTGCCAATGGAGTCAGTGAGGACCGGGCAAGGCTTGACTGTTGGTATGGTAGGTGCGGTTGAGTTGTCAACCCAGGAGAGACTGCGTCAACACATCTTGAGAGGCCATTATCCGTATGACCCTCATTGTTTGGAATGTCAACAGGGCCGTGGTGTGTCCAGAGCACCCAGGCGAGATTTGAAAGAGCGCTTGCTTGAGGTACAGGTTGACTTCATGTTCTTGGGAACAGTTGGATCGCAGTACAAGTTTTTGTTGTTTCGTCACTGTTTCAGTGGTTTGTTGGGTGTCTGCGCTGTGAGCGAGAATCTTGACACCACCGGCCAACATGTCCGCCAGATCTTGGCAGAGTTTGGACTGTTGTCTGGAGATCCAAAGCCGATTGATTTCAGGTCAGATGCGTCCGATGAACTCGGGACGACGTTGAGAAGAGCTGGTATTCCAAGAGAATTTACCGTCAGCAAAGCAGGTCCCCAGAACCATGATACTGTTGGTTCAGTGGAGCGTGGAGTCCGTGAGCTGAAAGAAGGTCTTGCGGTACTGAGACTCGAATTGGGGAAAGCAGGTGTTGACGTGGTCAACAGTTTGGTTGGCTGGGAAGCCAGTTCAAGGTACGTGATTGCGATGCACAACTTGCATTCGAAGTTGGATGGCACAGGATTGAGGGGACGAGAGGTCCTGAGAAACCAGGTTGATCAGAAGAATGCTGTCACAGCGATGTTCTGTTCTAGGGTTCTTGCGGAGACACCTGACAGTGTGAACAGCATCGGAAGGTTCGTGACTGCTGGATACCTGTATCCTGTGAGGGAACTCGTTTGCACACTTTGTAGTTGCGTCAATTGAAGGTGAACTGAAATTTTCCAAGCGAAGAGCCTGAAGCTCGTTTTTCCAATTGTGTATCCTCTGGAATTGGTTGGAAGGTTCTTGCGTGCAGTGGACTCTGCTGGACCTGCGCCCGCCATTTTGGACCAGGAACCGATTGAGATCGTTCCAGAGGACTTTGCACGTCTGCCCGACAAGGTGCAACCTCCACGGCATTGGATTGATGCCCATGGACGGACCGAAGGTTGTAGTTCTTGTGCTACTCGTCAAGGTCGACACTCCAAGAAGTGCTGTGAGCGCTATTGGACATGGCTTCGGAACCAGAGATCCAAAGAAGCCGTTGTGCCTGAGAAACAACTCCCACTTGCCGAGCCCAATGACCAAGAAGTGGCGGTACCAGTACCATCACAGCCACTACCAAAGATTCCAGGTTTGCCATCTGGAATGTTGCCTACAAGGCACTGTCCGAGTTGTGAATCAGGTATGAATGCTCCTGGCACCCGCCATTCGGCTGAGTGCCGCAAGAGGCAAGGTGAGTTCTTGTCTACTCCTATCAAGCCGTCGCTTGAGGATGTGGAGCAAGCTTTGGAGCAAGCAGGTGAAGGTGGAGACGTCCCCTACTCACCATCTCTGGGTCCCGAACATGCTGATCTTGCCGATGTGGACATGGACTTACCACTTGAGGCGAGTTCTGCACCAGCTGAGGCTGCATCCTTTTCGGAGCGAGACGCTCCAGAATTTCAATCCGAAGATGTTGAGATGGAAGTTGAACAGCCACAGACGATCCCGATGATCGATGTGTGTCTTTGCTCTGAGAGAGTCAGGATTGGATGTTTGACTTCTCCCGATCTGCTCTCCGAGGAGCGGTTCTCTGTTGAGTCTATCAGTTTTTCAGGTGGAGCTCATGACTCTGAAGTTGTTGAGCTATGTGGATCCAAGGTTCGATTGTGGAAGCCAACAGGAGCTGTTTCGGATACCACTCTTGAAGAACTGGACCCCCAAGGAACTTTCCTTGCGATGGTCAAAGAGCTCAAGGGATTGACTCATGTGAATGCAGGTCGTATCATGAAGGAGAAGGAAGCCTTGCAGTTTTGCAAGAAGCACAGCATCAAAGTTATCTCCTGCAGGTGGGTTACGAACAGTAAGCCTGAAGCCGACGAAGGAGTTCGTGCTCGGATAGTCGTGAAAGATTTTGCTAAAGGTCAGAAGACTGCCAGACAGGAAGGTATTTCTTCCCCCACACCCTCGATTGAGTCGCTACGACTTCTGTTGGGAGCGGCAACGGGTATGTGGACTGGTGGAAAAGGTTTCAACCTTTATGCGATTGACGTCAGTCAGGCGTTCATGAATTCACCGCTCACTGTGAAGGTTTGTGTCCGGCTTCCATCATCAATCAGCACACTTGACAATGAACCGGTTTTCCTTGAGGCTTACAAGGGTTTGAATGGACTTCGTATCGCAAGTTTGACTTGGGTTCTGTTCTTTGATGGGATTGTCAAAAGCGTTGGCATCCGATCTGGACTTGTGGAGCCATGCTTGTACGGTGGGATGGTACGGGTGCCCCCATCCTTGTCATCTGTTATGTTGATGACCTGTTGGTTGCCACGCCCAGCGAGGCTGCGTATCGTGTTCTGTTTGAAGCTCTTGAGAAGCAGGTCAAGATCCGAGAGACTGGCCGAGTGACCATGTCTGGTGGTTCATTGAAGTTTCTAGGCCGTACCATCCTCAGAGAGAAGGGAAGCTCAGGTTTGCAGTTGTTTGTCGACCAGGATTACCTGAACGGTGCGTTCGAGGAGTATGGAATCTCCAAAGGTTCCACTGCATTTCCTGATCTTCGTCCATTTTTGGAGCAGACACTGCAAGAAGAGCCTATCAGCGCTGAGGCGCGCTCCAAGTTCAGGAGAGTTCTTGGACGTTTGTCATGGCTGGCACAGACCCGACAGGATATCTTGATCCTGATTGCAATGCTGTCGACTGGACAATCTTGTCCAAAGCCAGGCCATGAGAAAGCTCTGCGAGCTGTGCTTCGATTTATGTTGTTGCACCTGAAGATGTCCCAGAAATTTCCCTCACCTGGACTTGAGGACCTTTCTGAGAAGGACATCGGTCTGGAAGTTTATAGTGATGCTGGATTTGCCCCTATGCAAGCTACTCAGAGGAGAAGCATCACTGGATGTGTTATTGTTTTCCGACGTGTTGTCTTGAAGTGTTTCTCTCGACATCAGGCATCTGTGACTTTGAGTTCATGCGAGGCAGAGCTCGTTGCCGTTCAGGCAGCTGTCCAAGAAGCCATTGGTTTGCTGAGAAGTCTGAGTTTTGTCCTGCGTCGCATTCAGGTATATCCACCGTCTTCATCCGAGGACGACGGTTTGGATGTTGTCTGTCCAATCCTCTTGTGGACCGACTCCCTGAGTGGGAAGATGCTTTTGGAAGGTTCCGACCTCCAGCGTAGGTCAAGACATATCGACATCAAAGTGAACTGGTTGAGGGAACTTTTGGCAAAAGAGATTTTGCAAATTGGGCATGTTCGAGGAACTGGAAACGTCGCTGACCATTTTACCAAATGTTTGCCGACGATCAAAGCGTTGCAGTACATGGAGGTACTTGGTTTTTCGTCGTTTGAAGGTATTCTTTTGGACTGTTTGCTCGATTTTGAAATCTGCGACAACAGTTTTTCAGGTATTTTGTGTGCGTTTTCAACCAGAAACTGCATGTTTTGTGGAGAGTTGATTTGTGAAGAACCTGCAAATTCAACAACTTGTGAATTGCCGTCATTTCCACGTTCATGCACTCAAATGATCAATGCACTTGTAGCTGTTTGCGAAAGGTTTCAAGGCGAGGGAATCGGTTCCGCTATGGCTGGACGTATCCCTGCAGAACGAGAAGAGCCCAGAGCGCCGGACAGCCATGCGCTCCTTGGGCATCCAACAGCTGAAGGTGTCGGTGTGGCACCAGAGTCTGATGATGCGGTTACCATCGTTGGTGGTGAAGCCAAAGCTGCGACTGTTGTGGTGACATCTGCAGAGGCAGTGTTGTCAGCTGCTGAAGGTGTTGTGGCAGTGCCGAAGGCAGCAGAGGCTGCAGCTCCCCCTGCCGCTACTGAGGCGGTACCTGGTGCAGCAGAGGCTGCAGTTGTCGAAGCTGAGGACGTCGTGGAGGTCACTCCAAAGAAAGCTCAGCCGCCGAGACCCAAGAAGAAAGCCATGCCTGCTCGAGGCAGACCACTGGTTTGCTGAAGAGACGACGCGAGGCTGGTCGTCGTAAGGCCAAGCGTCAGGCTTGGAAGAACAGGCAGAAGGAGGCACTCGAGTACTTCGCTGCACAGAGGAGAGAAGAGGAATCGAGGCCAACACCTACGTCTGAGGTTGTGACAGGGTCGAGATTGCCAGGTCAGAGAAGGGTCGTCCGAAGGATGTACAACCCTCAGTCAAACAAGAGAGAGGAGTTGCAGATCGATACAAGAAACCCGAAAGCTGAGGAAGACAAAGGACCCGCCTTTGTAAGGTCCTTCAGTGGATTCAGCTGGAAGAATCCGAGAGGTCTGAAGTGTGGTCATTGTGGACAGAAAGGCCACATTATCTCTCAGTGTCCTGAGATGGAGAGAAGGGTGAGCCTTACTCATGGGCGTGTGACTCTGACGCCACGAGGACAGCACCAGCCAGACTACTGTGGGCGATGAGGTTGCCCCGGGTGATTCAATTTCACAGGTTGGATTGACCCAGGAGACACTGAGGTTGCACAACAAGAGGCCACAATGGTGGCCATTTTGTTTTAAGGGTGGGTGGGTGGGACCGTCCTGCCCCACGCGCGATGGTTTGACCCCCCCTCCGCACCCCCACCGGCGTGGGGCAAGACCTATGCCATATCGAAAGCGATAGAATTCCCCGCTTGGAAAAAGATCTCCGTTGTGGTCAGCCACGTTTTGAACTTGTCCAGACATGTTGTGAAGTTCCTTTTTATTTGGAGAGTTGTTTTTGGCGTTTTGCGTATATATGTATATATACGATTAAGTTTGTTATATATACATATATATTTACCCCGTTTTTATAGCGAGGTTTGTTTGTGCGTAGTGTGCAGGTGTGAGGAGTGAACGTGTTGCAATAAAACAATGATGCTTAACATTGAGGCCCTGCGGTTCAAAACTAAAAAGGCGAGTGTGCTCCAGCTGTCTCTTTGCAAAAACGAGTTGCACGACAGCATTCGCGGTGAGGCATAGATGGATGGCGTTGATTTTCAAAATGCTTTGATCAAACTGTGGATGTCATCAACATGTGTCAGCCTGTGCCAAGACAAGAGAAAATCTGCTTGTTTCTGAACTTGATGGCTGGAGGACATGAGAGTGCCACCCCAATACGCAAACATACTCCTCTGGATTGTATATCAGTGAAGGTCTTTTGCGAACAGTGTCCACAACGATTGGACCACTCCAGGGGAATAGTGGCAACTCCCCTTTAACATGTATTTTTCTTTCCATGCAATGGAAGGGCGGCTACTCAGCTACTCCCAATGAACGTAATGCCACCTAGTGTTTCAGTGCTGGACGTTGTTGCATGTGCAGTGGTGGTGGAAACAATGCAGTGAACCCAGACTCCACAGCCCTGAGGATGAGTCTGAAACATTTGTGTTCATGCTCACTCCCATGCATGGCCCGAACACCAAAACATTCACCGAGACAAACGGAGCTGGAAACTCTGGGCGTTCATGTGAGATTGCATCGATTTTTCATGGACATTCACATGCGTGACACAGGGGAGCAAGTGGGAAGAGACCGCGCCGGTACCATTGCATCGCATTGAGAATATTCAAACTGTGAACCCGTCATGTACTTGTACATTTGTGTTAGTGTTCATAGTTAGAATCCAGAATTTTCTCCTTGGTCCGATTGAGATTTTTTCTCTCCACCATGCCCTATGTTCCACCGATTTGTTGAACTTACCCCCTTTTTGTGCATGTGATGGTGTTTACCCCGGATTTGGTCAGGGCAGGGTTTAAAAACCGTTTTTTTTGAAAAATGTTTTCTTTGGTTACATTTGGCTCACACAGTATTCTGGACCCGCTGGTTATTCTATTTGTTGTAGCCTTACTTCTGACCTTTTCCGCGCCATGCCCAAAAAGGGAAAATGCACGCAACAGCCGCCATGTCGTTTCTTAAATTTGTCGCAGGTTCGGTATCACTTAACATATTGGCACGTGAATAAACGGAAACCAAACTGTGAACTTGTGAAACCACATTGTTCCTGAGGGTTATTCATTAGACGTACGTGTGTTCCATGGACCTGCCATTTTGTAACAACTCATCGTGGTTCGTCCAACTTGATTTTTGTTCAAAAGTTTCGTAAAACAATCAACTTTTTGTGTTGTGCTGGTTGCATTGTTTTGGTGAATTTAGCGGTGTTCCCGAAACAATTGTTATTGACTAAAACAAACATTTTTCAATGCGTTGAACTGTCCAACGATTGAAAAAACACAATGGGCTTTGACTTGCCATCAAACTCCATCTAGTAGGTGGCGCACTCAACCATTTAAGTGTATTCGATTTTATTGCGTGAATTTCGAAAACATGTTTGTCCCCGATTTTCAGGTCAAAAATCACAATCGTTGGTGTTTCCCTTCTTCTTTTGGCAATTATAAACATGTTTCTGGAACCCTTTGGCTCCAGCGATAGCCGCATCGCCCCGTTGCCTTGGCTGTGAGAGCAAAATAAGTGCTCCATTTTTGGCCAAGAGATTTTTTGTAGCCTTCCTTAAAATTTCCAGCGCCTCGGCCAAATTTCAGAATATATTTATATGGGCCCCTGATCTCGTTATGTAAGACCTATAAGATCCCCGAAATGGTCATTGGATTTTTTTTCGGGCAGTGCACAATTGACATTTACCCTTTGCAAATTCAGATGGGTTTGTTGTACAAAACCTCAGACTATATACCAAGATGATCCAAGATGCAATTTCATTTGATTTGGGGTAGCATTTGGTAATTTCACACAACGATGGAAAATAACCACTTTGAACAGGTAAATCATCTATATGTGGGCGATTCTCCACATCTATCTCAAATTATCAAAAGGTACAATGGGTTGGTGAATCCAAAAACCAACAGCAGAGCATGTTGAGATGAAGGAGCGTGAGTATTCCTCAAAAGATAGAATGCCCTCAGAAATTCAAAAAGCGTATGGTTAGTTCAAACACACAATCTTCAATTTTCCAGATGAATCGTTTTTTTGTCACCAAGGTAATGGCCTCTAAGAAGCAGACCATGGCAGCAGCTGCAGGTGGGAGTTGTTGGAAACCATATTGATATTTCCTCAGGGGAAAAAAATCAGATTCCAAATCAGCAAAAACATGTTTGAAATGAGAATTTTAACCTCTTGCTGACTGGGGATGCCATATCGTGTTTTCCGTAGTTCAGGTGGTTGTTTCATCATAGAACATGTTACTGACATAGGTTCACAATTGGAAGTGGCGCAGGATCCTTCAGGTCTGAGTGTGGTTGTTTTGAGACTGGTCGCAATTCACAGGTGTTTCCATTCTTGGGGGATGCCTAAAAATGGAGACATGCACAGTGTTAAAAGCTTCGACTGTGCTACTCCCACTGTCAAGACATTGACCTGAAAAGATCGCAATCAATTTCAAGAAGATGTATTCGTTCCAAAATTGAAGACCTCATGAATCAAAACAGCGGATTGCGAGAAGGAAACCAATCGCGGGGAGCCACAACTGAGAAACCCCAGTTGACACTTGGACACAGCCGATCCCATCACCCTATTGAATATCCACAATATGCGACCCCAAAATGAACATATCCATTATCTAAGCTAAGAATTTTAGGCTGGGATTGAATTTAGAGGGAAGGGATTATGGTGTCCCAACATTGACCAATCGAAAGTAACGTAGCCATGGTCTGGATGGATTCAAATCACACACCCTCCAAGTGTGATAGTTCAATGCAAAGAGCAACTTTCCAGTAGTCCAATCTCCCATAACGCAACCCCCAAATCTTTGGTCGTTAAACACCAACTTTTCATGGTTAAATTGTTAAATTCAAACTGCTTGATGCTTAGAGTTTAGATACAAGTTTTCCATGATCATTGATCATATACAATTCCTATTGTTTAAATACATTTTTTCAAAATCCATTTATCAAAACACATTTTTTTTGTGATTCAATCCCACTCTTCCATAGTTAGATTCCAGATTTTACACCAGGCGCAGCAGCCCTCTTTGGCACTGCCACCTTCGTCACATCTGCCGGATCCAGCGGCAATCTGCGCGTGACCCGGTGAAGCAGAACGAGGGGAGGGTACGGTATGATATATGGGTTTGATAGGGTTTAACAATCCTGCAAACATGTCTCAATATGGTGGTTAATGATTGTATCAAGTATATACGCTAACTATATACTATATACACATGTAATTACACATGTAAAAATATATCTACATAAATTATAGATATGTACATTTGGATCTATCTGAAAATACATATTTTATTCGTATGTATGTATGGAGATACAGACAATGATATCCCGTATCATTTTAAATTGGGATTTATGAGCATATTCCCATGAAACAAGATAAACACAGATACATACACCTGAGAATCAGACATATTCTTGCCTAGCGAACTACAACGAATGAGAGAAGGCACTGATTGGTTGGTTTTGTTGGTTTTGTTGGCATTGGTTTCTAGAGAGGTTGTTCCGTCAACCTGAGCTGCCAAACTTATTCTGGACGGAAAACGTTGGGCACCCGGAGGCCATAGCGGCTATAGCGTTTTTTGATCCATGGAGGGCACCAACTCCATGGCTGGGCACGCAGTTGCCCTCAACTCCATCTGATGAATCTGTACCCTCTGGTAATTCGTGGAAAAATGTCCGGTAATCTAACACTGCAATCGACAATTCCCCATTTAGATCGGGGATTTCCAGGGCAGCACTTTTGATTATCTGATCATATTCCCATTAATATCTATTGAAACACATTAAAATCTATTAGAACCCATTGAAACCAATTGAAATCCATTGAAATCCCATTGATTTCCATGAAAACTCCAGAATCCCAAGAAGATCAATTAAACCCTTATTGAATTCCTTGTTTGTTGAGGGTTAAACTGATGAAACCTGGCCCCTAAGGCCACAGTGCGTTCATCCAACCGAGCAGCTGCGGAGGCCTCGAGCCAATGGGGTCTGCCTGTATCGTAGATGTTTCTGTTGATATAAAGCGGAATAAGTATATATATATATATTTCTTTACATTTATGATGATATATAATGATATATATATATATATTTCTTTACATTTATGATGATATATAATGATATATATATATAATGATATATATATATAAAATGATCTATAATGATCTATAATGATCTATAATGATCTATAATAATGTATAATGATATATAATGATCTATCATGATCTATAATGATCTATAACGATCTATAATGATATATAATGACCTATAATGATCTATAATGATCTATAATGATCTATAATGATATATAATGATCTATAATGATATATAATGATGTATCATGATCTATAATGCTATAAAATGATCTATAATGATCTATAATGATCTATAATGATCTATAATAATCTATAATGATCTATGATGATCTATAATGATATATAATGATGTATCATGATCTATAATGCTATATAATGATCTATAATGATCTATAATGATATATAATGATCTATGATGATCTATAATGATCTATGATGATCTATAATGATCTATCATGATGTATAATGATATATAATGATCTATAATGATGTATAATGATGTATAATGATCTATAATGACGATTAATGATATATAATGATCTATACTGATGTATAATGATATATAATGATATATGATGATTTATACTGATCTATAATGTTCTATAACGATCTATAATAATGTATAATGATCTATAATGATCTATATAATGATCTATAATGATCTATAATGATGTATAATGATCTATAATGATCTATAATGATTTGAAATGATGTATAATGATCTATAATGATATATAATGACGTAAAATGATATATAATGATATATAATGATATATAATGATATATAATGATATATAATTATATATAATTATATATAATGATGTAAAATTATGTAAAATGATATATAATGACATTATATGTATATATATATACGTATATTTATCATGATTGTAGATAATGGGACTAATGGGATACGTGTATATGTGGACATATGTAAATATATGTATTATGTGCATATTTACATGTGTTGTTTCCGTGTTGTTTCCTTTAATTTAACAACACATGTTCCCTAACTCACACATATAAACAGAACCTTATGGGATAGATTGAGATTTGCCCTTTCTACAACATTGAAGATTAAACCATCCATTTGTTTGGGCCATAATGGGAAATACAATATATGTATGTATATATATATAAGAAACCTAGACTGTGATCTGGGTATGTCCAAAAATGAGAATTTACCCCACTTTTTTATCGCCACTTTGGCAGGGACCATTATGCCATTTTTGTGGCGATAAAGTGTGCCCATTTTGGCGAAACCCGGTTTCCTGCCGTGAAGGTCACCAGTTTTGTGGCTCCCTTGGTACCACATTGATCCATCCCCAAACGAAGCCAGATGGGAAACTCAACTGGGGATGCCCATGTTGAAGGGCTGAGTCCATAAGGCCCAGTTCCAACAGTTCCAAGGAACAGTGACTGGTTGCCAAAGTCCTGGTTTTTAAGAGAATGTTGATTGGTGTGCCCATGTTGTGTTGAACCCAATTCGTTTGTTTTTTTGTCCATTTCAACCCATGTGTTGGTGTGCCAACCACTCCTGGATTTTTTTTTGGTGAATCCACTTTTTGCCGATCAAGTCCACATGCTATTGTTGACTACATCCCTGTCAGCTAGATAGACTTCTTGGGTTAGATAATTGTTTTGTCGGTAAAATCCATTCGTTTTCCATTTATTGCAATTCAACTCATCTTGCAGATCAAATCCCAGTTCTCATAGGCTTGTGCGGCCGAATCCCAATTCTTTTAGACATTTCACAGGTTTAAATCACATGTTTTTCAGGTCGAATCGCCGTTTTTCTAGCTTTTGAGGTTGAATCCACATTTTTCTTGGGGAATTCCATGTTTTTCCCCAGAAAAAAAACATCAAAAATATCAATTCCGATGCGTTGATCCTTTCGCTGAAGGCTCCCAGTACTTCCAAGACCGGCTTTCAACTCACCGCCACCGCGGCGGCATGCGTGATGGCGGCGCAGGGGCGCAAGGTGGGGTTTTTCTACGGATTTCTCCAGAAACCTGGGGATTAACCAGTTTTTTAGCAGCAAAAGTGTTGGATGAAAACGGATGAAAAATGGTGAATGTAACCATTATAAAAAAAAACAGCAAACACACAAGCACACAGGGATTTCATACACAAAAAATTATGATTCCACCAACATAAAGTGGGATTCGAGTAGCAACACTTAGTGGGTGATGCTCTACAGATGAGAAATGGTGAGGGATGTTGTGATGTGAGTGCAACTAGCCAAAGAAGGGGACACACGCAGCAAACAAACGTGTCTATGACCTAGAAAAAGATGAGGAGAGAACTCGAACCAGGTTGCTGATATCATCTAGACAAGAATGATGATGTAGCTGTCAAAAATTGGATATGGATCAAGGGCATTTTTTTTGGAAATCAACACGGGAATATGTCCAGACACTGGGGTATGTACAAGGAACGCAAATCTGTTTTCAAGGGATGCGACGGAACGCGACATCACCTAAAAAAGAGTCGCGAGTTGATCAAAAAACAGCAGGAAGTGTGGTTTTGTAGGGGCAAAAATTCAGCATGGATACTAAAACAAATGGGGGTATAACCCATGAATCATTAGAGTACTGCAAGCAATTTTGTTTGTGCATGACCAACAACATGGCAGATACAGTACGGGGGATTGGAAGCATTAAACCTGTGAACATTGTGGAAAGACATGTGACATTTAGATTTTGGATTACAGAGATTCAGTTGCCAGTGGGGACCTCCAAAGTTGATGCGTTTCTTTACTGAGTTTTGTTCGAAAGGTTTCTTGGCTGTTCTCACCAGACTGAGTCATTCTGGCTTTTTCCAGATGTACGATACCCCAAAATCCACTGATCCTTATTTCTTGTAAAGATCGCCATGCTTTTGGGTATCTAGCCAATTGTTTCACTGTATCAACCTCCATAAATCCCAACTATTGGTGATTAGATGCTGATTCTAGGTTGTAATGATTGAGATGACATATATCATATTGACGATTGGAATGTGCCAATCATATATTCAATTATTCATGGTATTGAATGGTATCGATGTTTGTTCATTTGGATTGATGGTATTGACGTATACCAGTTATTGATTATATTTTTTTTTTGCTACGGCCTTTTGTGACAAATTGTCGCGGCGAAGCTCATTGATGATTATATATATATAATAGTGGACTATATATACATTATATATACATTTTGCATACCATATGATTCAATTATTGATGGCATTGTATACCCCATTCTTTTTCACAAAGCCCGGAAGGCAGTGACTGCGTCCAAGCATCAGGTGCCGCGTCGCTTGGGGTTGGAAGCCATGGGATTTTTACCGATTTTACCTACAAACATCAAGGCTTCAACCAGATATAGGAAATAGTGGAACACTAAAAAACGGATAAACACCGGGAAAACCTTGGCTTGATTGGTTGAAGCTGTAAATTTTATCAAACAAACGAAGGAATAGCCTTGATCAGCTGTAAAAATTGGAATGTCACGCTTTCAGCTCTGCTGGAGTGGTATCACTGGAAGGTGGGACACGGCCTTTGGTCCCCATTGGCACTGCACGGGCCTGTTTCAACGATGTTGTTTTAGATGGAAACTGAAATCCGAAGTCTGTCTTATCAAACCTTATGATGGGTACAATATGGGTTTTAAAGCTATAAACCATGGTATATCACGTTTCATCCATGCCTTAAGCTTATTCCTCACAGGAGCACATCATGATGAATACAAACGGACAACCGTGCCAACATGCCATTTAGAAAGCAAGCAAATACAGGAATTAATATACATAGCCGTATACATGTAAAATATACAAACACATATGTACGCACACATACACACATATACCATATACTGTTTATATATGTAATTAGTAATATGTAAATCATCAAGCAAAATAACAGGCACACATGTACATATATGTATAATATATATACACACACATATACAGATACATACATAATACATACATATGTCTACAGGAAAGATATAATAAACATACAGAGGTACATGAATATAAAAAATGATGCATAGACGCATTGATGCATAGATACGTGCATAAATAGAAAGACAGACAGGGAGATAGATAGGTAGACAGATAGTTAGACAGATGAAGAATCGATGGATAAATAGATCGATGGATGGCAGGGCAGACGAATGCGTGGATGGATGAATAGATGAATAGATGGATAGACAGATACGATAGATACGATAGTAACTATAGATAAGATAGATGATATAGATGATATAACTACGATAGATATGGTAGATAGATAAGGTATATAGGATAGTACGGCTGACGGGATTGACAGGATAGACTCGAACGATACTATATATATATATGAGATAAACAAGATAAACTAGATAAATCATTAGATTAGACTAGATTAGATAGAAGATAGATAGACAGATAGACCGACAGACGGACAGACAGAGAGACACTGAGACCGGGAGGCACCTACTGAAGGTATGTAGATGGCTGGCGGCTTGTAGAACGCCGCCAGCTTTCGTGTGTTTTCGTGCCTGTGAGGTGGGGTGGGGTGGGGTGGGTAATAACGTATTGTTCACACTGCTTCAAACACGCTCTTGCTGCTACGCTCTTCACTTCTTCAAGTACCTTCCAACACGCTCTTGATGCTACGCTCTTGACTTCTTCAAGTACCTTCAAACACGCTCTTGCTGCTACGCTCTTCATTTCTTCAAGTACCTTCCAACATGCTCTTGATGCTACGCTCTTCACTTCTTCAAGTACCTTCAAACACGCTCTTGCTGCTACGCTCTTCACTTCTTCAAGTACCTTCCAACACGCTCTTGATGCTACGCTCTTGACTTCTTCAAGTACCTTCCAACACGCTCTTGATGCGACGCTCTTGACTTCTTCAAGTACCTTCCAACACGCTCTTGATGCGACGCTCTTCACTTCTTCAAGTACCTTCCAACAGGCTCTTGATGCTACGCTCTTCATTTCTTCAAGTACCTTCCAACACACTCTTGATGCTACGCTCTTGACTTCTTCAAGTACCTTCCAACACGCTCTTGATGCGACGCTCTTCACTTCTTCAAGTCCTGAAACGCATGTGAAACAAAGACTTGATAGTCTGAGACAAAGAAATTGAAAAAAAGAAGTAGTTTGTCGCAGGATTCAACAGAGTCAAAAGAGGAGCCAGACACAAATCCTTGAGAAAACAGACGCAAAATGAACTCGCCACGGTTGGAAAAACAGGGGGCGTTCTGTGAGCCGCTTACCATTTAGATAGATACATAAACAGAGCGATGGATAGGATAGGATCAGATGAGATACGACAAGATTAGATACGATAGACAAGATAGATCAGCTAGATAAGATATATAAGATAGTTAAGATAGAGAACATAGATAAGATAGACAGGTTGATAGATCGATAAGATGGATAGATACATTGATCGATCGATCTATCGATCAATAAATATAGACGCACATTACACTACACTACATTAGATCATATGACATTACACTACAGATATGGTATGACACGTTGCATTACATTACATCGCATGACATTTCATTCCATTTCATTTCGTATGTACATGCTTACCGACACGGTACAAAAAACACAAAGGAAAGGAATGTCATTGCCCCCCTCTGACCAACAGATCGCAAGGCAACAAAAACTGAAACGGACTTTCTCACCGTCGTGAGCCATGTTTGACCAGACCTGAGTTAACTGAGTTAACCACTCGACTTTTGACCAGACATTGCAGGTGACTTTGACTGCTTTCGAGAACGAGTTGGGCGTTCAGGCGCCGGTCGGCTTCTGGGACCCCGTTGGGTTCACTTCGGACGGTGATGTGGCTGTCTTCAAGCGCCGCCGATCCGTGGAATTGAAACACGGACGCATCTCCATGATGGCCACCATGGGTTTCTCGCAGTGAGATTTCATTAGATGTTTGATATGTTTGAACTGTTTGATCACTGTGTTTGTGCCATTTTGGGCGTCAATTTCATATCATCAATGTCAATTTGTTGTTGTTCGAGTCAGTTGTCAGTTGCTGCAGTTTTTTATTCCAAGGATACATCACTCCAGAGGTCACTGGCAAACTGTTCGGAACTTACGCCTGTGGCAACAGGAAACGATTTCGATCATACAGATGTTGTTTGTTGAAAGTCAGATTGAGAATCGTGCAGTTAGTTTCAACATGTTTAAACAACAGTCATGTGTCAATACTTTAACATCATCATCATCATCATCATCACCATCCTCCTCCTCCTCCTCGTCATTGTCATTGTCATCGTCATCGTCATCACCATCACCATCACCATCAGCATCATCATCATCATCATCATCATCCTCCTCATCCTCCTCCTCCTCGTCATTGTCATCGTCATCGTCATCACCATCATCAGCATCATCATCATCATCATCATCCTCCTCCTCCTCCTGCTCCTCCTCCTCGTCATCGTCATCGTCATCGTCATCACCATCACCATCATTCTCAACATCAGTAACAACAACAAATTCATTTACATAGATTCATCAAGAAAATTTCATTATGATCAATGATGCTGTTCGAAACTTAGAATTTCAGATACAAGAAAGGATCTGCAACATACTTTTCGACAATCATTGAGTCAAAACATTCTTCGTCAACTTGTTTGAAGACTTCTTGAACCACCAAGGCCTGGATTCCTTTCTCCATCTGCTGGCCTCAAGTTCGCTGACATCCCTAATGGGCTTGCGGCAATCTCGAAGGTGCCAGTGGCAGGATGGGCTCAGATCGCTGCGTACTTTGGCTTTGTCGAGTTCAGCGGTGGCTTCGATGACTACAAGAGCGGCACTCCTGGTGACTATGGGTTCAAGGTCTTGACTTCTTCTGATCCCGAGGAGGAAACCAAGAAGCTGTCGGCCGAGCTGGCCAACGGCAGACTGGCCATGATGGCGATCATCGGCATGTTCTTTCAGGAGATTTGCAGAAGTGCCGAAGTCAAGTTAAATGCGTCGAACTATATTTACATCTATATCATCTATATACATCTATCATCATCTTTCATAATCTATCATTATTTATATAATACATATATTATTCCTAGATACCAGATGTATTGAAGAGCATGTCGTACATCCTACACATGCACAGCAACTTTAAGCCTCTGGCTCTTTGTGGTGCAGCTTTGTCGAAGGATGGCTTGACTGGAAGCGCCTGGGGTGACTGGGCCAACTACACCGCATCTCCTTTGCGTGCCTTCGAGAACGAGATGGGTGCCCAGCCTCCCTTCGGATTTTGGGATCCAGTTGGATTCACAGCTGACGGTGATGTTGATGCCTACAAGCGCCGTCGTCAGACTGAAATCAAGCATGGTCGCATTGCGATGCTTGCTACCATGGGTTACATGACACCAGAAATCACCGGCAAATGGCCGGGATTCCTTTCTCCTTCGGCTGGCCTTAAGTTCGAAGACGTCCCAAATGGTTTGGCGGCTATTTCCAAAGTCCCTGTGGAAGGATGGGCTCAGATCTTGGGATGGATGGCATTCTGCGAAACATCCAAGAGCCAGGCTCCCGGAACTCCTGGTGCAGTGGGTGACTTCGGATGGAAACTGATCACATCCGATGACCCAGTGGTCAAGGAGCGCAAGCTCGCATCGGAGCTTGCCAACGGCCGTTTGGCCATGGTGGCTATCATGGGCATGTTCTTCCAGGAAGTGGGTTCGACAGAGCCTGCTATGGAGGGTTGCAAAATGTATCAACATGTTGCAAATATCAAGTGGAAACAACTTGTTTCAGTTTGATGTGAAATCAGATAGTGCATGAATTTTACACTTTACCTCTGACTCTAATTATAGAATACTACAAACATAAGCATCTTCTAAGCGCAGTGCCTTGAAGACACACAAGGGATCACAGGAATGTTGCTTTGCTTGTCGGTCTCTCTTGAACGGCAGGATGGTTTGACCGGAAGTGCATTCGGAGACTTTGCCATCAAGCAGGGATCAGCATGGCTTGCATTCGAGAACGAGTTGGGTGTTCAGGCGCCTGTTGGTTTCTGGGATCCAGCCGGTTTTACGGCCGACGGAAGTGTGGAGAACTTCAAGCGACGTCGCCAGACAGAACTTAAGCATGGAAGAATCTCAATGTTGGCTACGATGGGATATATTACACCGGAGATCACAGGGAAATTTCCAGGCTACTTATCTCCATCCGCCGGTTTGAAGTTCGCCGATGTGCCTAACGGTTTGGCTGCCATCTCAAAGGTCCCAGCCGCAGGACAGGGTTTCAAACTGGCTCTGAAAATCGAAACCGAATATATAATCATATATAATCGATTAAACTTGGTGGATATGTTTGTGGATACAGTATAGACGTAATTATATGATAGAATTATATGCAACTCAGTATCCCTAAACATACGTATATAACATTTTATAACATGTTGTTTTGATGATCTATGTGACTTTATTTAGAGGCCCAATATTGAAACCTTGGAGGATGGGGCCAAATCCTGGCATACATGGCCTTCTGCGAGGTTTCCCAGGACCAGTCTGCTGGAACTCCTGCTGCTGCAGGCGACTTTGGATTCAAGGTGTTGACTTCTTCCGACCCTGCTGAGAAGACCAAGAAGCTCTCTGCCGAACTTGCTAACGGAAGACTGGCGATGATGGCCATCATTGGTATGTTCTTTCAGGCCATCAAACTTGTTTGCTTTGCTGTTTCAAAGAGTTACTTTGGATTGGCAGTGATGTTTGACACTTGTGAGGCAAGGAAATGGCTATAATATCGGAGGCATACCATACCCCACCCAACTAGTTTGCTTTTAATTTTGATTTGGACTGTTGATGGATGTGACCTATCGCGTGAACTCGTGCGAACTAAGTAGCTTGGCCTTTTCCATTAGAAGCACTGCATGCCACCGGTGTTTGCAACTTGTCAAGAGTCAATCACATCACAGGACGGCTTGACTGGAAGCGCCTGGGGTGACTGGGCCAACTACACCGCATCTCCTTTGCGTGCCTTCGAGAACGAGATGGGTGCCCAGCCTCCCTTCGGATTTTGGGATCCAGTTGGATTCACAGCTGACGGTGATGTTGATGCCTACAAGCGCCGTCGTCAGACTGAAATCAAGCATGGTCGCATTGCGATGCTTGCTACCATGGGTTACATGACACCAGAAATCACCGGCAAATGGCCGGGATTCCTTTCTCCTTCGGCTGGCCTTAAGTTCGAAGACGTCCCAAATGGTTTGGCGGCTATTTCCAAAGTCCCTGTGGAAGGATGGGCTCAGATCTTGGGATGGATGGCATTCTGCGAAACGTCCAAGAGCCAGGCTCCTGGAACTCCTGGTGCAGTGGGTGACTTCGGATGGAAACTGATCACATCCGATGACCCAGTGGTCAAGGAGCGCAAGCTCGCATCGGAGCTTGCCAACGGCCGTTTGGCCATGGTGGCTATCATGGGCATGTTCTTCCAGGAAGTGGGTTCGACAGAGCCTGCTATAGAGGGTTGCAAAATGTATCAAAATGTTGCAAATATCAAGTGGAAACAACTTGTTTCAGTTTGATGTGAAATCAGATAGTGCATGAATTTTACACTTTACCTCTGACTCTAATTATAGAATACTACAAACATAAGCATCTTCTAAGCGCAGTGCCTTGAAGACACACAAGGGATCACAGGAATGTTGCTTTGCTTGTCGGCCTCTTTTGAACGTGCAGGATGGTTTGACCGGAAGTGCATTCGGAGACTTTGCCATCAAGCAGGGATCAGCATGGCTTGCATTCGAGAACGAGTTGGGTGTTCAGGCGCCTGTTGGTTTCTGGGATCCAGCCGGTTTTACGGCCGACGGAAGCGTGGAGAACTTCAAGCGACGTCGCCAGACAGAACTTAAGCATGGAAGAATCTCAATGTTGGCTACGATGGGATATATTACACCGGAGATCACAGGGAAATTTCCAGGCTACTTATCTCCATCCGCCGGTTTGAAGTTCGCCGATGTGCCTAACGGTTTGGCTGCCATCTCAAAGGTCCCAGCCGCAGGACAGGGTTTCAAACTGGCTCTGAAAATCGAAACCAAATATATAATCATATATAATCGATTAAACTTGGTGGATATGTTTGTGGATACAGTATAGACGTAATTATATGATAGAATTATATGCAACTCAGTATCCCTAAACATACGTATATAACATTTTATAACATGTTGTTTTGATGATCTATGTGACTTTATGTAGAGGCCCAATATTGAAACCTTGGAGGATGGGGCCAAATCCTGGCATACATGGCCTTCTGCGAGGTTTCCCAGGACCAGTCTGCTGGAACTCCTGCTGCTGCAGGCGACTTTGGATTCAAGGTGTTGACTTCTTCCGACCCTGCTGAGAAGACCAAGAAGCTCTCTGCCGAACTTGCTAACGGAAGACTGGCGATGATGGCCATCATCGGTATGTTCTTTCAGGCCATCAAACTTGTTTGCTTTGCTGTTTCAAAGAGTTACTTCGGATTGGCAGTGATGTTTGACACTTGTGAGGCAAGGAAATGGCTATAATATCGGAGGCATACCATACCCCACCCAACTAGTTTGCTTTTAATTTTGATTTGGACTGTTGATGGATGTGACCTATCGCGTGAACTCGTGCGAACTAAGTAGCTTGGCCTTTTCCATTAGAAGCACTGCATGCCACCGGTGTTTGCAACTTGTCAAGAGTCAATCACATCACAGGACGGCTTGACTGGAAGCGCCTGGGGTGACTGGGCCAACTACACCGCATCTCCTTTGCGTGCCTTCGAGAATGAGTTGGGTGTTCAGGCCGTTCTGTCTGGTTCAGTTTATGCAAGAGTGTTCCGGATCCTGACAATCGTTTTATTTTTAGGGTTTCAAATGAGTCTTGTACTCTCACTCTAACATGATGAAATTGATGGACTTGTTTGAACATATTCGATGATTCAACATGATCAATCTATTGAAACTAACGATTTCCCATTGTCACTTGAGATCTCCCCTTTGGATTGATTTCCTTAGCGCCAGGCACCCATTGGGTTCTTCGACCCCTTTGGCATGACCAAGGTGGTCTTCCCGATTTGGTGGGTCCAAACAGCTTGAACACTTGGGCTGGGAAATCACCATGCCCATGATTTGATGAGGCTCCAGTAATCAAACATGACTAGGTGGGAATACCGCATAAAAGATATAAAAGGGCACTTAAATATTATATATATTATATATAATTTATAGTTTAATTATATAAATGATTTTAAATGGGAATCTAGAAATGGTGAACTTTGCCATGTTTCATTGCCAGAGCGTAGTATCCTTTTGTTAAGTAGCATTGGACTTGATGCCTACTTTCTTTGGTCATCATTACACTGACATCCTGTGACTACCTACCTGCACGGATTTCCTGGGTATCTTGCTTTAGCAACCCAGACCTGACTATCTTCAACTTCCTAAAACGTTGGCAAGATAGTTCTTTTAACTATTCCTTCTTGTGAAACACACAGAAGTTCAGCACCATCCACCAGCATCCAGTACGTATTAAATAAATAACATTATATAATGATACATGTACATCAATTGTATGAATATATACATATATAACACATGCATGCATGCATGCATGCATGCATACATAGATACATAGATACATAGATACATAGATACATACATACATACATAGATAGATAGATAGATAGATACATACGTACAGACATACATACATACATAGATACATAGATACATAGATACATAGATACATAGATACGTAGATACGTAGATACGTAGATACGTAGATAGATAGATAGATAGATAGATAGATAGATAGCTAGATAGCTAGATAGCTAGATAGCTAGATAGCTAGATAGCTAGATAGCTAGATACATACATAGATGCATACATACATCGATGCATACATACATCGATACATACATACATAGATACATACATAGATACATACATAGATACGTACATAGATACAGACACAGATACAGACATAGATACATACATAGATACATACATAGATACGTACATCGATACAGACATAGATACAGACATAGATACAGACATAGATACAAACATAGATACATACACAGATACATACATAGATACATACATAGATACATACATAGATAGATACATACAGACATAGATGCATACATACATACATACATACATACATACAGACATACATACATACATACATACATAGATACATACATACAGACATAGATGCATACATACATACAGACATACATACATACAGACATACATAGATACATACATACATAGATACATACATACATAGATACATACATACATAGATACATAGATACACATAGATAGATAGATAGATAGATAGACAGATACATACATAGATACATACATAGATATATACATACATAGATATATACATACATAGATACATACAGAGAGACATACAGACATACATACAAACATACACATGGTTATTTCTCCTTTTGTGCCTTACATTTACATTACAGTACATTGCATTGCATTACATTACCATACCATACCATACACATATATATATACAAATATACACACATATATATATATACACATATATATAGGTATAATATATATATATATAAATATATAAATAAATAAATAAATAAATAAAATAAACAAATAACTAAATGAATAAATAAATATATATATATAAATATAAATATATAAATATATAAATATATAAATATATATATAATATAGGTTTGTATACCATGCTTAGTGGCTGTTGAATCCCCAGGACGGCGACATGGAGGCCTTCAAGCGTCGTCGGGCCACGGAGTTGAAGAACGGTCCCTGGGCCCTGGGCGTCCAGCGTCGTCTCGACATGGGGGGGATGGGTTATCGTAAGATATCACCTTAAAGCATGCGCAAAATAAATGCAAATGGAAAATATGATGAAAGTACTGGTTAACTAATATATTGGGAAATCCCTGGAATTTGGAATATATATATATATATTGGGAATGTAATCGGATAACTGTCCTGGATCCATGGAACTGGGGTCAAAGTGACTGGAAAAGGCTATACAAAGTATACTTAAATTATGAATAGTTTCTGTAAAAAAATAAATCCAATCAGTTTGGGGTCATGGGTGCTACACTCACTGGCTTATTCCAGTTACCTCAATTGGTTTGGGAATTTCTAGGGAATTATGAGCTACAGTAACCCATATGTTTTCATGGGATACGCCAGGAATCGGAGACTTATGATCACCAGACTATTTTCAAGCTGTTGCGATGGCTCCCCCAACAATTTTTCGGGATGAATGCTACAAAGGACCAATGTTGTGGGTACATTGCTGCCATGTTTCAATGCGGTTTATCTTTGGGTAACGATCCTGAGATGTTTTCACCTTTTCACTTCTCCATGCATGTTCTTTTTAAAATATTGCAGAGGTAGATTTATCATCATTTATGCACAGTTTCTTTGCTAAGTATCCACGTGCTTGATTGGCTAGCTACATTGACTGCGCAGGTCGTGTTGCCATGCTGGCGACCATGGGATACATTGTCCCGGAGTACTTTCGCTTTCCAGGCGTCGTGGCGTCGCAGCATCCGCGGCATTGGGTTTGTTGACCGTTTTCACATTGCTGGATGTTTGGTTGAGATCTGACCAGAGAAAGTCCATTTTGAGGAGGTTTTTGCCCTCGGCGAACAATCAGCAATGGCAGAAAGTGTGATCTCTTCACATGTTCAAAATATTTTATGCTCTTACATCAAATCAATAGTCAACTGAGTTTGGACTCGTGGGTCAGGGTATGTCAGTGTACTTGGGTCATCCAGTATAGCAAGATATCTGCAAACATGTTCCCCGCAACCCCCCGGTTCGGCCACACTCAAATAACACATTCAAACAATATGTTATACTTATCACCAGAGGATGAATGAAACACTGGCTATACGCAGTGATTTTGACTTTAAGTTTTCAGGATTTAGGGTTTAGGGTTTTAGGGTTTTGGTGTTTGCTGTTTTGGAAAGTCAAAGGATTTGAGCATGTCAAAGGATATGCGGGATTGGCCGGGGACAAACCTAGGGGTCGCGGCGAACATGTTTAATTAGTTGTTTAGCTGCTTTACCTCTACTCCCGCACTGGGTAGAATCATCATTCTTACATCTTCTGACATGGGGGATCATTCTACAGTATATACTTAAATAGGCAGGTAACAACACCTGGTGAGAAGCAGGATAGATCCTGCCAGTCCACTTTGAATTGTGGTTACCACGTACTTGCGACACTTATCTATTACAATCTATTACATTTACTCACAATGTGGGTGCTGCTATTTGATCAGATATCCAGCCAAGTTATATCATCAATCACCGCTTTTGTTGGTGATATATATCATTATTTACCTAATGATTTGCAGCAACCTCATAGTCGACCAAGCGCCAGAATCATAGGGAATATTATATATATATATATCTATATATATATGTACCGATATATTCGGCTACATACATGGCGGTTTAAAACCCTTTACAGAACCATGTTACCTGCGGATCGCCAGGATTTTGCTCCCCCTCGGAGGGTGTGAAGTTCGCAGACATTCCCAATGGCCTTGCAGCCATCAGCAAGGCTGGGGAGATCTGGTGGGTTAAGCCCTGTATGAAAAATGGTGATTTTGTTCGTATATTTTCATGGTGTTCACATGGGGATTGACTGTTTTTTTTTTGGCAGAGATTTTCGTTTTTGATATTTTTCATGGCATATGTATGTACGTATATCTGTCCGTCCGTCCATCTGAAATGTAATGCAATGGAATGGGATAGAATGTAATGTAATGTATGTAGTGTATGTAATGTATAATGTATGTATGTTTTTTGTATGTAACGTATGTAATGTATGTTTGTCTTTTTGTATGTAATGTAATGTAATGTTTTGTAATGTATTGCAATTTGCAATGTAATGAAATGTACTGTAATGTAATGTCATGTATTGTAGTCTCATGCATTGTAATGTATTGTATTGTATTGTATAACCCCCCAGTGCTGAGGCCCTCAAGCTTATTTTTATTTTTTTAAACCGACGGTTTTTGACAGGGACATTCACCCAGAAAGAAAGGACTCGGAAGGATCCACCGCGTACGTGTTCTGCACTACGACACCGCCGCTTGTATAGATGTACTGACAGCACACACGTTTCATATTAGGCGTGGGACGTTTCAAGAGGATCTGGACTAGACTGCAGCTACACGTCAACTACGACTGCAACTGTAACTGCAACTAAACTACACGACGCTGCACCACATCACACTACACTACACCACAGGACACCTACACTACAACTAAAGCTACAACAGCTACAACAGCTACAACAACTACAACAACAACTACAGCTACTGCAGCTACCACAACTATTATATACAACTATTATATACAACTATTACAGCTACAGCAACTACAACAACTACAACAACTACAACAACTACAACTACAACAGTTGCAACTACAACTGCCACTACAACTACACAACAATACAACTAGTACAAACACAACTGCAACTACACTACACGACACTAGAGATAGACAGATAGATAGACAGAGGGAGAGATAGAGAGACACAGAGGGAAGGTGACATAGAGTTGGAATTAGATAGAGAGAGAGCTAGAGAGAGAGAGAGAGACTCAGAGTCTCAATCACCTTTCGATCCATCAGTGGGCTCGCTTCGCTCTGCCATCCATGCTCTCCTATAGTTTCCTATCTTTGAAACTTCCGCCACCGCCTTGTGCGGAACTACTGGTTCCATTGCCAGAGGGGATTCCCCCGTGGAGATAGGGATACAGTGGACATCAGTGGAAATATGTTGATTGGTGAATTTCCAGGTACCTCCCACTTTCCTGTTCGTCCTGTGTTGGAAGATATGGGAAATGCACCCCAAACCCTCCTGAGCAGTGCCCAAAATACCAATTGTTGGATTCGGAAATTGGGTTGTTAAGTGACCTAGCTTAACAAAGAGGTTCCACCCCATTTTTTTGTAGAACCCCCTTTTGTGAACCAGCTGGATCCCATTGCAACAGGTTCATTTTAGAAAAGACAACTAGGATGTATCAAGTGATATCCAATCCATGTAATGTGGTAAACTGAATAACACTCCCCTTACTATTAAATAATGTTCTCAAAATTCTGGTTAATATGGATCTATTCATTTTGGGGACCCACATGTTGGTGGTATTTGGTAAGTATTATTAGATACCTATTCATATTCTTTGTTTACATACTTTTACATCTTTTTCATGCCCTATAATATTAAAACCACCATGGTGTGCCCATTCTGATGAGATTAGTCAACCCAGAGCTCCCTGGCCTTGGGACTGAGGTGCCAGCTGCTGGATGGACTCAGTGGTTCCTCTTCCTGGGACTCATTGAGAAAGGTGTGTACACCTATGACCCCACCAGGTCCCCGGGGGACTTCAAGAACGCAGGCGGGCCCGGCTGGCTTGGGAGCTGGATGTCTTGGCGGATTACAGGTGCTCTAAGCGTTTCCTTCGAAGATTATATGATCCTTTACTAACTAGAGAGGATTTCATGATTGCTGAAGTTTCAGCCTCATCTCATCGCATCTTATATTAGCTCTAAAACATGATTTTTTTGTCAATCATTTTCATATGTTCATCAACTTTCAATCTTTATGCCATTGTTCCGATGCAGGTGCCACCACTGTTCCACTGAAATCAGAAGTGGCAGGTGTTCTGGGTGTTCCTAATGGAAGCACCATGGTGCCCGGAGAGGGCCGCAACCGCAAGCTGAACTCGGAGCTGGCCAATGGCCGCCTGGTGACTTGACGTCATGTCACTTCAGTTTTTGGATGTGTGACTCCGTCATTGAATTGACTAATGGATACATGTTTAAATTGACTATAGGATCATACCCACAAATAGTGACTAGTGGATGGCTATTCATTGGTTAAGGAATGCTGACTAGGTACGTGAGGCAGCGAAGGTAACATCTTTTTTGGGTTGGAAAACCTGCGGAATCATGGTGTGTGTTTGGCAGGAATCTTTTGATGACCAGAACGTGCAGCATCCGATGACAGACAAACTTTGTCCATTTGAGGGATTTTGGCGCTTGTGACATTTCCCACGGGTTGACCGCACTTCCCAGAAATGGTTGCTTGATACAGTTGGAACTTTGGGATGTGAATTGCAATTGGTGGCGCTGTGTGCAGGCCATGATGGCTATCATCGGCATGTTCTTTCAGGCTGACAGTTGTGATATCCGTACTTTTTTCCCCCAAAGATGGGGATGATTTACAGCTGAGAATTGTAATATCAGCATATTTTTTCACAAGAATTATGATTCTTGGCCCTGGAATTTTGGTTCGCTGATGCCTTGAGCAATTTTCATTATGATCCGAGAGGTTCCTGGATGAGAGGTTGAAGAAATGCATGCGTCATCGCTAGTGTAGAACTTGTCCCTCCATTGTTCATAAGCATTTGGCGCGGTTTCATCTGTTGATTTGTTGCTTCCCTGAATGTATGCTTTTGTTTTGGCGTTACTGAATCTTATCGTATGTTTTTTCCTTGAAGGATAGTAATAGGCCGACCTGGGTGATTTTCGCAGTATGCAATCCTGACAAACATCCCACCCCCCATTACATTTGTCCCAACATCCCTTCAACGATTGATTATACTAAATTATAATGCATGTACCATCAAGATTGGATGAAGAATCTTACAAGGGATATCCATCATAGATGTTACGGGGACAATGTTAACCCTGGATTATATATATATACATGTAATAGAGTAAACTCTGACTGTTATAAATTACTGTGCTATTGAAAGGTACCACCCATTAATAAACAGCTGGGGTTCCCCAACCTCAGTTAACATTACCCCATCATTGCCCATCATATCCTTACTCTATCACCATCGCATAACTCCATTACATAGATGGTGAATAAGCCCTTTTTAGTGGTGATTGGTAGTTGATAAGCCCTTAATAAGCCCTGACATTGTGCATGAATGTTTCCATGTTTTTGGGCGTTGTTTCTCCATTTTTTCTCTTTACGATTGATTGATTAATTGATTAATTAATTGACTGATTGGTTGGTTGGTTGATTGATTGATCCTAACACATTTAAGGCCAAAATTGGATGAAGAATCTTACAAGGCATATCCATCATGGATGGTAATATCCCCGTCATGCATGGGATGCCTATCGCTGCCCTTTGCCGCCAGGACGGCCTTACCGGAAGCGCCTGGGGTGACTGGGCGCAGTACACCGATTCTCCCTTGCGCGCCTTTGAGAATGAGCTCGGGGTGCAGGTAGGGCAGAAATGGGCCCGTTATGTTTGCTGGTTTATAAACCCCATTAACTATAGTTGTATAAACCAATTAACTATGTAGCTATAACTATAGTTATATGAAACCCCATTAACTATATAGCTAAACTATAGTTATATGCTCCATAGACCCGGGAATTCACCAACAGGTCAGCTTCGCTGTCTGCTCCATGGGCCCCTTGTAAAAAGCATCTGCATTGCGGGGATATCCGGGATATCAGGATGCAACACGAATCTGTGAGTTTTGCAGGACTTTGGGGTCGATATACAACTAATCCTTGTGCTATTTTGATTGGCTAACCAGCTATTGGGAGTTACTTTTCAGCAGGATTGGCCATGGATTGACCTTAGAAGTCGGTCAGATCATTCATAGACACTCATGGGGGGGCTTCAAAGTCATCCTGTGATGTGTCAGGTGACATATATATATATACACTCTCTCTCTCTCTCTACATATATATATATATATCTATACATATGGATATGCATATGCATATGCATGTGTACAGTGTGATAAACCCAGCATCAAACCTCCCAACTGGGGATTGTTTCTACCACCCATTCATGGTCACATTGGGGATGGTATATTTTTGGTTTACTACATAATACATATATATATATATAGATACGGATTGAACAAATATCTTGTCTTGTCTATCTATATCTATCTCATCTACATCTATATCTATGTATATACGTGTAACGGACACTCCCCCCTGATTGGATGGTTTCATCCCCACTGTTGGATAAATCAGGTTAAATGCACATTTCTTTTGTCAGAAGTCTCGCAGCAGACACGCAGGCCCCAGTGGGCTACTGGGATCCTATGGGCATGTCCAAGGAGACGACTGAGGGCATGTCACAGAGTGAAGGTGGCAAATGATATGAGTGCTGGGAACTTCATCCCATCCACCATTTTTTTTCTACACCCCAGGACCCGCCCCAATGAATAGATATAATTGTCAACCAGGGGATGGGATTACTTGATGATGTTTCTTGTTACTTACCCACAATGTGTTAGAAGCGTCTCATGCATGTGACATGTTTTACAATATGCCGCAGATAACCACGGGACTGAAATAGATTTAACGTCATATCTTACCAACTTACCATCTGTAAGTTTCTTGTTGCGCCATATGCTCAGTGAAACCAATCGCGTTCCACAAACACGTACCAATGCAACCAAGGATCCTATCTGTCATTGTCGGATTTATTTTTCTACGTTTTGGTCCTCAGGCCTATACTAAGGATATTAATCTTGTCCCCGTTCCTGGTTTTTCCTCAGCATGTAGATAGCTACGTACATCTGTGATACCCTCAGGTACAAGAGGGTCTGGAATGGTTTGCTTAGAGGTCCAAAATTTCAAGGTCTAGAATGTTTTTTTTTCACTACAACCTCTCTTTTCCTGAGATACTAATGGGGGCTTGAGTCGGAGTGTCCAATCGACCATGTGCATGTGATGATTGTGACCCAGAGAAATCTGCATATAATTAAAAGAACACTGGTTTTGGGGTATAGTCATGCTTCTTCCCGCCCTGGCCGTGTCCGACTCGACCTGACTCCGCGAGGACGGTGATCTGAAGACCTTCCGCCGTCGTCGCGAGGCTGAGCTGAAGAATGGCCGTGTGGCGATGTTCGCCACGATAGGATGCCGCTGGGACGAACGGTGCTGAAACCCGAAACGGTGTCCGAATTCTTGACGCGGCGGGAAATCCCCCAAGCAAATATGGAATTTATGTATTTTTTTATCATCTACACATGGAATTTCATAGCTGGAAAAATCATGGAAAATCATGGAACTAAATATATATATATATGCGGGATTTTCCAGCTAGCTACGTTTGAGGAGAGTCGTTGTATCGGCACTTTGGGTGGTCCTATCCCGGTGTTTTTTTTGACCATGGATTTTGCTTGATTTTAGGTTTTTCGGTTTTTCCTTAAATTTCAGACAAACTGATTTTGGATGATTTTGGTGGATGAAACATGGATGGTCTTAACCAACAGGAATAGGGAACTTCCCCCCAAACCTGGGGATGCAATTGATACAACCAACAATGATGGCAGAAATCAGTGATTTGACACGTCATCAAAACGACCAAATGAACGACCAAATCCCCTGATGGTAAAATGGTGGGTTTTATATTTTATATATACGGTTTTATGCCATATTCCATGGTTTAACGATGTTTTGCGCTGGCGTTATGGACCAATCTCCCACAATGCCACTGGCGGCCCGGCTACCGAGTCATCACGCCCGAGTATTTTCGCTTCCCCGGTTACCTGTCGCCTGAAGCTCAGGGTATCATGCGACACTAGGGGATTCACCCTGGCTGCCATAGTCACCATCCCATGAAAACCAACCATGACTGGGGGTCATACATTTTACATCATCCCCGTCAGAAAGGGGTATAACCAATTTCATAAACCTCTATTGGGGAGGTTTATGGTATATTGGGTCTGGAGGTCTTAAGTCCCCGATTCATGGGCTTGTCCCATGAACTGGGAAACGACTTGTGCTGATTCATCGGTTCCGATTCCGGCGATGAAGGTGAAGAAACAAGTTCATACATGGTCATGAAACAGGATGAAGCAGGGTTAGGTAGATCTCAACAACGATGCAAAAATTGGTGATATCCCTATATCCCAGCAACTTTTCGGCATTTTGTTGGATTTTTGAGGTTACTAAATTTATCTATACATTTTCTATCATTTTCTATCTCAACCATACTTTTTCTATCTTTTTCTCACACCGCACCGTGAGGCCCGCCAAGGAGCTGAAGTTCAGCGATGTGCCCAACGGCCTGGCGGCCTTTTCGAAGGCGTCCGAATTTTCCATGGAGAAACCAACGGCCGTGATTTTTGCAGATTTTCATAGGGTTTTCATGGGGAAATCGTAGGGGCATGATAGGAAATGGGGATTTTCGTAGGGATTTTCAGTTCCGATGAGGTGGTGCGAAGGGAGTGGTGACCCTTAAGTTGGAAACAACGTAACCATAACTCCAATGGGTTGATGGGAGATGATCGAAATCGTTACTGGGGGTTATAAATGGCCTGACAGTGGGGTACCACCTTGTGGGAGTTGTTGGACATTTTGGTTTCAAAGTGAATCTGTTTAAAGGCTTGGAATGAAGCTCCCAACAATTGTTTAGAGTTCCCACTTTGTGGATATTTCGTGAGATTTAAGCAGCAAGAAAGTCGTGGTTGAAACAAGAAAAATGGGCGTTAAAGTAACAAGACTGAGGATTTCAGCAGCAATGAAAATTGAGATTTGGGCACAATGATTTCAACGTCTACCACCTTTTCATGTTCCCAATTGCTGCAAAGTCCTTGCTTGGAGCATTCTCAGACAATCTGTACACTGCTACGTGTTTCGATTCAAGTTCGCAAAAAACATGTGATTTCACCAGCAATAAAACAACACATTTTGGGTTGCTTTGCAGGCGTTCCAGCTACTTAAAACCGTCAAACAAGACTTGGATACCCTCCAGGAAAAATGGCACGAAAAGCTGAATAGATTATTTTACCTGCAGTGAAAATAGGTCTGGCAATCTAGGGAAAAATGAATTGCATCCACGCTGATCATCTTATCTTGTTTTCCGTATACCGATTAAATGTGATCCAACATTTCATGTGATCAAAAATTGCAGTTCTACGGGACCATACTTCGGGGTGCAGTTCCAATGATAATGATAAGCGGTCATATTTTTCCATAGTTGTAGGACATATATTCTAACTTATGAAGGTTATTATTCTGGCTACTCTCCGTAATCAAACATGGGAATTGGACATCCCCGTTTATAGATGATTTTCCCATTAAAACTTCCATTTTATGGGTGATTTTCAATCGCTATGTTTGATTACCGGAGCGGCATACCCATATATATAACCCCCTGGCCCGCAGCCCCAAGTACCATCCATTGACAAAGCAGGTGCCTTTGACGGGTTGGATCCAGATCCTGATCTTCTGCGGCATGGTGGACTTCGGGCTCTACAGGTGGGGGTTTTGAAGGCGACTGCTGTGGAATTTTGGATGTGTATATAGATTCTTACAGTATATACACACATATATATATATATATGTAGAAGTGAATTGGTGAATAATATCTAAAGGTATTTGTCAAGATATTTTAAGATACAGTCGGTCGAGTATGTAGAACACCTAGACCATCTTGTAGAAAAGCGTAACCATGGACAGTGGATGCTGCTGGAAGTACAATGTCATGGTGTCTCGTGCCCTTTGGTAACGTGACCTGCCAATGGGAATGGTCAAGTCATAGACTAATTAGTTCATCAATGGTCCCACATGAAATTTTTGCACCCATAGCCAACTCGGGATTCAGATTCAACCTTTCCCAGAATTGGTTGAAAGGAATTTTTGGAGGAATTATTCCCCTTGAATCGCACATTCAAAGGTAAAAAGCATGGAAAAAACACGTCTTTTCAAGGAGATTTTCCCTAAAACCAATCCATTGAACCTGCTGGTCCGCTCCTTTTTCTTCCCCCGTCAGTGACAGGGCCGATGACTCCCGAGACCCTGGTGACTACGAGACGCTTGGTAGCAAAGGGAACATGCACCATCTCTCGTGAAAATTGGAAGTTGATCTGGGTGTGTCTGAGAATACGGGGATACCCACATGGGTATGGGTCAAAATTTGAGATTCAGGGGACTACAAATTGGAATCTCTATTGTTAGTATTCTATAACCATCCCATTGGGGTACGAAATTTTGACCCATACCCACATAAAGCGGCAATTTTGACAGGGTGGATCATGATGATGAACCAGTGGATTTAGGGCCAGTTTTTAGACAAACCATCGCATATTTGATTGCCTTCGGCAAGCCCGCCGGCCATAGAGAGGTGGCCCGAAGGGAGTTTGATGTGCACTCTAGGTGGAAAGCGGAGAGAGAAGCAGAAGAAGAAGAAGAAGAAGAAGAAGAAGAAGACGTGGGAAAGCCAACCAACGTGGGAAACCCGACCAACTTGAGGGAATCCGACCAATTTGGTCGGAAGCTGGTCGGATTTGGTGAAAGTTGGTTGGAAGTTGGTCGGATATCGTCAGCGTTGGGCGGAAGGTTGGATTTGGTGAAAAATGGTCGGAAGTTGTTGGTCGGATTTAGTTGGTCGGATTTCGTGAAGTTGGTCGGAAGTTGGTCGGATTTCGTCAAAGTTTGTCGGAAGTTGGTCGGATTTGGTGAAAGTTGGTCGGAAGTCGGAAGTTGGTCGGATTTCGTCGGATTTGGTGAAAGTTGGTCAGGAGTTGGTCGGATGTCGTCAAAGTTGCTCGGATTTCGTCAAAGTTGGTCGGAAGTTGGTCGGATATTGTGAAGTTGGTCGGAAGTGGGTCGGTTTTTTGTGGCAAGTGGATGATTTTTAGTTTTTTTTCAAGTTGAATTTGTCAATGTTAAATGATGGTGAATGATCGTAAATGATGCTAAATGACGTACCAAATGCCCAAGCCGACTTCTTTGTTTTTCCCCAAAAGGACATCATTGGTCTGTCTCCGTCTATTTCTCCGCCCGTCAGCAACCTCTGTGGCGTGTAAGCTTCTGGAAAGCCGCCACAAATTCCTCAAAATGAATAAAACTGTTTTGATGTAGGACATTTGTGGAACCTCCTCTACAAACAATATATCTTCCCAAAATGAACCGAAAGAACTCGGATTATTACAGCCGTCCGCAATGATTCACAGCATCAGACGAACAATATTTTTGAGACACACAAATGGGTTTTTAATCAGTGCAAACCGATTTTCCATCACAAATCTAAAAGTCTATACATGTCATGAATAGAATATAGTAGAACCACATTAAAAACCGTGCTAATTTATAGTTTCACGCCCAGCAAAAACCACCATCGCCTAGGAATGCCGGCATCCTGGGTGTGCCCAACGCCAGTGGCCCCATGAGCGACGTGGAGGGACGCAAGAGGCGTGCTTGGTTGGCGCGGGGTAAAACTTTCGCCAAGGTATGGCAATTTTCGGGGGAAAACATGGCAACATGATGTCCTCAACATTTTTAAACCATGCATTCCTATCAGTTTATGTTTTTTCTTAACCATGACTTAACCAATCACAATGTCTATATATATATATATATATATGAGCAGGGATCACCACACCCCCCCCAGCCAGATGGTTCCCCCTACCCCCACGTGGCCTGCGGGGTTCCCAGCAACAAGCAGTGTTTGTGCAGCAGTGATTAACTATCTAATTTTCAACCAAGTTTTTTGGGTTTAAACCTGATTTTCGCTGGTAGCTTTGCAACCAGAAACAGGAGGACTTTTTTTCCTGCTATTAGGGTTTTCCAACGAGGCACTCAGCGCATAGCCAGGAAACTGAACTCCGAACTGGCCAACGGCCGCCTTGCCATGGTGCGAGGCTCAAGAAACGGTCGAATCACCTGGCTGAAGAGACGAAACCCTTCGGAGATGGGTCAAAATTTTGAACCGTTTGGAGGTTTCATTGGAAACTGATGGAAACTGATCACTTTTTTGGATCCTGGTAAACCATGCAGCATTCTTTTCGGGCCAAGCAACAGGCAAGAATCGATTGAGTCCTGTGGAAATCGACCAAGGTGGCGATCACCGGTATGCTCTTCCAAAACGGTTCCTCGCAGAAGTTGGGAAGGGCTGAACTGCAAATATCCACGCTTTGTAAATGGTTCACCCATTGCTGGAGATGACGAGAGGGTATCCTCTTTTTGACATCTTGTGATTTTCTATGTGCCACGTTGATTGCCCAAGGTTCTAGCTTTATTTGCTGATTTTGCAGATAGGATTGAGCGAAAAGCTGGACAGTGAACGATCTGCATGAGTCTTCAAAACATACGAGCCAAGCATAGCCATGCTAAGTATTCACGATGGGCAATGGGTATATAGTGACCTGGTAGTGGGTAAGCTCAAAATCATGGGACACCCATTTTGGGACGGACCATGTGTAACCTATTTTGGGTCGCCATCGCATCCCTATACCGCCTAATTGTTCCTAATTGCATGTTTTGAAGGGAGGGGGTCAAAAAATGTAACCTAGCGAAAATTGGGAGGGCCACGGCCAACTTCAACAAAGGCACGCCTTATTGTAAGTTACATTTTGTGACCTCCCCCTAGTTTTTCAATACACACATCAGAAATTGTAACCTACATTGTTTGACTCAACTTGGGAAAATGTAACTTTGGATCTGGGACCTTTCCTAACTTTCAGATCTTGCAACTAACATTTTTTGACCCACACCTCCACTTTTTTGGTAGGGATGCCATAGCATGGCTAGATGATCAAAACCATCCCACCCAGGGTGAATCGATCACCTCAATCATGATCAAATAGGTCTGTTTGAAACTGGGGAATGCCTGAAAATTGTTATTTTAGTGGGGGAAAGATCATTTACGATGAAATTTTGGGGCCGCCATGGGTACCGTATTTTCAGACAAGCCCAAACCATGGTGAAAGGATTTGTTTTTAATCCTTGTTTTTTTGTTTTTTTGAGGCTTCCCTTCTCATTTTTTTTTGGCCCGGCCAACTTCTGAACCTGGCGCCTAGGAATGTTTGGCACTACCGGTCCTGCCATGTGGGGCTTCGAAGCGTGAGGCAGGGGTACATTATGGGTAGAAAGCTTGGGGGACGCTAGGTACATACAGTGACTGAGTATATATACAGTGATCGCTTCCCCCTATAATATCAAATACCCCACAAAATCCAGATGAAATCATGTGAAATGCATTGGATCTATTCTTTTTTTCGGCCCTATTATATAGGGGGATGGGATTTGTATAATGGCAATCCCTAAACCCTGATTGATTAAACATCGGGGTTACCCCTAAAAAGCGATAGTTGGCTATAATATTGGTACCCCCTCCATTGGATAGCCCACGGGTTAGCATTAATACTACAATCAGAGAATCACATGTTACTGAGCATGTGGGGCTTTTCTGCAGATCTTTGGGATTCTGTTGGATATAGAATGATATTCTGGATGTACTGTAGCCTCAATTTTGTTGGCCTTTTTGCGATTATAAATAGCCACCACAAAATGATGGAATAGTATGGAATAATTATCTATGAGTATTTTATCACTATTTCAGTGGGATATTATTTTCTATTCTTTTTGGAGGATTACTTTAGATGGGTTTACCACGTATCCAAAGGTCCAACTTTCAACAGGGGCTCAGAAAGCCATCGAATGTTGACAGGTGGTGCGCTGCTCGGTGCGCCATATATCGGTGCCTAGTTATGGCTGTTGGTCTATAAACCCACCCAAATAGATTCATAATTTACAATCACTACAAAAATCTATAGACCCACTCTAAACCCTAATCAAACTGTGTATAAGCCAGCGTAGCTAACGAACTGGGGCACCACTGTATAAGAGCCATAGTTTCCTTTCAGATAGATAAACCTACCCTTCCCAGAATTTGTCGAAGGTAAAGCTATCCTATCTCAACCATGGCTGCCGGCTGCAGGTACCCGGGTAGCTTTGTGCGACCGGTGGACCATGGAACACAGGAAGGGGAAAAGAAGCACGTGGCGGGGGCACAGTGCTTGTTGTTTATAAACAAATCCAACAGATTCCCAGGTTCTAAGCCGATTTTATGGTGTTGTTTTGGCAGTTTTCCATGATTTCGAGAGGCTAGCGGCTTGCCCGTTTGGAATTCGATTTCCGCTGAAGGGTGAACTCTGGCGGGTTGGGCTTGGGTGGTTGGCGACTGGATTACTTTGTGGCCTGGGCTTTTAGTGCAGTGTAGGATTTGGGTGGGACCAGAAGCAAAGAGGCATGTACATCTGCTGCTGGATATGTTCCCTGACCATGTAATTACTTCTATCTATAAAGAGGGTCATAAATCCCAACGAAAATAGTTAAACCATATTAAACCCGAGTGACTTGTATCATCCATTTAGGATACAGCAGTTCTTCCCCCCCTTTGTTCCCACTCCTTAGTTGCTAGCAATTGTGAGAAACTCCGCTTTTTTTTTGGCTCAAGCAGCTGGGCTTTTAAGATCCACTCCAGATGGCTTCACCTTCCCAGGCTTCACCTAGGGGGGGAGATCTTGAAGTGGACTTTGCTGGGGAACCAGATGGAAATGATCTGAAAATTCTGAAATATATTGAAATATACCGTCCCCCCAACATCCTCAGCTACCCAATATGAGTCACCAACTTGACTGGAGGAAAAGATGAAGTCCCGACACCATAACACCATGACATTTGCATGACATTTGCATGACATTTGCCACCTCAGTCCTCATTTTTTTTGGGCCCAACCAGTGGACTCGGGGATTACCCATTGATGCGTCGTGATTTCATCACTACGGGGTCCATTCAGTGCATCTTTTGGTTTCCGTGATATTGCAGGTATGTTACCAGTGTTTTTTTTGTGCCCTTGCTGCATTGGCTCCATGAACTTTCTACCCGAGCAGAAAAATAAGGTGAGACTCGCAAGAAAGGACCAGAGTTCTGCTTGAGGTACATGGCAAACTGTTAGGTTTCCCGCAGAGAAATTTCTAGATCCCGAGGCAGATTTGGAGTAATTTAAGGTCAAAACTTGAAACACGACAAGACATGCACGTCAGCATGAAGCGAAGGTGTCCAGTTTCAGTCGGGGCAACCAGGGCTCTATAGGCTATCATCCCTGCCACTCTTACAAACCTTGGGGGCCCGACAAAGAGCACAGCAGTCGCATTTCCAGCTTTAGAGCTGTGTCTCCGCAATGGTGGTACCATATCCATCTGGTTCTGAGGGGAGTGTCTGGAGTTTTTTGACCATCACACCCTTCATCCTCTTCAAGTTTCGTGGCTCGATCGTTCCACTGCTCTTACCGCAGCTAATTTTGATCCAAGGCCTTTCGGTTCTGGCCATTTGGCTGGCGGATTGGGAACGGGAAAACCTGGAGACCGACACAGGGGAGGAGAACAACATGACCTCTTTCGCCAAGGTGGCAGAAGAGGGGACTAAGGCACTGGCCATTTTGGTATCTTTTTTGTTGGTCTTGAAGACGCAAGCTGCCAACAACCAATTCTGGGAAGCCTTGTCGGATTTAACCAACATGTGCCACCTGCTCCGCAGCATTTCCATCTCGGTCTGCGGCATGGTGAACTGGGAAAAGCACAAGGAGGTGGAGAAAAACGCGAAGAGAATTGTAAGGCTGCTGGTGTTGTAGCTGCTGTGTGAATTTAAAGTTTTTTTCTGTTCCATACTATTTTGATGTTGATCCCGCTTGATTAGTGACACCGGAATCTAGATTCCGAGCCAATGACCCCTGATCCAACCAGCACCCCCAAAGACTATGGCTTATTGTAGGGTCTACCAACATCCTATTTTTGTTTGATTGATGGCTCAACCTAGGTACTATTTGGTCGTCCTGGAATACTTCCAGCGCACGGGAACCAACCAGACCAACGCAGCCAGTCAGATGGACAACTTGCGTCACGACGTGGCAGCCCTGGCTGGAGACCATGAATGGACAGTGCTGTATCCAGGCGAAGGGAAGGGCACTGCGGGGTCCAAATCTGCTCACCGCCATACCAGGCCGACTATCATCCTCTTCTGGATCTCGTTGTCCTTGAGGCAAATCTTAGACCATCAAGCGCTGGAACCTCCAATCATGAATGGGGTGCTGAATCAGCTCACTCAAGTGAGTGCCTGTTTTTGGAACATGGATAAGATTGACAAGACTCAATTTCCATTTCCCTACACGCAGGTGCGGGGGGGCAAAACTGGGGAATATCAATTCTGGATGAATGTTAAAAATCAAAGCTGAGGTTGTTTGCTTGTGCATTTGTTTTGTGCAAATACATTTTCGTTGGGGATGACCGTCCTAAGCAATCAAGCAGTGCTTGTGTGTGAATCCAGGGTTGACATTCTCTATGATTTTCTGGATGGATGGAGTGGGTCTGACCCCAATGAGTCTGATGTTCTTTAAACTTCTTCAACCAGCTGCTTTTCCAGGTCAAATGGCCAAACATCGCTGGCGGATTTTGTTTTGACCTGGGTCTATGTTTCACTACCGAGCTAAAGTTATTTTATCTACCAAATTCACCTTTCCATCTTTTTTTTGTTGACGTGTGGAAACACATAAACAAGTTCCAAATATCAATCCTAGCTTTGAAAGTCACGCCACTGTTTCCTGACCGCTGCCTGGAAATCCTCCAGCGACCAAGCCCCACAACGATTTGGGAATCTTAGTGAACCACAACTAATGCGTATATCCGTATATCTATTTTATATCATCTCATGTATACGCACATAATTTTTGTATATCAATATTGATATACATATGTATATATATATATACATACACATACGTACGCATCATTTATGTATGTAATGTAATGTAATGTAATGTAATGTAATGTAATGTAATGGAATGGAATGCAATGCAATGCAATGGAATGGAATGTAATGTAATGTAATGTAATGTATATATATTAAAGGGCTACGCCCTCTGCCGCCGACCCCTGGACACCGGAGGGGAGTGAGATGCACCAAGAGAAGCTCCGGGCCAAGCAGCCGAAACAGGAAGGCCCTGAAGGACGGACCGGGCCTGCGGGCCACGGCCCCCACTGCCTAACGTTGTTTCTGAACCGACAAGAAAACTAGCTCTCTGAGCTGTCTTCCAGTCGCCAAGGCTCACAAACGGCGCCTCTGCCACAGCCAAACAGCAGGGCCCTGAGGACCGAGCCTGCGAATTTTCGCTTTTCGCCCCTTGTTGCTAGTAAGGCGTCCTCTGACGCGCTCTCCCTGCTGGCGGCAGGGGTCGGCGGATATCTATAGATTTCTCTCTCTCTCTCTCTCTCTCCCTCCCCTATTTTCTAGCATTTTTGCTTGCAAATCCATATCAATTAGGCCCTCCCAAAAGCAGAACACATATTTCTATATCTTGGGTGTCTGTCTCTATACACCGAACCTGGCCTCGAAGTGAGCATAGCGGATGTATGGTGGCATCGCGACGCAGTGTCGGTGGGCCATATGGAATCCAACCAGCAAAAATAATGGGAATATAATGAATGGTTATTATAACATCAAAACCAATACTAGTGCATTTAGTGCAACTAGGAAGCGAGAGAAACGGCTGAACTGCTTTGTCGAGTTTGATTTTATCCGTTTCCATTCGTGACCTTCTTCTCTGACTTTGTGACGTCAGATATTGAGATGATTCGTAACGTTTTGAATACGGTACGGTACTGACCCTTGCCAAAGCCAAGAAGAGCCAAAGATCTGCAGAAAAGACATGACAACCCAAACTCACCAACTTTCAGGGTGGAACCAAACACCTGTGCACTGAAGCCTCTTTCTAATGGACTGCCGCAAACATTGATGCGTTGAAAGACGAGAGGCTCCACCTCGGCTACTCACAGCTTCGTAAATGTGAACAAGGTTTAGTTCAAGAATCCACACTCTAGAGATGTCGAGAGATGTCTAGAGCTTTAAGGGTCTGAATTTGTCCCTGCCGTTGACATGCCGCGGTACTGCATTTCATGTGGCGCCCCCACTGCCTAACGTCGCTTTCTGAACCTACAATAAAACTAGCTGTCTTCCAGGCCTGCGGGCCACGGCCCCCACTGCCTAACGTTGCTTTCTCAACCTGCACGAAAACTAGCTGTCTGACCTCAAACGGCGCCTCCGCCACAGCCAAACAGCAGGGCCCTGAGGACCGGGCCTGCGAAGTTTCTCTTTTCGCCCCTTGTTGCTAGTAAGGCCTCCTCTGACGCGCTCCCCCTGCTGGCGGCAGGGGTCGGCGGATATAATATATGTATGTATATGCGTATATGTGTATATGTGTATGTGTATATGTGTATATGTATATGTGTATATGTGTATGTGTATATGTGTATATATGTATACATGTAAATATGTAAATATATATACATAAATATGTATTTGTATAAGTGTGAATATTTGTATATATGTAAATATATGTATATATATATACGTATTTTTTGTTGATTACCTCTCTACTTTTTGATAATATTTTTTGCAGTTTCAAGGGCTAAGGTTCAGTGCACAGACTTCTGCAGTCTGCGCGGTAAAAACATGTTTATACGTATATAAATGTGTATAGATGTATATATATATGTATATATATATATGTACATATATATATATATGTAAATATGTATGTATGTATATATATATGTAAATATGTGTATATATATATGTAAATATGTATATATATATATATGTATATATATATGTATAAGTATATTCATATGTATATAGTAAAATTTCACTATGTATATGTATATATATATACGTATATGCATATATATAAACTGTTTATATATATATATGTATATATATATATGTATATATATATATATGTATATATATATGTATATATATATATGTATATATATACATCTATATGTATGAATATATGTATACAGTTATATATGTATATATACATATATATATAGATAAATATGTATACATGTGTATACATGTGCATATATGTGTCTATATGTGTATACATATGTATAGATATGTATATATGTATATGTATAAATGTAATTCTATATATGTATATGTAATATATGTATGTATGTAATTGTATTGTATTGTATTGTATTGCATTGTATTGTATTGTATTGTCTTGTATTGTATTGTATTGTATTTCATTGTATTGTATTGTATTCTATTGTATTGTATTGTATTATAATGTAATGTAATGTAATGTAGTGTAATGTAATGTAATGTAATGTAATGGTATGGTATGTATGTATGTATGTATGTATATATGTATTTATGCATAGATTTTGTATATATATAGATGTATTTGTATTTATATTTGTTTTTATATTTGTATGTATGTATATATGTACATATGTGTATATATATATATACATGTGTGTATGTATGCATATATGTATCATACATGTATCATTCCATGCTGAAAGTTATTCGGTCTTGAGATTCTGAGATTAATTCTCAATGATCCAGATTTCTTAAGCCCTTCATGGAACAATGAACGGCAAACCTTCCTCCATTGGGATGATCGTCAATGTCTTCAATCCCAACCACGTCCAAAGTTTATGTCAATATGCCAACCATCTCACCACGTTTTCAGTCATATTCTTTTCTGTTTATATCCATGATATCCTCATATTATTGGGTGAAATCCCCATCAATCAAAACAACTCCATCTGTCCCGGTCTAGATCGTGAAGTGGCTCACCTTGGTGTTCCTGGTGATGTTACCTTTTGTTTTAGCTCCCAACTGTGGCTGGCTGACTTGTGTCTTCTCGGCCGTGGCCACGGTGGGCTTTTTTGGGCTGGATGAAGTGGCCGAGATTCTGGAGTCGCCCTTTGGCAACGATGCTTGGAGAAAGGCTCTGGTGGCGCCGTTCCAAACTCTAAACTGTCCCAACTTACATTGTTTATCTTCAATAAGGGACCAAATTCTTCACCCCCGTGGAACTATTACGCTCATTGAAGTTCTTCAATAAGGGACCAAATCCTTCACCCCCATGGAACTATTACGCTCATTGAAGATCTTCAATAAGGGACCAAATCCTTCACCCCCGTGGAACTATTAGGCTCATTGAAGATCTTCAATAAGGGACCAAATCCTTCACCCCCGTGGAACTATTACGCTCATTGAAGATCTTCAATAAGGGACCAAATCCTTCACCCCCGTGGAACTATTACGCTCATTGAAGATCTTCAATAAGGGACCAAATCCTTCACCCCTGTGGAACTATTAGGCTCATTGAAGATCTTCAATAAGGGACCAAATCCTTCACCCCCGTGGAACTATTACGCTCATTGAAGATCTTCAATAAGGGACCAAATCCTTCACCCCCGTGGAACTATTAGGCTCATTGAAGATCTTCAATAAGGGACCAAATCCTTCACCCCCGTGGAACTATTACGCTCATTGAAGATCTTCAATAAGGGACCAAATCCTTCACCCCCGTGGAACTATTACGCCCATTGAAGATCTTCAATAAGGGACCAAATCCTTCACCCCCGTGGAACTATTAGGCTCATTGAAGATCTTCAATAAGGGACCAAATCCGTCACCCCCGTAGAACTATTACGCTCATTGAAGATCTTCAATAAGGGACCAAATTCTTCACCCCCGTGGAACTATTACGCTCATTGAAGTTCTTCAATAAGGGACCAAATCCTTCACCCCCGTGGAACTATTACGCTCATTGAAGATCTTCAATAAGGGACCAAATCCTTCACCCCCGTGGAACTATTAGGCTCATTGAAGATCTTCAATAAGGGACCAAATCCTTCACCCCCGTGGAACTATTACGCTCATTGAAGATCTTCAATAAGGGACCAAATCCTTCACCCTCGTGGAACTATTACGCTCATTGAAGATCTTCAATAAGGGACCAAATCCTTCACCCCCGTGGAACTATTACGCTCATTGAAGTTCTTCAATAAGGGACCAAATCCTTCACCCTCGTGGAACTATTAGGCTCATTAAGATCTTCAATAAGGGACCAATCCTTCACCCCGTGGACTATTAGGTTCATTGAAGATCTTCAATAAGGACCAAATCCTTTCACCCACCGTGGAACTATTAGGCTCATGAAGATCTTCAATGTGGAGATTACGGCTCATTGACTTCAATAAGGGACGCAAATCCTTCACCCCCGTGGACTAACTATTAAGGCTCATTGAAAGATCTTCAATAAGGGACCAAATCCTTCACCCCCGTGGAACTATTAGGCTCATTGAAGATCTTCAATAAGGGACCAAATCCTTCACCCCCGTGGAACTATTACGCTCATTGAAGTTCTTCAATAAGGGACCAAATCCTTCACCCTCGTGGAACTATTACGCTCATTGAAGATCTTCAATAAGGGACCAAATCCTTCACCCCCGTGGAACTATTAGGTTCATTGAAGATCTTCAATAAGGGACCAAATCCTTCACCCCCGTGGAACTATTACGCTCATTGAAGATCTTCAATAAGGGACCAAATCCTTCACCCCCGTGGAACTAGCACACTCATTGAAGATCTTCAATAAGGGACCAAATCCTTCACCCTCGTGGAACTAGTACACTCATTAAAACGGGTGAATTTGCATGATTTTGCGACAAAATCCGGATTCAGTTTTGGGACCCTTATCCTCCAAACCACCTGGTTTACAGCAAATTTGCATGATTTTGGGACTAAATCCAGATTCAGTTTTGGGATCCTGATCCTCCAAACATCTCTAAACCACCTTGTTTACAGTTTATTTGCATGATCTTGAGACTAAATCTAGATTCAGCTTTCGGACCCTGATCCTCCAAACCAGTTGCTTTACAGCGTATTTGCATGATCTTGGGACTAAATCTAGATTCAGTTTTCGGATCTTGATCCTTCAAAAAAAGGATGAAACAAATGTATACAAATGTCTACAAAAGCCTCTAATCCACGATGCAAAATTAATTTTCGAAATCTTACTTTTCGGATCCTGATCCTCCAAACTACCTAGTTTTGATCTCCCACTGATGCTACTGTAGCCACAATCATGCACTGTAGCCATGGCCAAAAGAATTATGGAAACATCAATAGAAAAGTTGTCACCCCTTTCAGGAAACAAATAATTATGGAAATGGTCATATGCCAAGAAGCACCCTCACATGGACAAAATATATATGGAAATTTAACTGCAGCACGTCACGCCCCTTCCAAAAAGGTTCGGTATACAAGGTATTACCGATTTTTGAGGTGTGCATTTTTATCAGTAAAACAGAATTATGGAAAAATACGGCCCCGGCGCGCCGCAGTTGTTTGCTTCCCCATGTCGAACCTTTTTTCCATTTCCAAAATTCTGTCGGTGACCATAGCTATTTCCCGCAGATGGGTATCCCACACATGGAGTAGGATTCGTTGGACCATGGTCATCTAATGGAAAATCCAGGGAGTAGATGAGGGTCATCTTCTGAAACAAGAAATGGAGAGATTTTTCAACAATGAGAGGTACTGCAGGTGGTACATGCATGGCATTGGAAAAAAAATCATATATATATATACACATGTATATATGGGGGTTTCCATTAGTGGGGGTACCATGAAGTGGATGGTTTGTAATGGAAAATCCAAGTGAAATGGATGATTGAGGGTACCCTCATTTTAGGAAACCCTCCATATATGCATAGAGTTTAATGGCTTCACTGCGATGTCACTTGAGTCATTGTTGTAAAAAGTTGGAAATCCTCCGAATTCCACCAAACTTTGGCCTATCCGATCCTAACCAGAATTACTATTTTCTATTCCTGCAGAAACATTAAGCAACATTTACCTGCAAGTTTGTAGGGAAATTCAAAGGTTTGGGCTTTCCCTTGACCTTTGGATACACCGCAGCAAAGGATCCGAACGACCTTGACATCCGTGCCTACGGTGATCCTTTGATGTCAGATCTGGAGCTCATCTGTCGATGTCGTGACGGCGAGCTTGACTTTGTCTTCAACCCAGACGAAAAGATTGACTTCTCCCATCTCTTGGGAAGCTTGCAGCATATTTCATGAGTTTGATGACTTTGTATTAGGCCTTTTGTCGTTCATTGGAAAGGAGATGTAGAGCCCCCACCCAAAAGGAACCACACTACACCGGCTGATTTGATGGCATTTATTGTCAAAATTATCTTTATCATTTTACCAGTATTACTGCACAAGGCGGTAGCGGAAGTTTCCAAGATAGGAAAGTATAGGAGAGGCGAGGTGTTGTGATGCATGAATGGCAGAGCGAACTGATGGACCGAAAGGTGGTTGGAGTTGTGCTTTTTGGAGTGGTTGCAGTGGTCACCTCACCCACAACTGCTGGATGTACTGTGGTGTGGTGTGGTGTAGTGTAGCTGTAGATGTAGTTGGAGCATGACCCCTACTTGGCCGTGTGCTTTTGTGTGTTTGTTGACATTTTTCATGCTTTCATGTACACTGCCACACTTGTGACAGCTACGTTACTTATGTAGTCTTGGGGTGGGCGGGGTGGGATGTTAACGTTCATGTACACGTCCACACTTGTCACATGCTACGCTAGCGGTCTTTACTTGTGTCTGCCCTGCTACGTTACTTATGTTGTCTTGGGGTGGGGTGGGTGGGGTGGTGGGATGTTAATGTACACGTCCACACTTGTCACATGCCATGTTATGCTGCATGTCTTTTCATTCAATCTATGCAAAACGAAGATCTTTTCGGATGGAAATCGCAGCTGTGAATCGCATGCCAAATCCTTGAAAATACCCCATGCTAAAGTGTGTCATCAAAACAAAGAATGGACGAAGAAGATTAGCAAAGGCAGAAGCCAGCACATTTCAAATGTAGCCGGCACGCAGATTGCTGACCATGGATGGCTGTCCCTGAAAAAAATCATTCCAAGTAGCTTTCCTAGATGTCTTGGCTACCACAGGCAAGTGAAAGAACATCCTGAAGTGAAGAAATTAGTTTAACAGTTCATGTGGCGAAAGCTGCTGGGACCGTGTAAGCCAAGTGCCTTCTTGGCACAGTTGTGCAAAGCCGCCAAACAAGTCCGCTAAGAACATGGAAGAAAAAAAGGGGGAGTGTCGAGCAGATGATGTGCAAAAAAAACATAGTTTGGGAAATTCCAAAGCACTGATTTTCACAGCTAAGATATCAAAATCGATACGGCGCCACAACGCCAGACACCTTTTGGAGATTTCAGAATGCAGATTGTACCACGGCTGTCTGTTGCTGCTGTTGGTGTTGGTGTTGGTGTTGTTGTTGTTGTTCTAGTTCTAGTTCTAGTTCTAGTTGTAGCTGTAGTTGTAGCTGTAATTGTAGTGTGGCGGTTATGGCAGTGGTAGTTGCAGTTGTAGGTGTTGGTGCTGCTGTAGTTGCAGCTGTAGCTGTAGCTGTAGTTGTAGTGTAGTGTTGTGGTAGTTGTAGCTGTAGTTGTAGCTGTTGTTGCTGTTGTAGTTGTAGTTGTAGCTGTAGTATTTTTTGCTGTAGTGTAGTGTAGTGTACTGTAGTGTAGTATAGGCTGGTGCGCAAAGATCATCTTAGCAAGCCTAAAGATCTGATGCTCCAGGATGCAAACCCTCTCAGGAAATCAGCTCCCTGACTTCCCAACATCTCTGATGAAGACGTCTCTTGTTTTGCGCCCGCCACGCGAAATGCGTCTTCGTAGATCCCCTTCAAGCCTCCCACCCCCACTGCGCCTGCCACACAAACCGACGCTCCGAACGTAGTGTGCTTTGCGCATTTTGACTTCGACATGTGTTTCGCGCCGCAACAACGTGCACTTTTTGAACATCTAGACGAGGCTGAGGCGTTTTGTACATTTTGACTTCTAAATGTTCTTCGCGCCGCAATGGTGTGCACTTTTTCGACCCTCCGGAGCCACAGAACAATGGAAAAACACAGTGTTTCGTTAGTTTCCACCTTTTTGTGTATCTGGATCTTCTTTCTTCTGCCTTTCTCTTCTCTGATCTTCTTTCTTCTCACTTTCTCTTCTCTGACTCTTCCCACCTCTGCTTCTCCATCTGTCCGTATTGTCGGAAGTTTGACTTCTAAACTTCCTTCGATCACATATTCTGTGTTTTGCATTGTTTCGATTATTGAAAAAGTCGTTTTTCCATCTTCACAAGATTCGCGGTGTTTCACGTGCAATCAAGAATATCATCCAGCAGCCCGAGACCGGCTCTAGTGGAATGTAATCTCCTGATTTGATTTAGACTTGTATTTATTTGTAACAGGTGGTTATATTTTTCTTCTTTTGCTGGTGATATACTGACACTTTATTATTATATCAATATCTCTTGTTTATGAATATATCCCACCATATCTTCATGATACACCCATGGGAAGGTTAAAGGAGAACTTCTAGCTGAGTAAAGATGGGTTTTCAGCAATGATTTCCAATATTGTTTGAGCGAGGAAACATTGGAATTCCGTTTGTAGAGGTTTCTCAATATTTACATATACAAACAGGTGAATATATATATATTTATACTTGTGTATATGTATAGGTATATGTGTAAATATAGTATGATATAATAGTGTATATATATATATATAGAGATGCAAAGGGAACTACACACATGTTGCATATGTGTATCCCCATGCCTATACATATGTTCACAGGAATCGCATCACATTTTTCGTCTGCCACATTGGTCCAGTTTTTTCATCCTCATATACCCTCCCGTAATCGAACACTGCAATAGATCATTTTTGATTTTCTTCGTTGATTTTGCCATTCGATCGTCCATTTAGATCGTTTTTTTTCCAGCCATGTTTGAGGACATCACCGCTTAAAATACAACATGGAACCCCAGTTCGTTAGCGAAACTGGTAAACATAACTCCAATTTCACTAGGTTTTCTGGTAGATACATCGAACTACTTCATGGGGGATAACCTAAAAACCAACGTGAAAAACACCACTGGGGCACCACTTTGTATGAACGGGGAATAGATAGGGAATACCATTTGGGAAAATACTGGGATATGTATATACATATATATGTATATATACATATTGAGATAACGGGATGATCCATTGTAGGAAACTTCGATGATGGCTTTCACCAACATTTCTGCGCCAACTTGGCTCGCACTCGTCGTACCTCACGACTCTCCGTGTCGAAACACGGCGAAGCTGCGCCGCAGGAAGCATCAGCATTTCCGGTGCTGCCTGGGGAGCCATGCCCGCTGAGGTAAAAAAACAGCGGAAATTGGGATGTTAGGCGTTAGGTTTTTTTAAAATAGCAACTCGCAAGATACAGTAGATAGAACAGGTTCAATCTAGCATATTATGCTCGTAGAGTTTACTGGGACATACTGGGACTAACATCTATTTTGTTTGGGTTTTCTCTCTCTCTCTCTCTCTATACTATAGGAATGGAATATCACTATACAAAAATCTGGAACTATCATATTTCATTGTACATACATGGTATCCACGGTAAGCTTACAAACAGACCCCGAGGTTTGCCCAAGCCTAGAATAGTAAATACCAGGGAGTTCTGTACGACGTCAAACAACGGGAGGGATTTTATGTTCAATTATGTTGCTAGGGTGTTAACCAAAACATGTTGCTTCTACATATCATAAAAACAGATCATGTCGCTTATACATATCAAATGGAATTATCCATAGGGTCATTCGGGATTCTTATAAATTCTTATAGGGTTTCAAGAAGATATCAAAATCCCCCCGGCCCCATGGAACAATTAACCATACAGTCATTTGGGTTTCTTTTAGGGTTTCAAGAAGATATCAAAATCCCCCCGGCCCCATGGAAGAATTGACCATACAGTCATTTTGGGGTTCTTTTAGGGTTTCAAGAAGATATCAAAATCCCCCCGGCCCCATGGAACAATTAACCATACAGTCATTTGGGTTTCTTTTAGGGTTTCAAGAAGATATCAAAATCCGCCGGCCCCATGGAAGAATTGACCATACAGTCATTTTGGGTTTCTTTTAGGGTTTCAAGAAGATATCAAAATCCGCCCGGCCCCATGGAAGAATTGACCATACAATCATTTGGGTTTCTTTTAGGGTTTCAAGAAGATATCAAAATCCGCCGGCCCCATGTAAGAATTGACCATACAGTCATTTTGGGTTTCTTTTAGGGTTTCAAGAAGATATCAAAATCCGCCGGCCCCATGGAAGAATTGACCATACAGTCATTTTGGGTTTCTTTTAGGGTTTCAAGAAGATATCAAAATCCGCCGGCCCCATGGAAGAATTGGAGGATTGCCTGCTGTGTACGCCGGGACGTGGGACGTGGACGTCGGGGACGTTGGGGACGTAGAGGACGTCAGGGACGTTGCGGGGACGTGGGGGACGTTGGGGACGTAGAGGACGTAGTTGACCTTGGGACGCAGGGGACGCAGGGGACGTAGGGGACGTCGGGGACGTCGGGGACGTAGGGGACGTAGGGGACGTAGGGGACGTAGGGGACGTAGGGGACGTAGGGGACGTAGGGGACGTGGGACACGTCGGGGACGCGGGGGACGTGGGGGACACGGGGGACGTGGGAGCCGTGCGTGGGTGTCTGTCGGGGGGCAGGCAGGGAATGGGGATGTTGTGGACGTCTATGCGTGGAGGTTGTGAATGTTGTGAGTGTCTCGAAACACTGTATTCATACGGTGGTGCAAGACTGCACGTTTGATTCAGATCTTGATTGTTGATTTGCGTGTCCCTGTAAAGGAAACAGGCCCAAATGATACATCCTGATTTGAATGTTGCAAGGCAGATTCATATTGCTCCAGTACTGCAAGATTATATATTTGATGTTGATCTTGATTCTTGATCTGCCTGTCCCTGCAAAAAACATGACACATTCTTCCTGGCACAAATGCAACCACATGCAGCTGGATGCTTTTTGCATTTGCGAAACGCAGCAACCAAGGTTGGCATGCAGCTCTAAACTGTCTTTGAGGTATTTGACACAGCAGCTGCGCAGTGGCTTCTGCAAGCTGTCTTCACCCATGCTAGTGTGGAAACACCGGAAGTTCGCAAGGAACTAATCCTCGTCCCCGGGCTTCTCTGTTGTTTCGCCCTGCTTCCGTTTCCGACTGGCAACTCGATCAGTTTCTTTTTGTAAGCTGTCGCACCACTGGCGCACTGAGACTTGGCAGGAATCCACGAGCATGTTGTGGAAGGCCACTCGCTTCGCATTCTGCGTAGGAACTTGAGAGAAGACAAGCTTGGACTTGGAGGTTCCTGCAGCTTCAAGCTTTCCAATGGGGTAAAGGGCCAAGGCAGCTTTGACGACTTGCTCCCATGTGTCCTTGGACACTGCCACTTTTTTCTTCTTCCCATCATCCAGGGTCTCAGTTTTTCGGAGGGACAAATCTCCATACGTGACTTCCATCTTGCCTCTGAGCACGGTTCTGCGGAAGATGTCCCTGTCAGACATCCAAGAGGCCGGCAGCTGGACGGAAAGGCCAGCATCGTTGTAGCCCTTTGCCATAGCAGCGTCAAAGGCCTTGCCGGTGAGGCACTCCTTGGGTGTGGGTGTGGCTTCGTCTTCCGACGGGATCTCAGGCTTGGGTTCAAATCTTTGAGTTGCTGGAAAATGGTCAAGCCCCTGGGACTGTGGGCATTTGATGTGTTCCGGCACACGGCTCTGCAAATCAGCAGAAGCAGGAGGTAGAACGATTCCTTTGGCGCCATCCTCTTCAGTCTTGCTCCAATAGTCTCGCATAATGTGCAGAATCTGCAGAAGCTTCCAAGCCCGCAATACATGGTTGCGGTGGACTTGCACCTGACCAGGGAAAAAAACATCGAAGGAGGCACGGCAATTGTGTCCAATCAGCACTAGCTATAGTTGAAACAGAGGATGTACAGGTAAAATTTGTTACCATTAGTAAATTTGTATAAATTGGAAGCCAGAAATGTGATTATAAAGGACTTATAACTTTATAATTAACATCTTATAACTAATAAAGCGGTAAAAGTGAAAGCCGCTTGGAAACACATGCCACTTGATTTCAAAGCCAGAACCTTGTCCTCTCCAAAAGGATCTTCAGTGTGAACAAAAAGGTCAAAAAGACGCATGAGCGCAGACAAAATTCCCAAATGCCAAGGACCAATGCTTAGCCGCGTGGCCAAATCATGGCTTCCCACCTACAAGCTGTGCGGGGAAGCGCAAGGTAATTCAAGAGAAAAGGGACAAACACTGGCTTCTAGCTTCTAGCTGAAAGATTTGTTTGTTTGGTGACTAAGGCCTTCACGGCCAGAAAAGGGAGAACCAAGTGCAACTAGCTCAAAGATTAATTTGTTGGTTTGGTGACTAGGGCCTTGACGGCCGCATTTGAACGCACATTGAGCAATGTCTGGTAGCCAAGGAATGCAGCCTTCCCTTCATCCGTAAACTCAATGACAGCATGCGGAGCGGCAAAACGAGAAGCAACCCGGAGAGCGCAAGCTGTCAAAGCAAAGTCATCGTTGGCTTCAACCGTGCGGTTGGGCACGCGGAATCGGAGAAGAGGCTGGCCCTCATGGTACTCATAGCGAAAGCGACTGGGGACGCCATCTGGCAGGTTGAAGGCGTACTCAATCGTATGTTCATCGTCAGGATCTGCGGCGACTTCCAAGCCTGCAGGGCAAAAACAAAGAGGAATAACAGGTAACATGGCATGGCTGCACCGTGAATCTGCGTGCGCGCACATAGCGCCAGGAGGCGCGATGCTGCTGTTTTCAATCGGTCTCTGCACGGCTGGTCTGATTGCAATGCCAGTCGTTTCTCTGCAGCAAAATTTCAGAAACAAAAAAATGACCTGTCAGTCGACCCATATGCCTAAAAGAAGCCTTGAAGCCGGAAAACCAGGCAAACAGTATTTCGCAAGCACTGGAATTCACTTTGTCTAATCTAGGCCGGTTTGTTTCGGTATTGGGACTGCAATTTGTCTGACACCATTTGTCTGTATGTGTGCGTGCATGGAAGCGGTCAAGGACGTAGTGGGTTTGTGGAAAACACAGACGAGGAATGGATGAGAACCAGCGGTCCATGAACCTTCTCAAGTGGCAGCTATCGTCATGACATATCGTGGTAATAGAATCATATTTGTGCACCAATGTGCTGACAAAGGCAGCTCTCTGCGTCAGGCTCTCACCGCCAAAGAATTCCTGAAAGCCGATAACGCCCCCCGTCTCGTTGCATGCCACCAGCCAGCCGCCTGATCGACGACGGGCTCTCTTGGACATCTTCGCAGTGTTACAGGTGACAAAATCACAGGCTTCTGCTATGTCAAGATCTTCGGTTGTTTCCTTGGTCTGGCTAGGCTTGGACTGGATATGAATCTGGGCACGAATCCAATCGTGAAGCGGCCATGCCAAGTCGACCATACCAGCAGGTTTGGACCGCAACAAATCCTGTGGATCTTTGGCTACGCAATGCTTCTTGAAGATGCGGACCCCGCAGTCGACAGAGGCAGGCCTGTCATGGGTGTGACAAAAAGAGCGCTTACGCCCTGGTGTCTTGTCCTTAGATGTTCAAAGTCCAGGGCCGAAGAAATTTCAACATGGGCCCTTCCACTTCCAGTGTATGTGCTATATATCTGTATTCCCCATGCGGGCGCACCACCCCAGACAGTTTTGTGGCAGCTGGCTTCTGATGGCGTGGGGCGCAGATGGCTGGTTGCCATTTTACTCATGGCAATCTCTGGATCCCGGTGATGGCTACGGCTGGGTTTACTTTTTGGCAGCTTTTGCCACGAATTTGGTGCATTTGTTGTTCATCACAGAGCTGGCGGGCCAATGACAGGCACTCTTGCTTGTCTCTTTTGGCTTTGGTGGGTTGGCGGTGGGTCAATGCCATGCTTCGTATGGCTCTTTTGGCCTCGTTAGTTGCTGAGTTCGTGAAAGGCTAGGTCAATCTCCAGCTCGGCTTGACTCTTTTGACCTTCTTGCCGGGGCTCATGAACGTGGCAGCCTACCCTCTGAACGGTGATTCTCAAGCATGCTGAGACTTTATGTACAGGAAGGTGGCCTCTTTTTGAGGCTATGTATTCACAGGATGACCGCGATGCTAGAAAGAGCATTATAAGTTTCCTGTAGCAAGTTGGAAAAAGTTTGGAAAAGTTAACTATTGAACATGTAAGCGTCACATTCTTGAACATACAAAAGATCACCGCCAGCGATGGAGCGGAGGTCTGCCATCTGCTCGCAGCAGGTTCGTCTTGTCATCTTTTGGTTACCGTCAATGATTGCAACAAGGGGTGTTCCAGCAGATCTGAGCAAGAGGTCAGAGACGAGGGCATTGTACTTTGCCAAATGTTGGTGCAAAATCGCTGCGAAAGGGTCACTGAGAGGGAATGGCTGATCACTAATATCTGGCCATCTCTTCAATAGCTGCAGCTTCATCCACGCATTGGCAATCTTTTCGTGACCATGTTGAACCCCATGATTGGCAAAGTTGTGTGCCCGGCACTCGCCAAGGAAAGAAGCATGCTGATGTACTATGCGTCTGGTAAATTGAGCGTGCCATTCCCAAGTGACCCCAAACCTGGTCGTCAACATAGCTACATCTTGCCGGGCCGTGGCAGCACTCCAAGTATGACGGCCTTTTTCATGAGCTACAAAGTTAGACCAAACATATTTGTTTCGCATGGGACACTTGCGGCGACTGCACACCATGGCAGCATGTGTAGCCTCTGCCAAGCCACTACATGTGAGCACATGGCACGGTACTGCGGTGTATTTGGCCATAGCCTTGCCGCAAGATAAACATGCAGTGGTATGCGTGATTTCTATTCGGCCGGGGGCAGCAATTGCGTCTGCGAGACTTCCAAGGAGTTGTTCTGGAATCTGGGCTGCAGGGTCGGCATTTTGCAAAATCTTCCTCACTTCACGAGGGGAAGGTTGCAACATTCGTTTTGCGCCAGTTGACTACACTGACTACACTAGCTGTCTCTTATACATACATAGGAAAAAAACACATCACACATATCATCTTGAAATTTGGCAAAAGTCTTTGAAGCAGCTTTTGAAAAGATGATTTTTGCTCCTGTGTTATTCACAACATCGTTCCATGTTCAGCCTGAGTGCGGAGCCGAAACGTGTTTGGTGACCTGTGCGTTTTTGGTGAAGTTGTCTCCACATCCCCGCTTGGATGGCTAAAATGCTTCAGCACATGTGCGCGTGTGTGTGTGTGTGTCTGCATCAAAGTTCATATAATATTAATTATGGGTAATGTCATGGTTGCGCAAAAACCTCAAGTAGAGTGGTCTTATCGTGGCAAAGACATCACGCGTATGTCTTCTGAGAATTGCTGCCTCTTGCTTATTATACATCCATGCGTGGATCATGTTGGCCGTGCTGAGTCCGCAGGTCGCGAGCAAGGTTTGCCCGATGGGCTCCCTACACTCCACCAGGTCCACGTGGGGTTCTCCCTCCGCAGCTTCGTGCCGGTCATCTCTCAGATTGATGTTGGGTGCAGCAAGAGCAAGTCACACAGCAGTCTATAAAGCTTAAAGAAGGTATCCCAGTCGTTCGCACGGTCGGCCGGATTGTTATGTCGGGCTTTTCATCTCACACTTCATCTTGCACGCACCTGTAAGGATTTGCAAATAGTACATACTTGAAAATTATATTATATATATATATCTATCTATATCTACAAGTAAAGATTTATTTAAGGTAGAAATATTGTGTATATATATACATAGAAATAATATTTTTTTAGCATAGATGCAGTAAAATGTAAAATAAAGATCTCGTTTTTATGTCAAGTTTAAATACTATATATATATATACACACTTTTAATATATATATATATCGAGAGAGAGAGATAGATAGATAGATAGATAGATAGATAGATAGACAGATAGATAGATAGATAGATAGGTAGGTAGGTAGGTAGATCGATAGATAGCTATTTATATAAAAAAATATATATATATATATATAAATATATATATATATATATCACTCAATGCCAAGCATTCTGTGAGATGGGCATGGTCAGATCGCAGAGAAAATGTGTATGCTTCCCCGCCTTGCAGCATCGGGCGGTCATAGTCCGGTCGCACTGCTGCCACCGCCCGTTCTGGATCCCGGAGCAATTCTGTCAAGCCTGCCAATTCCGCAAGCTCCTCTGGCATGTCGGTCCAGATGTAGCGCGGCCCGCTGACGCGGACAGCATCAGGCACAGGTGAATGTGGTTGGATTCTGGGGCAACTGTAGAAAAGAATGCGCTCATGCGCAGCTGCAACGTGGCAGCCACTTGTGCCGGCAAGCATTGCTAAAGCAGTAGTTGGATGAGCATTTCCGACCAATGCGAAAGACACACTGCACGCAGCAGCGCTTCCGTAGGCTCCACCCGTGCGTGTCAATCTGCTACTTCCTCCGGTTTGGAAAAACCGATTCAAAAGGCTTGTGGCTGAATTGATACCAGCAGGAGATTTTCCATGCGAGGACTTGTTGGCATCATTCCCAGTCAGTAGGCCGAATGCAAGGAAACTGGGGTAAACCTCATCCACGTTTGCCAAGCGGCCGTATCCACCAGGTCCCCAAACTCGGCCACTCTTTTTCTTCACAGAGTAATCACCACTGACTGCTTCGAAAAAAGCCTGTCAGGGAGGCAGATGCTGCTGTCCAGGGAAGATGTCCGCGAGGAATGTGTGCCCAAGACCATGCACCAATGATGTAATGCTATGTGGGAAGAATGCATGTAGCGTGTTAGAAGGATCTGTATTTCCGAAAGTGTACAACACATGAGGTTTGGGAGTAATGTGGGATAAAGGAAAATAAACCATTCATTTGGGAATGGTTTATACCATCTATTTATGGTGAAATTGTGGATTGTTTATTGTTGTTTCGGTAACATTATTTGGAAATCTGCGGGTTCATATATGTATAGTTATGTATCTGTATCAATTAAGGATTGCGTGAGATGCCCGCTCGCCTCTGGCGTGAAGCCTTCTAAGACATTCGACGGAAGGGTCTCGGTCTGAATATCCTCTTCTGCTGCAGGATGACGCTGAAGCACGCGTGCCCGCTCCCGCTCATGACAAGTCTGGTCGATCACCGTGCCAAGTTCCCGGAGCAAGCTGGTGGTTTGACTTTTTCGGCTCTGCGGAGGGTTGATGAGAACTGTGGCTAGGACCAATGGCGTTGGTTCTGTCCATATTCTCACCTGCGCTCCATTCGCTAATGGGGCTAGGCCAGCTAAAACAGACATAGAAATCGCCATCGTGTGCAAACACTTCTTGGCAGCTTGCTCTTCCAAGAAGAGCCTTCCGACCTCTCCGAAAAGTTCTTGGAGGTCAAAGTGGTTTTCCACCAAGGCCCACGCCTGCTCAACGACCATGTTGTCCGACATGGTTCGGCAAGATCTAAAAGGCAGTGCCGAGAAAATGGTCGAGACGTTTCTCTGCTGGAAAACGATCTGAAGGGTAGATTCAATGGAAATGTGAAATTTTGTAAATACTGTGACAGGTTGGCAGGGGCCCATGTAACGATATTGCCTGGTATGGCTTGAGGTCAATGGGAATAAATTTCTTGGGAACATCATGGTAAAGGAGGAAGAGGATGTCATGTATGCCATGGCAGGACCACTACTGACCATAAGTCTCCTGCATTTGTGTTGCGGCACGGGCATTGCCGAGCAGCACCCCTGCAGTGGCGCTGCTGTCCCTTTGATAAACAAAGCAGAGCGGCGGAACGGATGGCCAGAGTCATGTGAAGTAAAGGATGTAGCCGCAAAGATGTGGAGGAGCTGGATGACATATACAGAGAACGCAGGGGACATGGAGGACGTAGAGGACGGGACGTCAAGGACGCGAAGCACCCACAGGACGTAGAAGAGACAGGACGGGACAGACATAACGTAGAGGAGCAGATAGCAAGGACTTAGAGTACACACAGCACGGACGGGACGTGAAGGACGCAGAGGACAAAGAGTCCGTAGAGGACGTGGTGGGCCTTGAGGACGTAGAGGACGTGGAGGACGCGAAGGCAAGGACGTAGAGGACGTCAAGGACGTAGCGGACGTCAAGGACATAGAGGACGGGACGGGAAGGACGTAGAGGACGTAGAGGACGTGGAGGACGTAGAGGACGTAGAGGACGTAGAGGACGTGGAGGACGTGGAGGACGTAGAGGACGTAGAGGACGGGATGTCGAAGACGGAGCATGGGAGGAGGAGACGTCAAGGACGTAGAGGACGGGATGTCGAAGACGGAGCATGGAGGAGGAGACGTCAAGGACGTAGAGGACGTCAAGGACGTAGCGGACGTCAAGGACATAGAGGACGGGACGTCAAGGACGTAGAGGACGTAGAGGACGTAGAGGACGTAGAGGACGTGGAGGACGGAGAGTGGAGGAGGAGACGTCAAGGAGACGTCAAGGACGTAGAGGACGTAAAGGACATAGAGGACGGGACGTCAAGGACGTCAAGGACGTAGAGGACGTGGAGGACGTCAATGTCCAATGTCCTGGTCGATGTCCTGAAGTGCAAGGCGGGCAATTATGAAGAATTGACCATACAGTCATTTTGGGTTTCTTTTAGGGTTCCAAGAAGATATCAACATATTATTAATTATTAACAATGACAATAATAATAATAATCATCATCAGCATCACCACCACCACCACCAGCAGCACCAGCAGCAGCAGCAGCAGCAGCATCATCATCATCATCAAAGATTTGCCCTATCCATTTTCCCCAAAGAAATCATTGGGGCTTGTCACTTTTGGAGGGGATTCTCCCATTACAACCGATAACATCCCACCGATTTGGTTGAACCTCCAGAAACCGATGCCAGGTGCCTGGTGAGGACAGAGCTGAGGCGTTGAGAAAAATGGAAGCCGCCAGTTCTGTGAAACCCACGAAATCTCACAGGAAACCCAATATTCGGGCAATTTGCAGCAGTAAAATCATTTATCCACGACGTCACTTTTGAGGTTCCATGGTAAGTCAAGGGATGGATGTCATTCACAACTGGGTCCTCACATGTTATTATTTGCTTTTTACTTGCCAGTGATATGTGGCGTGACGCTCCAAGTGGATGTTTTTGAGATAGGAGACACTTATTAAGGTGTCTTTTTGACATAGGTCTGAAATCAGGGTGCCGCCCCCCCAATTCTTAAGACATCATTTTTGTGTATTCTTGTCATTTGAACGGTCATGCTAAGGGATATACTACTGATATAGCTTCTTGACGTCCTAAAACCTGGGCCCTGACGTGGGGATTTTCAAAATGGGTATCCCCGGGATACCCATGGTTTCTCAAAACTGAACTCGTCTAAGTTGGATGATTTGGAAATAACCCTACCTTGGCACACACACACACATGGAATAAGTATTTCTACAACCATACTCCCTGAACTTTGCGATTTTCGGGGTGACACAGCTTCAGAACATTTTGGGTCCGAAGTGACCAAAAGGATCAATCTCCACGAAAAAACAATAACTTATCTCAAAAATGGATTGACATCACCTACCATGCCAAACTTTCGGGCTCAAGCAATCGATTCATTTTTTTCCATTGGGGGTTGAACCCATGGCTCTGCAGGCGCAGGAGGGGGTGTTGCATGGCGCCGGGGTGCGAGGTGATGCAGCATGAAATATGCAACCAATACAACTCGCTTGGTGGGTTTCAGATATAGTATTTTTCCATAACTATAAATGAAGTGATGATTGTAATTAAAATGACGCAATGTTTTTTGGATGGGTTGAAACTTGAAACGATTAGCCAGAGACCAAAGGGGAAAAACACAAACTTGCTCCGCGACATATGATTTTGGAAGACATCAACAGTTAACGAACAGTCCTTTTGGCACATTGTTTGCAGGTCGCAGCAAAACTATTATCTATTATATAGATTTATTTTGTCATTTCCGGGCTGTAGCAGATACAAATCAAATCCTTGAAGACAGCCAACCAGCATATGGATTGCCAGTGCATGAGGCTGTGGTATCCCCCTTTTTTTGCAGGTTATTTGCCACAGCTCCGGCTGTACCTGGAGAAATCCCAACGTTGGGATATCCAGTGATTACAAGAATCATAGAATAAACCCAATTGTGTGTAGAATTTCCGCAAGTACATATTAATTTGTGTGTGTATATATATATATACTTATCTACGTACATGTACATGTGTTATAAAACAACTTTGCGATGATTGTATACGTAATAGACATAATCCCGTATTGGGATATTCAATCATACATGGCCCTGCCAAATGCATAGACCCCCCCAAAAAAACAAGTTCTTTTTTTCCCATTGCGTCAGTATATCCTGATCCTATCCCCATATCCCCGTTGTCCCATCCCATTGGCAGGAGATCCCTGTGCGGCCGGTATGGGAGGCGCTGATGGGAAGATTAACCTTTCACTGAATCATGGATTTGGGGTTGTATGAAAATGGGGTACCCCTATATTAGGCCCTATATTTTACCATTGGTGAATCACATGTTTTCCTATGAAAATGGCCATTTGGGTGGCATACCCCATTTCGAGACATATGCTGATTATGATTCTAGCGCACTAGGATGATCATCAGTCAGTGTGATGATTTTGTGTCAGCATTCGTATGATTCTCTTCTTATTACCATTATCATCATCATTACTTTTGTGATTGTCATTCTGATTTGTGATTAGTCAGCTACGACTGAATTGTCATTGATGCTGTTGATGAGGTTTACCATGACAATATGTTCATATTATCAAAGTGATTCCCCTGTTGTTATAATCATCTTGCGGTTGTTGATTTATACACCCTATGGATCTAAGTCCTTCCTGAGAAGGTATGGCTAAACCAAAATCATACCCCGAATACGGGATTGATATCTTCTTTGAATATGTTTTCATAAGATTTTAATGTTGTTAATATGATATAATCGTTTGATTCTTTGATTAGGATTACTGTTGACTCATATTCCCCACGGATCCAAGTCGCCAAGTCGGAGATTCCCTTTTAGAGGGATTGCAGGGATCCGATTCGTGGGGTCTCCCATAAATCGGTTATAACATGTTATAACACTAATCATAGAATTGGATGATGGGCAAATTTACAGGAAAGCCCTATATTTGATGGTAAAAACAATGGTTTCCTGTAGATTTTCCCTTCAGCCAATCCATTGAAATAAAGAAATGGAAGCCACTTACTGAATGGGATGATCCTCCAGGGATTGATTTGCCACTCATTTTCCAGGTCACAGCCAAGACAGCCATGCCAGCCCGGGAGGACTGGCATGCCATGGTGCCATGGCATGGAGAAATGCTGGAGTTGGAGCTACCATCATGGGTTAACCATGGTTTCAGCCTTTCAGCTACAAAAATGAAGATGCCACCAACAAATGTGGGATTTTCACCTGCGAAGAAAAACATAAAACACATCGTTAACACTTGAATACGACCCTGTGAAAACACCCTTGAAATAGGTTTGGACGATGATTTTACGCTGATGGACATGGCAACTTCTGCCTTCCATCTTAATTCTGTTAAAGGCGGGTCGACGAGTCAGAAGTTCGCTGAACCGACAGATTTTTTCTTTTTGAGACAGATGGGGCTGTCTCAAAATTTGGCAGTTCCAGGTCTTATATACTGTATATATATATATATGGGTTATGGTAGTTCATGATGTTGTTTTTGCCATTTAAATTGCCATTTTGGGGTATTCTCCAAAAATTGAGATAAAGCCATACTCATTGTATGAATGCTATCGCTTTTCGAGGCTTCCCAAATAGCTGGAGATCCAGGTGATTAATGGACTGCTCAGGGATGATTATGATACTCCAAGTTTTCACACACGTCTCAAACAACGCAGAGAAATTTAGAAAGTCCGGAATCGAAGACTTAACAAGTACAGTATATGTATATATATATATACAGCATATATACATATACGTATACATTTATCATATATACATATACATATACATTTATCATATATAGATACATATATATATATATAAATATATATATATATACATAACTTGCACTTGTTGGCTGGAAAGCCTTTCTCCAGCCATCTCCAGCTCCTTTTCCTCGCTTCGAGGCAGCTGGACGGCGTCTGGACGGCGATCAGAGGTGGCTGAAACGGTGAAATCTTGGCTTCGACCGGCAACAAATCATGGGGAATGTGGAGAATATGTGACGTTAACAAGCATCTATGGAAATATATGGCAACAAATTGGATTATAATATATCGAAAAAAACTGAGAATGATAGATATCATGGGGATATCATGGGACATGCAACCCAGAATTTATGTGACGTATATACTCAATGTGCTCAAACATGGCTAGGACATTCTTAGGTTCCGAGGTATATTCAGTTCGCTTTCTTAGCATCGAAGTATGGGGAGGTCTCCCGTTGGCCTCACCAACGTGGCTGGGAAATCCCTTGGAAGTTGAGTTCCCAACGGGAGAAGGGAAAACATCGAATTATACATGGGTGATAAAATTCCAGTGCTATGTTTAATATTACCGAAGAGTATCTATATTAAGAGAGTTCTGTTTTGCTAGTTTGTTTTACCGGGATCATTGACTTATCCAATGTGAGAACCAATGTCAACCAAGCAGTAAAAAGTAGGCCCCGGGGGCCTCGCACCCTGCCAGGCTGCGGTCGGCCATTGTGGCAGCGCCAGCACTGTGGCTTGGCTGCTGAAAAAGCGTTGGGCGCAACCGTGGGTTGCCTTCTGCTAATCAAACATGGTAATGGGACAACTCCTATCATTGGAGGTTCTTACAAGAACAACATTTGTAAGTGGTTGTAAGCCGGGGATTTTCTAGTTAGCCATGTTTTTGAAGCCGGAGGGTGTGCTCCTGTCGTTTGTTATTGCCGCCACGACTCCTTGCCCACGGCTGTACAGAGGAACAACGATGTTTTCATCATTTTTTCCACCATGGTTCGTTGGTTTCTATTGCTGGTGTTGGTCAAGGAAACCAACATCAGCCCATCTTACCCACGCACCCCGATTGACCATGGGGTAATATCAACGACTGCCGGAATTTGATTGAAAGTTTTTTTTTTTTAAACCAGCATGGGGTGCGTTGTTTCACTAATTTTCCATAGCCATTGCAATTTCGCTGAATATGGTGTTGGTGGGTTCCGTTCCAATGCTATTGGTTCTCGAACACCAAATTGGTTCAATTTGAATCAATTGAATCAGTTGAATTTGACCCTACCTTTTTGCAATGGTGATCCAGTGAATATCCTACAAAGGTAGCCCAACAAAACCACATAAAAATTCATGCAATTTTCTCTTATCTCGTGGGATTCATACAGACTTCATGATCTGCGCCAAAGTGTTCCCCCTAGTTGTTTCAACACCAGAAACCCCAACAGTTCACCGAGTGAACTCCACCAGCTTAGCTTATTTTCACCTTGTAGTTTCTTAAACACAGGCTTTGTTGTATTCACAAAGCAACAGGTGGCCACTCCAGTGCTTGATGAAACTGAGGTACTGGGGACTTTGGCGAAGGTGAACGCGGGATCTGGCATGATGTTGCAAGGAAACTGGCATGGTCTAGTCCTATTAGGGGGCGCAGTTCCAGTTATGAGTGGATATATAGCCAGATGAACAACCTCAGTTAGATGAATCGGATATCCCTAGCTAGATGAAGGTGCTATAAACCACTCACAAATGGGGACGCACATCCAAGTACGGAAGTTGCTGACGGTCGTTTCAACAGGAAGTTATAATCCCATCGAACTGTAGATATATCTGCCACAGATCCATCCGTTAGCCTAGTTATAAATCGACAGAAATGTATCGATCTTTTTTTCGGGCCCTTCCTGAAGTCTTTCTGGACCAACCACCGAATGAGGCACACCCAAAATGTTTTCCCGATGAATACTAGGCTGTGCTGGGGACAGGTCAAATCATGACGTGCTGGGGACAGGTCAAATCATACTCTGTATATCCGAAATGACAATTGAGCAAAATATGTGCAGAACTCAGGGTGGGTATGGGTCAAAATTTGGTGACCCTCAAAATTGTTCTGTCACGGTCTCAATCTAGGTGGGATTGTGGCATTCGATACACCTTGGCCCCGGGCTTATGATGATCGTCATGAACATGTCTTTACCAATTCGCGAAGGCAGAGAGGTGGTGAATTTCGGGAAACTCGACGTCGAGGTGTCATGGGCTGGGTGGGTGAATGGTTGTCACAGTACACATAACACATACACAGTATATACACAGTATATAGTTTCTCCTCAGCTAGATAGATCCGGAATATTCAGGAGTGCGATTCTGATGCATAGCTGGATAACTGGCAAAAGTTGTCGAGCCGCATCTCACACTCAGGATTTGCTTTTTAGACAGCGGTGTGTGACAATTTTTTCCCTGGTCTCTTAAAATGTAAGATGGAACTCAAAAAGTTGGTGTTAAGTGTGTGTTGCTTCTGAATTTAGATCCTCATCCTTAGATTAACTACAATCTTCGCAATCACAATCCCTTCTATCATCTTCTATTTAGTATCAGGGGGAAGGAATCAATCACCATAATCATCATAATCGTCAATTTCCCCACAAGGGGCACCCTAGTTATGAGTTGGTTAATAACCCCATCTAACGATCTGCACACCATAAATCCGTCCACAGAATTCGGGCAGGTGGTCCCAATGGCCCCAGTGGCTGGACAGCCTGTCGCTGTGCTCCCAATGCCAGGCCGTTTTAAAAAACCATCCCGGAGGTTTCTGAAATCGGGACTCATCTGGAATGGTTTATGTTTGGGGAACTATCCCAATATAGCCGAACCTTTCAGGTTAGCGAATTATTGAAAAAAATCACCAGATGAATGTTGAAAATTCTGTGATTCTGTTTGGAATTTCGCTGAGAGGTAAGTTGGTATTTGCGAACTGGAAAACATTGCCCATATTCAATTAGAGGATTTATTTGCCTATCAAACATTGTGATTTCCATAAGTATGTTAAGTTACTGGAGGGTAGCGGGTTTTAACCAGTCAGTAAAGGGGAGCATCAGATTGTTGATCATCCAGTTTGACGAAAACATTCAATCAGGTTTTAGTAGGTTCAACCATAAAAGTTCATTCAACCTCGCAAACATGCTTGACAGTCGCCAAACAAATCCTGACCTGGGCATGTCAACGAAGACGGGCTCCCAAACAGTTTTCATGAACTCTTGTGAAATGGCTGGAAGCCGCTCCATGGGACATGGGGCATGGGATGAGCCAACACTTGACATAACAGTTGACACAGCAACACCATGCCAGGTCCAAATCACTGCTCAACGAGGAATCTGCCGAGGAGGTCATGGAAAGATGTGGGGAGTTCGGGTAGATGGTGAAAGCGCTTAACGATAGGGTGAAATTAAATTTAGGTCTATAACAGGTATTATATACGAGGTATTACTAGGTATGACATTTCTTCAAATTTTCAATGACTAACATGGATTTGAAATGGTGAAACAATCAACAGAGGATATACCACCAATTCACCGTTGGCTGATACAACCGGGCATGATGGACTCATGACTTGTGACTCAGTGGAAGGCCTTGTAAGACACAGTCCTCATGGATATCCTACTTGATAGGGGAGAGGAGAAGCCATCATGAGGATACCTATTGACCAAGCAGTATTTTATGGGGATGGGATAGGGAGATTTTTCATGGCTCAGTTGATTCTTTAGGTGTATAGATCAACCACTGACAAGAAAGGAAAAAACACGGACCAGCTGAGACCTGTACAACAATTGTTGCCTCCCAATCTTGTTTTATGGCCGCACAATTGGAGTAACTCACCCATTTTTGGAAAAGCCTTTTTTGTTGGTGATAGATTCCATGAATTCCCATGACAAGCCAGTTTATTGATAGAAGTACTTGGAGGATCATCCCACCTAGTAACTGGATGCAACTGGTTAATAACCCTGGTTACTAAGTCACCGTTACAGGGGAAGGGTACTAAATGGGATGATACTCCATAAGGTGGGGCCCCCAAGTTCGTCATCGTTGGTTTAGTATCCCCCATGCATACACATGTTCGTTGTATCTACCATAAACATCCATAAGCCACAGTTAATTCAACTAATTATTCGCGTCAACTGAACTCTATCTTTGACTACTGGAGGGTAATTGTTACTAATTGATGGCGATCAATGAAGATTATATAATGGTTATTCCTGATTTTTAGAGGGTATATCCCCACATTTTATTGTGCCCGTTGCGTCCCCGCGTCGTGAGGCAATTCGTCGACTGAGTCATGAGATCAGTGAGGCCTGACAAACAAAACTGGCAACGACTGATGTTCAATAGGGACAACTGGCAATTATGGTAATATATGGATAATATATTATGGTAATATATTATGGTAATATATGGTAATATAATTATATAACCATATGTTCCATAGGGAAACTTCAGGTGTAGGGAAATCACTGATCAACCACTGGATTTTTAGCGCAGTGACTGGATGTTCATGGGAATTTAAGCACAAACACGTTGGAACATTAGATTGGTTTAATAATGATAACGTATCTTAGGATTTTGGGACATAATTTTCCACTGGCATTTTCTGGGTGGTAAAATCCTGATGAGTGGGACTTTAGCAACAAACAACACAGTTTGGACCACAAAGAATAAGGTTTGAGATTAACCACCCCATATTGAAAATTGGGAAAAAAAGCCCCTGCCCCCAAAGGACAGGATCATTGGGATTTATAAAACTCATGATAGATCTTATAGGATCATCAAAAACTCAGGGACACTTGTACTTTGCCAACAACAACATGGATTTATAGGTGTTTTGTGACCAGTTTCTGTTGGTTTATAACCAGGTCCCCTGGGGTCGATTTCAGGAAGAGATCGACCAACAAAGGGCTTTTTCATCAACCAAGGAACATCAGGGTGCAGGGCCCTTTCCTGCGTGTAAGGGAGAAAGAATCACTAAATGATGGAAACTAATAAACCTGCGAACCTTGATGAAAAAACATGAGTGATCATTACTGGATTGTTTCCCACACATCAGGGGGGAACAATCACTAACATTGCTAGGGATTACAATGAATTTAGGGTTTCGATGGAGAAACATACCTGGGAAACAAAAACACGACTTGGACGGGGTTGGTACCAGTCTTCAAGGAACCATGTCATTGGGATAATCCAAAATTGGAATGACCAAACCTCTGGCAATCCAACAGCTTGCGATGGCCCATTCAGTTCGATGATCTGAGAAACTGGTGATTTTCCATGTCGCAAGCTGTAAACGATGGAACAGAGGGTATGATCACACATGACTAGTCTATTGGTGGCTTCACAAGATGTTCCGGTGGCGAGACAGCTCAAATGCTGATCACTGACGGTGACCCGTGACACGGTTTCATCTTATTGGTAGCTGCTTGTACTCCCTTTTCTCCTTTTTTATCGCTTAGCTGAATCTGATGGTTGAAGCCGTATGATATTTGGAACGGAATCAGGTATGCGATGGACTAGCAACAGACTGATTCATCTGTTTATTCTTTCCCGACAATCTTTTATGGTAGACACAACCAGGGACATTTTTCTGAAACCCATGCATTGACACCAAAAGGTGTTCATCAAGCTCTTTACTGGATTCATACCATTACCTTTTTTTGTTCCTTGATTGAATTATCATGTTTTGTTGATTATATAGATTAATAGATCGCTAGTTTTTTTTTTTTAAACCAAATACAATTGTTCTCCCCATGCTGTTGCTGCTGTTGCTGTTGCTGTTGTCGTCGTCGTTTTTTTTTTTTTTTAACGCATTTGTGTTGGTACACCACCACGCCACCACCGCCACCGCCACCCCACCACCCCCACCACCCACCACCACCACCATCAGCATCATCAGCATCATCATCATCATCACCATCATCGCCATCATCGCCATCATCACCATCATCACCATCATCACCATCATCACCATCATCACCATCATCACCATCATCACCATCATCACCATCATCACCATCATCACCATCATCATCATCATCACCATCATCACCATCACCATATCATCATCATCATCATCATCATCATCATCATCATCATCATCATCACCATATCATCATCATCATCATCATCACCATCAGCATCATCATCAGCATCAGCATCAGCATCAGCATCATCATCATCATCATCATCATCATCATCATCATCATCCTCATCGTCATCGTCATCGTCATCGTCATCGTCATCGTCATCGTCATCGTCATCGTCATCGTCCGATTGGAAGGCCATCGCAGTGGACGACGCTGCAAGGGCTCAACAGGCCCAGCGCGAGCTGTTGCAGGCGCGGGGAGAACTTTGTCCAACAAAAATAGCCATAATGATGATGAAACCAGCAAAACATTGGATTTTCCCGCCGAAAATGCTAATAATGGTGATTCAACCACCAAGAAGGGTATGACTTGCAAAAACTGCTTGGTCGGCGCAAGTGAGCTTCTTCGGTCGGTTCAAGTGAGTTCGCACCCCACTTATCATTATCTGCAATTCTACAACTCTACCAATCTACTTCTCTACGTTTTTCTAATCTATTGATCTGTCTGTCGATCAATCTATCTATCGATCTATCGATCGATGGATCTACCGATCTATCGATCTATCCATCGATCGATATATCTATCTACCTACCAACCAATCTATCTACCTATCGCTCGAGCCAATCTGTCTATCTACATATATACATGTATACATCGATTTATCTATCGATCTATCGATCAATCTGCCTCTCTATCTTTTTATCTATCTGAACATGTATCTATCCATCTATCTAGCTGTCTAGATATCAAATATCTAGCTGTCTAGATATCTATCTATGATCTATCTGTCTACCCACGAATCAATCAATCAATCAATGAATCAATCAATCAATCAATCAATCCATCGATCTATCTGTCCATGTATCTATCTATGTATCTGTCTGTCTGTCTGCCTGCCTGTCTGTTTGTCCATCTATCTGTCATTCTTTCTTTCTATCCAGTTTTACCAAATCACATATATCAATATGCATCTATACATACATATATATATATATCATATATATATACATGTATATTACATATTTGTCCTTTTGTGCTATCAAAAACTTGCTTTCCTACTTGCATCTGGGGATACCCGTTTCCCATCCTCTAACAAATCGGGCCCGGCAACGGACTGGCACCCTGCCTTGCCGCAGATCCAATTGGACAAGCCGTCAGTTGCATGCAGACATCTAATTCGTGAGGCTGGGGCCGTCAGTTGAGCCGCGGAATCGGAAAGTAATGGGAGATAGAACGCCAAAGTTCGGGACTTTGACTTTGAACCAACCATTGATTATCGTTAAATAACTATATATATATATATTAGCTAGGTTCAAGATAGGTGGTAGAGGCCTTAAGTAAGATCCAAACATGTCTGGTACGTACGGCTGGTAGGTTTGGTTTTCTTGGTACGGTACGGTTGGTACATGTGGTACGGTACGGTTGGTACGGTTGGTACGCTTAGTAAGGTACGGTTGGTACGCTTACCAACCGTACCGACCGTACCAGTGAACCGTACATAACCGTACCACCGTACCGTACCAGATTAAGGGGGGGGTCAAGGGGGGGGTATTGGTACATCCAAAACGCCCCCACCTTGACCCCCCCCCTTAATCTGGTACGGTACGGTGGTACGGTTATGTACGGTTCACTGGTACGGTCGGTACGGTCGGTACGGTTGGTAAGCGTACCAAACGTACCTTACTAAGCGTACCAAGCGTACCTACCCAAAGCGTACCAAGCGTACCAAGCGCACCAAGCGCACCAAGCGTAGCGTACCTATCTTATAGCTGGATATCAAGCACCTATCTTGAACTTAGATATATATATACGCAGTTGTGTAAATTAAAGAAAATCGCAGGTGAAAAAATATATACATATGTACATTACATTATATCCACCGAAATAGTTGGAGTGACTGGTTGAGAGCCATTGTGAGCCAGTACATGGATGATTGGATTGCCCCTTCAATCTCAGCTTGAGGATTGAGGGTCCATCCATTCTCTCTTGGCAGTTTGCCTATTGAGAGGGAGACACAAACAAATTCACTGAAATCCGAAATTTTGGGACCTGACATATTTGCCACTATTATCTCGCTACTATTTCCCTATGATTTCCGGCTTATTTCCCTATATTATTTCCCTATTCTTTCCCATTATTTCCCCTTATTTCTTTATTTGTTTCGCTATTATTTCGCTATTATTTCCCTATACTATTATTTCTCTATTATTTCCTTTATTTTCCGTATTATTTCCGTATACGCATTACTTCCTGATTATTTCCCTAGTATTTCCCTATTATTGCTACATTATTTCCCTATTATTTCCACATTATTTCCCTATTATTTCCACATTATTTCCCTATTATTTCCTGATTATTTCCTCATTGTTTTCCTATTATTTCCCCATTATTTCCTTCTTATGTCGCTATTTCGGCGATTATTTCGCTATTGTTTCCCTATTGTTTACCTGATTTTCCTAAAGACGTTGTTGCTGGGAGAAGTTTTGCCATGGCCTGGCAGGACTGCATTTCGGCCTCTGCCTTGCTACGTCTAGGCTGGTAGCGGTAAGGGGATGTTTCACTTCTAGAAACGAACGAAAACATAAAGAAACCATGGTTTTCTGCGGTGAAAACCCATGGTTTTCTGATGGTGAAACCCACTTATAGACTTATAGTTGATGGTGAAAACCCATGGTTTTCTGCGTTTCCTGTTGCGATTTTCCCAACAAAACCAATCCGTTGATTTTCTGGATCCCCTCGCGGCAGCTTGGTGGAACATGCCCCCGATGATGTTGTGCTCATGTTGCTAAAAAGTGTGTGTCAACAGCATGTCCCCAAAATATGATTAACAAATGAATGGAGAGGTCAAGAATTGAACATGTCTATATGATTCATATGGATCAATACCTATAATGCCTACAAATTTAATTTTTACGGGGAGGAACATCCATTTACTGGTTATTTCGACCCCTCACATACCTAACTTGATTTGCTCTCTTCATTTCTCAGATCATGGTTTGCGTATGGGGGCTGGTGACATCCACAGAGGTATTGTTGGCCTATTTGGGGTGCCCGCCCTATGAACCCTTCGGGTGAAGCACTCATCGTTTCAAGGCGAGAGAGTTCCCATTCGAGCTCGGGTGCATGCCGTGAAGAAGCTCGGTAGGCTCAGTGGTGGATTCGCTACTTTGAAACATCACAATTTCAGAGCATTGACCATGAAAATTATTGAGGTATAGTAGAATTGATAAATCATGGCAGTTGGTTGTATTTTTTGTTATTAAAAACCTACACTGTGTATATTGGGAATACATAGGGGATTATCATGATCCATGGGGAATCCCCATGAAGAGCACAAATTCCATACAACTGCCCCCATAGGCCATAGATAACCTTCCCATGGAACAAACTTGGCAAAATTACACATTCAAACATCACTTACCCTCCGGTAATCCCAAGTTTCGTTTTACGAATTTTCCATTCAAACCTATCGCGAGGATGTTTGGTTCCCCATATTTCTGGGCAAACCCTGGTCATCCCAGATCATATTGTTGATCATAGCACCCCAAATCTTCATTCTGATCTATATCCCTATTTTCGCTGCTGCAATCACTATGATTTACACTCAACCATATGTGTACATGTATATATATATATATATATATCTATATGTCACTATAGTTCATGTATTATTATTAGATCATCTGGTTGTAAAGCAGCATTCTATTCTATGCTGTGTACAGTACATTTTATATCTCACCATGGCCACGTCACTGATTTCACTCGGCCACCTGTGGCAGGTGGCTGCGGTGGCCCCAAGCCGCCAAGAAGGAGAGTGTCGTTCGGTACTCATCATGGTCAATGGGATGATGTTGCTGCTGCTGCTGATGATGATGATGATGTTGTTGTTGTTGTTGTCGTCGTCAGTTATTGTTGTTTCTATCTTTTTCAAGAACGGATGATGGCCAAGACTTCGGAGGACTTGGTGCCCGTCTCCATCATTTTAGAAGGCCTGCTGCACGCCCTCCGCTCCGCCCCAGAGGCGGGGTCTTCATTGTTTGGATGTTCAGGGGGTGATTGTTCCACAGTTAACCTTTGCTTGCTCTGGGGCTGACATGTCGGATCTAGAAGATCTGAGCTGATCAGCTTCAAATCCTGGGGTCAAATATGGGTCTGAGCCAAAAATGGGAGTGCAAAACCACCAAACTATGGAATCCTGTGGAATACTATGGAATATCCGGCTATTAAACCCCACTTAAACCCCAAAATGGATGGTTTTAGATCCAACATGACAAATCTCTGCCTTGGCCGCAGCCCATTCTGCCTCCATCCATGCGTCTGTGGCTCGGATCCCGCTGGCTGCGCGCACACACCAAGACACGACGCCTTCGCCGCATGCGCTGGGGCGGGAAGGATGCGATGCCGGGACGATGTGTAGGGACGGAGGTGTCTTGGTAGCGTTCGAAACATGGCCATTAGTTGGTGATTATTATAACATATTATAACATATTAGGCTGTTTTGAATATGTTATAATGTTATAATAATCACCAAGTAATATGAGCAACTAATCGCACATATTCGCCATAGACCCACAATAGGAATATGTGCGAATGGGATGGGATAAGGCTGTTTTGAATGGCCAAAAGATCAGCCCAAGAACGTGATGAATTCATGGGGAACTTGGGAGCACTGTTAAGCGATTGACCCACCACGCTCGTTGCAGATGCCCGAACTTGAAAGGATGGTGATCCACATATCCAATGGCCCAGTGGTCCCCTTATAATGGTCATACCAGAAGTGTTAGAACCTGTGCATTGCATGGAATTCATAGAGACGCAAGTATGTCAACTATGAATGTTTGGGAACGCTGTGTCCTTCCTTGCTTGAGTCACTTCTTAGTTTGGAACACCCAGATATTTTGGCAGTTCCCACTTGTTTTCGGGACAACCACCATTGTATCAACATGTAAGTTGCTTACCGGGGTGCCAAAAGGAAGTGAATCACGAGACATCAACCGGCGGTGCTATTTTTGATGCTGGCGGGAAATAGGTGTGTTTATGTTCCATTGTAAAGATATTTATCAGGAAAAGTGTTTCTTCTTGACCTCTGATTCCTGACAATTTTCCATCTAAATCTTATTTGTGTATATGAAGTATGTTGATGTATGTTATACTCTGTCTTCAGTATGTTTGCTTTATGATATACTCCAGAATTGATTGAAGGGAAAATCTGCAGGAAGCCCCCCCAATTTGGGGCTAAGAATCAGGGTTTCTCGTACAGTTTCCCATAAATCAATCCATTGAACATTCTTGGCTTCATCATATATCAATATTTATATATATATTAATATATACAGTATATTAAACATTATATATTTCACATATTATATATATGATTATATATGTTGACTATCATGTCTCATATATATATATATAGTTATACATACAATTTGTGCTACGTGTATATATATATATATACACATCATTTACATGTATATATATATATAATTCATTTTATTCTGGAGATGTTCCATAGATAACCCAGCGAGGCGCCAGGCATCAAGGAGAGACTGTCCTTGGAACCTACCGCGGTGCACCAGATATTCACGGTGCGAGGAGCGGTGCCATGGGGCGCCGATGGTGAAAGCATGATGAAACCAACATGGGGATGGGTCAAAACCTACTGTGGATGGAAGAAATCCTGCACCAGTTAGTAACTGTTGGTAACTATAAAACACTGTAAATAATAGGATGTAATCGCGTAAACGATGGATAAACCATCTAGTAACTGGTGCAGGATTTCTTCCATACACAGTATTATGACCATATTTTGGGGAATAAACATCCACTAACCAGCTATTTTAGGGTACCATCCCGGTCCCAGGGTTTTGACTCATAGCAGGTCGACTTTCAAACCTAGACAAGGAGATAGTGTATTTATGTTTGGAATGGAATGGATTAGAATGGAATGGACTAGAATGGACTGAAATGAAATGAAATGCAGTGTAAAGTATGGATATATATATATATACACATACATATCTATGAGCAGGGATCACCACACTCCCACCATGGCCCAGATGACTCCCAGAACGGTTCCGAACTACAACAGTCCTACAGGAGCAGTGTTTGTATAAGTGGTTGGTTTGGTTTATAAGGAGTCTATAGGAAGTATTGAAGGAGTGCATCAGTTCGAGGATTTGCCTATTCTTAAACGTTTGAGATTTTCCATAGCAAACTGTTCAATTACCAGATGGTAATTTCCATTATATCCCAGTAACTTCTCATGCTTATCATCATCCCAATATATCATAATATATCCCTCTATTGTATCCCATCATTTTCCCAATAGCTAGTCATTCGCTTCTGGATGCTACCCTCCAGTAGGCTAACGTACAGCTTGCTATGGAAAATGGCCCATTGACTTCGATGATTTACCTGTTAAGCTACCAGCGGGTAGATTCCACTATATCCCATGTCGGTGGTTAGTCCACTATATTTCCATTGAATGGTTTATTTACGCTGTACAGTAACCTGACATAGCTATGGAAAATCAGTCTTTGTAATAGTTAAATCAACTATAAATAGCAACTTTCCAAAGCAATGTCATATTTCCGTTGTATTTCCATGATTCCATTACATGTCCATTATATTTCTCGCATATTTCCACTAAATGGTCATAATTGCTAAATTTCCCTTATATTTCATTTTATTTCCCTAATAATTGCAAAATTTCAGGAGCCTTCAGCAGAGAGGAGGCTGAGACCTTGGTCGCCAAAGCTGAAACCCAGGGCTTCGAGCTGCAGACCAGCCGCGGACCGGCCTATGGCGCCTCGGACGACCATTTTTGGGCCTCGAAATCTTAAACTTTTCAGGTCTTTTTGTGTTTGGATTCTTGTAAAAAATCATTTGATTTTTAACATTGAGATGTGTTTTAGTTGCTGTTTTGGGTGAGAGTGGTAGGGCCAGAAATCTTACTGTCTTTTGCAAGCCCCAAAAGCCAGGCAAATGGTCGCCCTTTTACCCAGCTCAACTGGGCTTAGGTGAGGCGGAACGGCACCACTATCGCCTGAGTTTCGACGATGCCGGCTATGCCTCTGGGCTGTGGCAAAACCTGCAGAGCTGTCTGCAAGCGCTGAGAGTTGGAGGTCGGGCGCCCGTGGGGCTCAATGAGAATATCCGCATCTACAAATACACTGGTGCCTGGTCATTGTACATTTCAGCTGGGTGCTTTGAATGTTTTTGTTGATGCAAAACATCAACAGTTAGATCACACGTGATTCTTCATCTCACATTCCGTGCTGCGACTGTTAAGATGGTCGCCCTGTAAATGATTCGGATAATTCACTTGCAGGACTATTGCCGCACCACCAACCCGGACCTGTTTGATCTGTTTGTGTTGAAGCGAAGACGTTGTTTTTGCACCCTTCCAAACAGACTGAAAGCTAAGTTGACGGGTAAAACTTGTTTGGAACGGGTTTGCAGCATTATCAGCCTTTCACATTTTAGATCAGGACCATGACTCTCAGATTAGAACCAAAGTGAAGTTGTTGAGCTGGTCACACTAGATCACCCCACAACACCCTGACACTCGATCAATTAATTTTGATCCACACAGAAACAGTTTGACCAAAGTTATGGAGATCCACAAACTCTGATTTTGGCGGTCACTTTCTGTATCTAAAACTCCACCTTTGGCTTCGGCCAGAATGGCAGCTCAGGCGGCGACGTCTTTGGGAAGCACATTGACGGCAGCAACCAGACAACACTGGGGCGCACGGAGTATACGCTGCTGGTCTACCTCACTGGATATGGAGATGGACTGGAAGGAGGACATACCTGGGGCGCAGTTGGCTGGGATTGCTGGCATGGGATACTCCCCATGCTATATCCTTTTTTCAGTTTGCATTTATTCCCATGATATCCCCATGATATATCCCTATTTTTGGTTAAACCATCCCTGGCAGCCAAAGCGCAACATCTCGGCAGGCGAGACTGTCTTCTACGCCGGAAACGGGACGAAGGAGGTCCTTCGGGTAGTGCCCAACACTGGAATGGCTTTGGTGCATCGACATGGACGTGAGTGTTTGCTCCATGAATCCTTACCTGTGCGAAGTGGTGTCAAGCAGCTGGGAGCAAAACGAATGGGTTGATTTCAAGGAAAATCTTCCGGAATGAATTCTTGTTGTAGCCTCCTTTCTTCAGGGCGTTTTAGGTTTTCCTGTAGATTTTGCTTGAAACCACTTGGAAATGCATGACTGATGAGAAAGGGATCTCAGAAAACTTTTGAAATCGGTGGAATGGTGGGGATCTCGGGTGCAGAATTTACAGCCTCAGATCAGATAGTCCTCGGGGATGTAGATGAGGATTAGATGAACTTGATTCACCATATTCACCCTTGGTCCGAGACTGAAAAAACATCACCTTCCATATAAGGAATCTTCCTTTGTTCTCGGGTTTTAGGCACTTTCCCAAAGCATAAAACAAAAATTATTAAAAAACCTAGCTTGGAAGATTACAGTAATTATGACTTTGGTTTGCAACATTGACAGGAAACCCGAAACCTCCACAATTGGATGGTATAACCTTGGTTTCCCAAAATCTGTTCCCTTGACCCACTGCAAAAATCGTCCCAGCTCGAATCCCAGGTACGTGCTCCGTTCAGATGTGGTCTTCGAGGACTAGTCACACCCCAGCACTTCTCCCAACCGGGTCAGAACTGGCAAAGGTGGACTTGAAGGATCGTCAGAGCCTCTGGGGATGACTTGGCACTGTTGACCCGGGCATATCACCCAATGGTATACATATTGTATACATGGCGATCAAGAATCCCACCTGGGACCTGGCTTCGTGGTTTCGTGGTTTCGAAGGTGCCTTCTTAACCTTCTTTCCTCATCCCTAAAACGAGTCGAAAACGACGATGATCCCGACGCAAGCGGCTCAACGAGTTGGAGATGGCAACGGTCGAAAAAGGGCGCCAGTCCTCTGAGACCAGTGGGACCAGCCGCAGATGGGCTTTGGGAACATCCAAGCCGGTTGTTCCCATGGGTTTTTCCATATAGTTTCCATATAGTTTCCATATAATATCCCATGATATCTTGGGGGTGTCAGCCGTAATTTTCCCTTCAACATGTCCACTGATTCAACTACGATAGAGCCTGCCAGTGGCGATTCTCAAGGTCGATCTGGCAGAGTATCCCCCAAGGTCCGCGTCATATCCCTATTGAAAGCTCATATGTTAGGTGGGATGTTGCTTGGGATTTATTATCACACTAATATAATCTAATAAATATCTAATATATATATAATATACATTAGCAGCAGGGTTTCAAAGGCTTTCACAATAGAGCTCGTCTTGGACTGGCCTGCGCATACGCATACATAAACGGCTTCAAATACGCAAACAAAACGCATATTCCCGACATATCCAGAAATTGCGGCTACTAGCTGTTTTCTTTATGTTTCTGTTTGCGTTTCTTTTACGTAAGCGATAAAATAAGGCCTTATTTGCCCAAAATAAGGTCTTATTTTTCTCCCGACATAAATAAAACATAAACCATATACACATGTACAAACACAAACGTTACAAAATGTGTTGGCGTTCTCGCTTGCGTTTTGTTTATGTTTTCTTTACATGCGTTCCAAAATAAGGCCTTATTTTGCGTGATTTGCACAAAATAAGGTCTTATTTTTCCTTCGACATAAAAAAAAACACACAAATTCGCAAACGTATACATAAGTAAAACATAAACACAACGCAATGCAGTCCCAAAATACGTTAATATGTCACATGTATTTCGCATATGTTTCACATATATTTCACATACGGCTCACATATGTTTTCACTTGCGCTGCACATACGCTTCACATACGCATCACATACGTTCCACCAACGTAAAAATCTATGTTTCATATGAGTTTTACATATGTTTTGCATGCGCGGCCACTTAGGATATGTATACGTACCCCCTCGTCAGCTCCTATAGACAGAAGCCCTGGAGGCTTTTGGGATTCAGCTAAAATATACATATGTATTATATATATATATTTATATGTATTGATGAACCAACTGAGCTAACGCAGTGGGGCACCTCTGCAGGTGGCCTGGACGGCTCAGTGCGCCCTGTTTCACGTGGCGGGGTCCCCACCGCGGCTTTGAGACATCCTAAGGAATTAGAATGATCATAAAATACCCATATTTGTTTATTTTATTATTATTATTGTTATTATTGTAATAATATGTAATAATGATGATAATAATAGCAACAATAATGATAACAAGTAAGGATAATAACTATATATATATATATTGAAAATCTTCTGGATATACATCCATTGGATGATTTGGCATATTAATATATACATCAATTTATTACATACATCTTCCATTCATTGTACATTTCTATACTTGGCGGCTCATCCCATGAATCCTAAGTAGGTTATATCCCTGCTTTTGCTAGTGGGATAAGTAGGGTGCATCCACTTATAACCAGGGTGAACGAACCTACTTAGGATTAGTGGGAGGAGCCACGAAGTAAAGTATTGGAAAGTATTTTGTTTTGCATTTCTGGACAGAACAAGTTTCGAGTCATGTTTCTGGAAAGTGGGAAATAACATATGGACCATCCCAAGAGTTCTCCACTTGTGAATGGAAGTCCTGGATACCAACAAGTTACCAAAACAAGTCTCAAAAAGGGACAAAAACCGAGGTTTCTTCGCTCCAAACGCCGAGGTCCGTTGTAACGTGGAGGCACAGAACGTAAAGGAAGCAGCGCGAGGTGCGCATGTAGCGATGCTCGCTGGAACCCAAAGGACCTTTAATTTGGGGAAACCAGCCTGTGATGATTACATTTTAGATCTTCTCAAATTGTGTATCTGAAAATATGTGAAAAATAATGTTGTTCAAATTTTAGTGGGAACATCGCCTAAACAGCTCGAACAGGCCATCTTTTTGTGTTCCCCTTTTTTGGATCCAGGCAAAGTCGCTCGCATGCTGCTGGATGGGAACACGCACCTTGGATGAGCTTAGACCATGGTGACGACCTTCGGTGGCTGAAGTATGCCACGAAAAAGGGAAGGAAGATCAGTTATAGGACTCCACATTAATACATTTCATGTTGCTATTTTTTGGATTGGATTTTACTTTTCTCTGTTTTTGGGGGTTGCTATTACAACCCCCAACAAGATTAAGAAATGATTCAGTTTATCGCTGTTCTACTGGGACATTAATTTTCGATTTTGGGGGTACTCACCTGCCAACTTTTCTTTGTCTAAAAACGATGTATACTACAATCTTGAGATCTAAATGAATGATTCGCAAATTCGGGGATACCCTATTTTGAGATGGACCCAAATAGGGACAACGCTATCGGATGCTTTAGATACGTCTCAAACTGAGGGATACCCCAAGATCCAACAGTTTCAAAACCTACCTGGAAGAGATGAAGAGTTGTCCGATATGTCGGATGTACAGTCAGTACATCTCCCATCATTGATCTCGCACTTTGCGGGAGCTCTCTGAGGGACTTCCCCCTGTGTCTTCCTGAGCTAACGGAACGCGCTGCGAAGGCAGAGTCATGTGGGGCATCAAACTGGGGCCAGTCTCCTGAAGATGCAACGGTGCAACCACCAGATAAGGTCTGGAATTGCCTGGAACCATAGATTTTCTGGATTTGGAGATAGCCATTTTATGGTTCAATGATAGTTTTTAGGGGTGCTTCTGTTTGAAACCGCAAACAATTGATCACTCTGAAGAATTGGGAAACTAAACTATCCAAAACGTTTGAGCCCACTGAGCCCGAAACATGAAGGCATTGATATTGACAATGCCAAATCCTGGAGATTTTAGAGAAAGTTCCCAGCAAAGGTTTTTGCACTTGGAAGAAACTACAGATAAATGATAAATGCATGGTCTTTTGACTCCTTTGTATAACACTTCCTCATTTCTTTATGTTGTTTACTGAATTAAATGTCCATCTCTCTTTGCAAAGACGACCTCTGAATGGCTCATTCTTCTCGAATAGGTTAAACGCACAGACCAGTCAAATGGTGCTGGTTACGGTCCAGAATTTCATTGGTGATGTCTCAATGATTATCCCTACTGTGCCCCTTTTTCATTGCGTTGAAACCACCATCCAGTCGTGTTCTATTATGATTCGGCTGACGACAGCAAACAAACATTTGGGATATGGGTTTGTCTGAAAATGAGGCACCCGGAATTCCAATGGATTATCATGGATTATCATCGACTTTCCCATTTGAATGATTGAAATGGATGTATCTTGGGGGTACATCTCATTTCCAGACACACCCAAATATCAGATCGTTGGCGAGGTAATTATTCCATTCTATCCTATTATATCCTCTATATATATATATATGTAAACAGTCCTATAGTCAATATAATATGTGTATATGTATTAGTTATTCCAATTACTTATATCTCCATCATGTTAGTTAGATATAAATCATGTCCCTAACATATATACCGATCACATCATGCATATACATATATATGTACATATAATTATATATTTTTATAATATATATATATATACACATACACATACACACACATATATATTTATATTCCCATGATATCTTGGGATAATCTTGGGATATCCATGACTTTCAACCAACCATTCACCATCCACAGGACCCCGGGGTGAACCTTGGGACAGGCGTACGACGCCGCGTTACGGGTCTCGATGGTGCCATGGCAGTACTGGATGGTAGGGTATGTCTGAAAATAGGGCACCCATGGGCACCCCCAATTTCAACGGATTACCATGATTTTCCTCATTAAAATGGCCATAAACTCGGATTTACATGGAATTACCAAATTTTGGATAACTTTGAGAATCATGCCACGACTCGCGTTCGTGGTTGGTACTCTCCCGAAAACTAAGATTTTACAAAAAAAAATAAAAACATGTGTTCCATGTTGGCTCACCCATGTTAAAATTCATGAGCAGGATGCCAGGCAGGTGCCATGTTAGGTGCCCCTCAGGAATAGCCTGCAGTTCCACGTTCGAATTCAGGAGTGTAAACGGGCGGAAAAAACAACACGGTAAAAAAAAGGATAACCCACTGAATGGGGTAACCAACAACTTACGATCACCAGGGTTAGTTGGTTGCGATTTGTGGGATGATCCTCCAAGTACCGTATTTGTTGAGTATATAATATATATATATAATATATATATATATAGACGTACGTAGGTATGAGGGGGAAGTATTTGATGCTCAGCTAGTTGCTTTTGGTTTAGCAGATATTTTGGGGCCTGGATGTTGAAGTTTGGGAGTGTACCTATCCACATTGAGTGTGTCAGTTGATTTCCAAAAAACCTGGTGACCCTGGTGGAATTGGCAAATTGGGTCGCTTGGCAGCTGAGGTTCGGTGTTTCTTCACCCAGTTGCAGTCACTCACTTTGATCGATCCCGGCTACGGCGAGAGCTGGGAGACGTATGATACGGCGCTGTACCGCTGGCATGTTGCGAAAAATGGAGGGTCACTTTGTCCACCCTGTGGTGTATCCATTTTTGACGCAGATGATGTTGTATGTTTTGGGTCAGGGATGGGTCACAACCTAATTATGTTATTTTCCATTTGACTGGGGGACAAACTTGGTGTAAAACCACGGGATTCCAAATGTTTTAATCCATGGTCCATCGCTAGATTTAGTTTCATGATTCCTTTCAAGAATTGGATGAAGAGAATGTGTACAGGAACCCTGTGGTCTGCATAATATGCATATACTGTTGGTAAAGCAACAATAAGCCACCCATATTTTGATGGTTTCAATCCCATCCATTTATTGTAAAATTGAGGATGGTGGGTCCTATTGCTTTAACCACATTACATTCTATATACATATATATAGTCTACTGCGGAACCCCCTGGCTGCAGGCTGGGGAGTTTTGCCCAGCGCTTGGGCAAAAGCCTCTACAGCTTGAGGTCCTTGAAGGTGGGATTGATGCAGGATGAACATGATGATTTTTATCGGGCTGAATGCCTAGGTTTTAACATGGATGGGGTTGGGGTTGAATGGGATTATATAGGTTTAAACCAACTAAAAATAGCAACTCACGGGATTACTGCGGTTTAACGGAATTTCATGGCTACCCAGTGATGAATGGGGGAGCGCTGAAGAGAGTTATGGACATCCATTTTCCCTGATTGGGAGTGAATTGGAGATACGAAGAGAGTTTCCAAACCACATTATAGATGGGGTTTATGATACGTTCAACCAACTAAAGGTAGGGATATAACGGACTATTTCACCAATCATCTGATATTTGGGCTTGTCTGAACCTGGTAGATGCCCTCAAAATTACAATTTCAATGGACATAACGGTATAATAACAGTAGTCCATTGCAACTGGGGGTACACTATTTTCAGTCAAACATGCAATAGACATGGGTAATAGCAAGGAAATTTGTTTCCAGGTACTCCAAAGTGAAAGTAGATGGCACGAATTCTTGAATTGCGCCAGGTATAGACCACTTGGGGGATGGGGTGTTTTGCGCCATCTATAGGTTTCCAACACATGTGGTTGACAACAACCTGTTGTTTTCCTCAAATTTAACCTATATAATTTAGTATTAAGATTGCAATGGATCTGGGGTCCATTTTTTGGGGAAAACCATGACTTTGGATTGCTCCATCTATGAATCTATAGGTTACCATTGCATTCCATAGGGAAAGGGAAAGGAGAAAGGAGAATGGGGAAAGGGGAAAGGGAAAGGGAAAGGGAAAGGAGAAAGGGGAAAGGGGAAAGGGGAAAAAAGTGGATGACGCCCTCTACAGTGCACGGTGGGTCTGTGTGCAAGTGCGCATATGATCTAGGCTGAATTGCCCAATTTCGGTCAGTTTTTCCTGGTGAACTGTGTCATTTACAGCTGGCTGCGTGTGTTTTGGGTCTCCCAAAGTGACTTGCGCCATCTACAGTGCATGGTCTGTGTATGTGTGTGCGTGCATATGATCTAGTGTGAATTGCTCAATTTCGGTGAGTTTTGCCTCGTGAACTGTGTTATTTAAAGCTGGCTGTGTGTATTTTATGTCTCCCAAAGTGGATTTCGCCATCTACAGTGCATGGTCTGTGTGTCTGTGTGTGTGCGCGTATGATCTTGCATTTAATAGATCTAATGAGCTAGTGGGCTCCACAGGGCTAAGAAGATAGTCGCTACCTCGTGCACAGCATCGGCAAAGAAGATCAACACTACATTGGAATCCCAATCTTAATCAAAACATCTGGCTGTTGATCTTTTCAAAAATGGTCCGAAGATCCCGTCAAAAAATTCAGCAAGATAACCGATTATGAGGACTTCAAACCTGGACCGGAGATGGATCCTCCCGTATTTTTCTATACGGAATTTACCTTCCTAGTGGTGCCAGATGGGAAGATGATAAAAAACAGTACTCACATTCCTCTTTAACAGTACTGGACCAAGACCTTAGAGAGCGCGGAGATATCACCGCCCTAGTACTTTGCGCTCCCCAAACCCGAGTTAAGGACATTACGTGCCAACACCGTGAGGTGTCTTCTCAATGCTGATGACTACTGTGCATCATCTCTAGCGATTTTTACCATCTTAGCGCCACCTTCCTTTGATCCTGAATTCTGTTTACATTTCAGCGCCCTGAGATTCATGAAACGTTCATTAGACCATAAGTTGCTGATTTTGTAAATAGTACATAGAAAAATCATGATGGACCCGCAGCCAGAGATCACCAAATCCAAGAACATCCTGTTTTTCGAGAAGCCATTCATCAACTACTGCAAGGACAACTTTTTTTTTTACCGCAACATCCACATGAGATCCGGGAGAAGTGGCGGCTTTCCACATCTCTGTTAAACCCATGGGCAAAGGAAGCTGATCAGTTGCAGGAATCGAATCATCGACACAAAGCTCAAAGGAGACATCAAATGCTGCGGTGGAATACCAACATTACCAACACACCACCGGAGAATCTGGGAACGCCCTCTTTTCTAAAGATTTCGCACTGCTGTGCAGGCATTACCTGGTCCAATAAGTATACTCCTGATATCTTTTCGATATACCACCTTGATGCCGAATAATCTCGAAATTGATAAAACATGATAAAACTAGTTTGCATCAAATTCAATCCGGTCTAGTTACTGTTTGGCAGCACTACATCCAGGCATGGAATGAACGGACGGATGTTGCCAACACTGAAGTGCCGATTCCTAGTTCCATGTCTACTGAAGATTCAGAACAAGCAAAAGAAGAGCTTCCTGCTGAAGGTAAAGGGCACTTGCTGCAGCCAATACCAGATGGTTCCGGAATGTTCTGTGCTAAGTGTGGGGTTTATACACTTTATCTAAAGCATGTGCGCCTAAGATGCTCAAAAACCCATGTCGCTTTAAGGATTTACCGCGAAACCAACGGCTTACCAAACCTGGTAAGCAGCAAACCACCAGCAGCCTGGATGAAGACGAACGTAAACTAAACGAAGAACTCAATAAGGCTGGTCACATTTTTCGTTTGGAACCGACTAATCGGTCGGGATGAGAAAAAAATACAAAACTATGGTTGGATTTGGTGTAATAACCAAATGCCAACGCTCCTGGCCATGGAGTAAGAGACATGCAAATATTCCAAATTCAGTTTGTCGACCAGGCAAAAATAGCAGAGCAACTCCTTAATGGGTATTAGAGACTACTCAGGTTGCAGGTCCCCCGCAGGTTTTCCGTGTGGTTGTGGGCTTATGGTTAATACAACTGGACTTTGCCCCTACTTACCCTACTTAAAACATCTAAGACCCACTACCGGCAACTCCAAGATGTTAAGAAGGAAATCATTGAACAAATATCCATCGGTTACTCGGAAATCTTGGAGGATCATCCCACGGATCAAAAATGCTTGGTAGAATGTGGGGCCAGCTTCCCCAGTTTTTTTTTCATGGGGTAAAGTACTGAATGGGGACTTAGTAACCTGGATTATCAGTGGCACAGGTCTTTGGCTTTGAGGACCTGGCCTGCGAGAGATTGGGGTGTCGAAGAAATGCTGAAGTACTATGGATCAATATTGGGTATATCAGTGTTAGGTATATTCACTTTGGATGAATATTGAGTATACCATGGTATACCATTAATATGACCTTGGATATTATGAATGGTATGGTACAACTAGACATTCATATGTCATGATTTAGTTTACTATGGATTAAAAACCACTATCATGTAGATTAAGTGGTTATCAATATGATTATCCAACAAAAGAGAATTTAACTAACCAAACATAGGGTGTATTTGGGTTTGTCTCAAAATGGCCTGCAAAACAACAATTTCAAGGAGGATAGAAACCAAATGGTTCGCAACTGGGGGTTATCCGAGTCTTCCGTTCCACTTTATTTTTGGCCTCCTGAACTACTTCCAACCATTTTCAAACTACCCTCTGGTTATTTCAGATAGCTGCTATGGAACATAGCCCATTTAGTTTCGATGATTCATGACCATTTACCACTTTTTTTAAATGGTGTTTTTTCTGCACCCAGCTCCGGCCTATTGAAGCATCCCAGTGATCCACTGATAGCTGAACTGTTGGCCCTTGGCTCAAGATCGATCCATTGAACGCCTTGATCTCCATCTTTATGTGGGGTTGATTGAACATAGAGTACCCTCAATTTTGATGGTTAATCCGTTTAGACATAAACATGACCATAGGGTATCTTCATTGACACACCCACCAGGATATTGAGTGGTGATCATCCGTTACATCACCTCGTCCCAGAAAAATGTAGAACTCGCCCAATTCCAACTTCGGCTATCATCATTATTCCTGGGGCATCTATTTTAGGAAAATTATTGCCACAAGGAGGGGACATTGTTTTTTTTTTTTTCACTGCTTCATTTACTCAGTTTAACGATGGTTCCTCCCCCCGTATCTCAAAACCAGAAAATCCAGGAAAATCCCACCAAGCATAGAATTGAGGTTTATTTATTATATAAGTCGATCAGTAAGATAAGTATATAGAGGATTTCCCACATCATCAAACTTCTTTTATAGAACTTATCTACTTAAGTACGTTTTTAATCCTTCAAAGGAATCCTTATTTCCAATAAACCTTAATAGTTTCAATCCTTGTACTTAGATAACTTAGAGATTGTTTCCAATAAACCTTAGATAAAGCAGTTAGTTCCTTCCAATATCGGTTGATCTAGGACTGCGCCATCAAACTGATCCTGCCGTCCCTGTGGATGCCCAAACTCAGGCACCGCACTTGGATGGCTCGTTGTGAGTTGTTGAATGGCTAAGCACCCGATGCCATAAACTGGAACTGGGGATAGACCCAAAAGTGGAGGTTCATGCCATGGAACTCCAGATTCAAATTGAATTTGGTAAATTTGGCACCAACATTTTTGTGGCGATTGCTGAACCAGAAAACCTAAGGTTTTGAACAGATGGCTGGATTTCAGGGATAGCCCATTTTTGGACCCAAATTATCTATATAAGTTAATGGATTCCTGGCTACGGGCAATTCAACTAGCCAAATTCTCATATGTTGGATTGGAGAATATAGGACACCAATGGGCACATATGGATATGGGGAGTTTCCGTCGCTGGGTTCGATACATTTGCCCAGATGGATGATTCCCCTTAATTAATGGTCAATTTACACTAGTCATTGACTAATGAGTAAGGAGGAGGAATCATTATTCTGGTGATATTGGAAGAATCATTGTTAATTGTATATTAGCAGAATTATTAGTCCGAATTGGGAAGTCTGTGAAGTTGCTCAGACTCAGATTGGTTTGTTCGAAGTTGTGACTCTGCTGAAGGCTGGTGACAAGAAAGTGATTACGGTACCGATGGTACAACAGATAGGTCATGAGGGTTGCCTCACGGGAGAGACATCCGATGATCATCGCACCGAAGGTCGTGTTGAGGATCTTGCAATGGGCGATGTCACTCGAGCATTGTTCATTGCCCGATGTGAAAAAATCACTAGAGCAAATTCTGCTGAAAACAAAGAATGGGAACCCAGAATTTGCCGTTTCCAGATATAAAAAACATTCATAGATTGCGAAGCGTGATGACTTTCGGGTGCTGAGTTTCTTTGTAGCGGCCCCCCATTTCGATCAATTTCCGGCGTCGCGAAGGTCTCTGAAGATGGTGGGCTGCTGCCAGCAGAAGCAGTCCCAAAAGGCGTAGTGGTAAATTCCGTCGGCGTAGTCAAAGTCTTGGGGTCCAAGAATAGGCACTGTTTGGGTAGCCCAACAATGCCCAACATCATGTGGTAAACTCAATGGCATAAACCATCCCCAAGATCGCCATAAAATACCATAAGTGAGTGGTAAAAGAACAGTCCCCACATTATACCAATTATATATATATATATGTTTTTAAAATAATTATTTCAACATATTTCAAGCAAATTTAAGGGATGATCCCCAATGACTAACAATGCCAACCCCGGATTCTTTTTTACGGCAATTTCAACGAGGGGTACCATTTAAATAGCAGATGACATCACTATTTTGGGGGATACCCCCTTACTCAGCCAGGGTTTAGCCTCATCCGGCGTCGACACCTTCGAACAGAGATATGATTAAACGGGGACAGAACTAATGGAACCATCAACCATGATTGAATTGAAAATGGGGATATTCCAGTTATATATATAGGTCAATAAAAGGATCAAGAAGGGGATCATTCTGGAAAAGGTGTAGCAACCTCACGCGGCGAGGTCACTCTATATAAATGGTTTTTGGGCAACCAGCACTACTTGTTTTTCTTCCTTATCCAGCCAGAAAAAAATGCATTGAGATATGTTTGCTGAATGCTTGAAAATATGAACCAGACTATTGGGTGGCTCGTTTCCACATTTATTGCTGGTCATATGGACTTGGCATGGTTTGTCCTAATGTTAATCATTCTATCCTCTACCAAATGTAACCGAACCAACATGCTAAATCTTGGGGGGGTAATTTGCGGTAGCCCAACATTGATGATGGTCGGTTCCTGCTTAGAATTAGCTTGCAATTTGAGTTCCTGACTTTACCCTCCAATGATTGTACAAGAACTGTCAAAGCTAGGTGTTTTTTTGGGTGTGAGTCAAAACATTTTTGACTACCTATCCAACACGGATGTTTTTTACTAACTTCGAGCACAACAAATACCCCATTTTGTGAGTCCAAACAGCTACCCCATTTTGGGCTTAATTCCATGGTGGAGGTTCGGGACATCCCAAATTTGGATACGCCATTTGGAGCTGTTTTTTACCTCCCAAATCTGGATAAACAAACCAACAAACCATGGATCTTCATGGTTTGTTTAAGCTTATCATTGATTAATGATGCTAAACATATTACTTTATATTAATGTTTGTATATATGCACCAGGCCCTGCCACCCCCCCCTCCCCCCCCCACATGGGATGGGTCCCAGATACTGGCCCCATATGAGATCTTCCCCCTCCCCCCCCTGTGGTGTGGTGGGGGTGTGGTATGGTATGTTGTGTATGTATGGTGTGTATGGTCGGTCTGGTATGGCATGTTTGGAAAGTATGGTATGTTTGGTATGTATGGTAGGTATGGTATATATGGCATGAGTGGTTGGTATTGTATGGATGGTAGGTATGGTATGTAAGTCTGTTGGGTATGGTATGTTTGATATGACAGTATGTATGGTCTGTATGGTATGTATGATTACTATTATGGGTATGGGATATTTCTTATGTAGGTAGGTACGGTATGTATGGCATGTATGTTTGCTATTGTATGTATGGTAGGTGTGGTAATTACATTTCATATGTATGGTATGTACGGTATGTATGGTATGCATGGTATGTATGGTATGTATGATAGATATGATAGGTATGGTATGCATGGCATCATTGACATGTATGGTAGGTACGGTATATGTTAAACACAGGTAGTGTTGTCAGAGTACACAGGTAGTAAGTAGGAAGTAGATACAGTAGATGCATAGCACATGTATATATGACTATAGGTAGCACGTAGATACTTTGAAGGAGTATGTGTGCTACGCAGGTCGCCTAAAAGGTAGCATGTACCTAGTAAATGCGCGGCTGGTAGTCAGAAATGATGCAAAGACCTAGCAAATACGAAGCTGGACCTCAGAAATGCTGCCAATAGCTTGCAAATAGAAGGGAAGGGGGGTGCTACCTGGGGACCCAGCACTGTCCCCCTCCCCCCCTGTGGCGTGGTGGGGGTGTGGTACTGTCCCCCTCCCCCCCCTGTGGTGTGGTGGGGGTGTGGTATGGTATGTTGGGTATGTATGGTGTGTATGGTCGGTCTGGTATGGCATGTTTGGAAAGTATGGTATGTTTGGTATGTATGGTAGGTATGGTATGTATGGCATGAGTGGTTGGTATTGTATGGATGGTAGGTATGGTATGTAAGTCTGTTGGGTATGGTATGTTTGATATGACAGTATGTATGGTCTGTATGGTATGTATTGTTACTATGATGGGTATGGAATATTTCCTATGTAAGGTAGGTATGGTATGTATGGCATGTATGTTTGCTATTGTATGTATGGTAGGTGTGGTAATTACATTTCATGTGCATGGTATGTATGGTATGTATGGTATGTATGGTATGTATGGTATGTATGATAGATATGATAGATATGATAGGTATGGTATGCATGGCATCATTGACATGTATGGTAGGTACGGTATATGTTAAACACAGGTAGTGTTGTCAGAGTACACAGGTAGTAAATAGGAAGTAGATACAGTAGATACATAGCACATGTATATATGACTATAGGTAGCACGTAGGTACTTTGAAGGAGTATGTGTGCTACGTAGGTCGCCTAAAAGGTAGCATGTACCTAGTAAATGCGAGGCTGGTAGTCAGAAATGCTGCAAAGACCTAGCAAATACGAAGCTGGACCTCAGAAATGCTGCCAATAGCTTGCAAATAGAAGGAAAGGGGGGGTGGTACCTGGGGACCCAACCCATGGGGGGGGGGAGGGGGGGGGGGGAGAGACGGAGGACGGGACCATATATGTTAAAGACCACCCCGAAAAAAGCGGCTGATTTTTTTGGGTTTGGAAACAATATGATGTATGATTTGCCCAGAGCTACAGATATAGAATTGTAGGCCCTTTCAAGGGGAATGTTGGTAGTTTGATTCCGTCATTTTAAGGGTCAATCTGTCATGGAAAATTCAAAATTCAGATCTACCAAATTGACCGCGGGAGTTTTTGGCTTTGTCTGAAAATAGAGTACGCATGGGGATCCATTTAATCCCATGGTCGATCACCTTTTCCATATTGAAATATCTTCAAATGCCAATATATTCTTTGGGGTGTTTTTGCCGCAATTGCAGACACACAATTTTCCCAGAAAATTTTTCTTAAAATGGTTGCTGATGTCCCATATGGCCATATGGTTGTGGTTTCTTTACCCTCTGGTAAACTTACGTAACTATGGAAAATCACCATTTTGTATGGGAAAATCCACTATAAATGGCCATTTTCAATAGCCATGCAACAAATGACCAGAGGTTATATCCCATTCATATCCCATTAAATCAGATTAAATCACTATTAAATCACTATGGTTGTGGTTTCTTTAATGATTTCCCATGATATTTTCCTGTGATTCAAACTGTTGTGACAGTGGTGTGCGGTGAGGCCATCCTGACCCTCATCAACAGAAATCGCCCGGAGGCCCAGAAACAGCTGGGAATTGCCACGGCTAAACAAAACAAAGAAGTGAAAACACGGTGGTTTATGAAGAACATAAAAAATATCTACAGAATCAAGGTGAAGTTTTTCATATCTTAGTTTATCCCAACATATCCCTTTGAAATGATTGATTTTTCGTAAAAAAATACCCAGATGAGTGGAGCCATGGTGATTTTACCCCAGCAGGAGGGTGGGAAACGTGCAGAAATGGCACGGTTTTGATTGGACAATTTTTTGGGAAAATTCTGATTGACCGGATGAACCAAAACCTGGGTCAACTGAGACGCTGAGTGATGTGTTTTCTAACGTATCGTTCCATAGGAAATCCACCAGAATTACGGAATCTATGCGGAATCTTGTTCGTTGTTGGGCACCGTTTTGGGCCCATGAAAATGAGAAATGCAGGTGCTCCCTCAGATCCCCAGTTTGATCATTAGCGGCCCGCCAGCTGGGTTTCTCCCGAAAGAAAATTAAGGCTCTCAACTGGAAGAACTCGAGTTAAACCTCTGGACAGACGTCATTGAGGCGCTTGGGGCCTTGATGGGTCCAGGAATTTCATTTGGCAGTGGAGACAATGGGATTCCTCAGCAGCGCTCAACCAAGATTGTCCAGGTTTTCATCTTGAGAATGGATAGACATATGGCCCCTTGTGGCTGGGGGTTTGGGAAGAACCGAACCGATTACATGCCACCTGTCTAACCCACACGCCCTCTGAAACGTTTTGAAGTGTTCAGTTGAGGCTGCCATGAAAAAAATCCAAGATCCACACCATTGCCTGCACTGACTAAGACCACACGAGGCGTCATGACCTACATCTATTGATGGTGATGTAATCATATCACCCCCTTTCTTGGTAATCTGCATGTTGGACCATAAATCAATAACAACATATATCAATGCACCCCTCTGATTTCCATGAACCACATATTGTTTCTTGCTGTCTGTGGAAACATCAATGATTAGTGCCCTCTTTTCATGACAGAATCTAGGTTTCCACCCCCTAACTGCTGGTAAGATCACTAGGGAGATGGGACAATCGGATTACCAATTTCTTGAACCATAGCCATATAGGGTGAGCTTGGAACCCCCAAACCCCCGGGATTGTTAGAGCTTTTTCAGTATCACAGTTTTGCCGAAAAAAATGGGTAAATAGCCTCCGGTAATCAAGCATAGCAGTGGAAAACCTTCCATTTCATCTCATTTATAGATGATTTTCCCAGCTAGAAATCTCCATTCATATGGAAACCAGTCATCAGATTTTTTACCATTGCCATGTTTGATTACTAAAGGGTACCCACCCCGTATTTTTCTCCATTGTCCTTGAAAGATCACAGGCAGAAGATCCCGTCACGGAGCTTGAACTCCTCCCCAAGGCCCCGAGCAAAACTGCAAGGAATGTGACAACTTTCATAAGCAAAACACGGATGGATGACATCAGAAAATAGCACTTAAAATAGCTGTCCTTTATGGATGTTTATCCCCTGAAATATGGTTTTTTACAGGATTTGATCCATCCCTAGATTCAGCAACAAATTACGGTAGGAAAATTGAGAATGAAGCAGCGAAAAACTGGATCTATATGACCTGGAAACATCAGGATTTTAATAGGACGATTGAGGAATTCACCAGCAAACATGGGGCTTTAATATGCTTTAACTACAACCAGCAAAAGTTGATATTTAACCAGGGAAAACGTATGAATTGCACCGCACTTGCATCACTTTACATCACTTCATCCGATCTGGAGTATCTAGCGGCCACAGCCGGCTCGTCGTCCCAGAAACAATCGTGAATCAACATATATGGAAATCAAAACCATGAATTTCAAGGAGGTTTGGTTAAATATGAAACTGTGTTGGTTGATCGATTCGGCTGGGAGTCAACCAAGTTTTTGAAAGATCCGAATATCGGGAGGTTTGTGAAGCCCATGGGCACGAAAAGCTATGAGCAAACCAACCAGTGAAAGCGGATGACCAAAAGTTTGTGGCACTGCTCAGCTAGGAAAGTTAACAGAGACTGGATTCAAAATTAAGATCCTTGGAACCAACGATTAATTCTTGAAAGCAAAAAAAACCAGGATCTGTAACCAGCTAAGTTGTCAGGCAGGATATTATTTTTTGCGTTATATATGTTCCATTGTTTTCCCATGAATGGTGGTATGATCATCCCCCAATTTTCTATGATCCATCTTTCGACGATGGCACATATGTATCCTCTGGTAATTCAACAGTTTGCGCTGTGGACAATGGACCCTTTAATTCGATGATTTACTACCTATATTTCAAAGGGTGATTTCCATTGCTACGTTCAATTGCCAGAGGGGAGTGCTCAACATAAGAGGGTGAACCAACTGGATGGGTCGTTTAGTACTGACGAATTGTTTGCAGAGGAGCGTCACATGGGCCATTTTCCATAGCAAACTCTTAGTTTGCTAGAGGGTAACAGCTATTGAAGCCATGGTCGACTTAGTTCGATAATATTCCCAGCTAGAAGAAGCCTCCATGGCTAGTTCTCGGACTTCCCAGCTAGCCATGTTTGAGGACACCAAAGGCTAAATCCATTAATCATTGATCACCATCAATGATCATAAATCATCATAAATCCCTTTCCCCTGAGATTAAACATACAACAGAAACCATGGTTTACTTGGTGGATTGCAGCTACCCACTTAGATTCAACATGTGTTTTTGTTTTTTTTGGTTTTAATTTCCATATAACCACTACGCATGTCCCAGTTTTACCCGGGATGATGGGAACCATCCAGTTTCGCAGGGGCAAACATCACTTCTGCAGCAAGGTCACACGCTTGTCGCAGCGGGTGCCCTTGTTGCCGGTGCGCCTTGCGGGGGTGGAGCAGGGGTCGGCTTAAGGTGCCTGGTGTCAAAAAAAGCGGTGATGCGTCATTTCGTGGAGTTTTTTTTTTTTTTAAACATAATCCAACGTGGTTTAATATATATATATATACACACAGGTTTTCGTCATTAAAAAACTATGATGGATCAGTTATAAGTGATAGATCATGATGGTTGATGAGGCTTTACCTTATACTGGGGATTATGACGGATTTTCCATGATTTTCCAGTGGGTTTTTGACACTGCTCAAATATAAATCACCAACCAAAATGGGTTTGCCCAAAAATTGGGTACGCCACAAACCCATGGTTTGTCATCCCTCATCACTGATCAATTTTCAACTTCTCTCATCGAAATGACAATTTTGGTACACCGGTATACCTCCTTTCTGAACAACACCAAATGGGGGGTTGCAACATATGCTCCTCATGATCCGTCGGTTCTGCCGAGTGTTGCCCGGATGTGGATAGCATGTCAAGTGGGGATCTCCAAGATGGACTTTACCAAAGGTCCCCGTCCCAACAGCGCAAGGCATATTGAATTCATTCTTCATGTTGTCGAGTTTGGACAGGGAATGCTGAGGGTGACTCATGTTGCAGACCAAGAACATCTCAAAAAACCCATCCGGGGATCTGTCAATACCTTTTATACATGATGAACATTGATGAACTGTATTTGCGTCATTGGATTGGTTTAAGTTTCATATCACAGGAACCCCCAGTATTTGATGGTCAAGCCATGGTTTCCTGTAGATTTCCCCAACCATTCTATGGGGGATAAGCATCCAGAAAGAATCCTGTTCCCTTTGGGATTCACCAGGGGATTCCATGGCCCCAGACATGGCGCCACTTTGGACAACTTTGCCCTTTGCTCGAGGAGAATCGCTAGCCACATTTGATTGCTGGAGGGTACCCTCTGGTAATTTAACATAGCTATTGAAAATGGCCTTTTATAGTGAGTTTTCCCATTAAAAATGGTGATTTTCCATAGTTGTGTTAGTTTACCAGAGGGTAATGTTTGATGAATGGTTGTTGAATGGGATTGTTTAATATAGAGTCATTCAAAATGATCTATAGGTATTGTTGGTAATTTTCCACAAGAAGAGTTCGCTGCGGAGTTTTGGTTCATTCGCGAAGTTCTTGTTCTTTTGGCGGGCCGGACTCCTCCAAATCATTTTCAGGGTTATGTGACATATGTGCCACATGTGCCTTGCTCAAAGTTTGGGCAGATTGCCAAGTTCTTGGGGGATGGTCATCAACCCATTTTCGTAGGAATATATATAAAATATTATATAATGTATAATATATAATATATAATATATAATATATAATATATAATATATGTTATACTGATTGGTGGTTTGGAACATTTTTCATTTTTCCATATATTGGGAATGTCATCATCCCAACTGACGAACTCATATTTTTCAGAGGGGTAGGTCAACCACCAAGCAGTATAGTATTTCCCCTTTTAACACCATGGATTTCCTCTATGGGATGGAGCTCACCGATCGCCCGTTTTGGCGATCCATGGATCCCTACAGGAGCTCACCTTTGTGTACGACCAAGACATCGCCCTCAATGCAGCGGAGGTTTCGTCTCTGGGATTGACATGACACTGCTGGAATACTCGGATTTTTGCAAATGGAGCAACTACCAGGTTACCATGATTTGTTTGCTCTACATACTTGTGTGCTTCTCAAAATTTGCTTATTTTTAATACTATTGGTTTCCTTATCCCATTGGTCCCTATCAAACATGCCCGATTTTGGATGAGGCACTGCATTTTAAGAACCACCGAATTGTTGGGATGGTGTTGATGATGCTGGAACTGGTAGAAACTGCATCTGCATCCATGATTCGAGTTCTTCACAATTTCCACCTCGTTTGGGTGCTGACATTTGCGGTTCCCCTTTTTCTTTTCGACCCAAACCCATCCATGTCGACTTGATTTTGATTTTGGGGAATATTTGGGTATAGGGTCACAATTGGGTACCCTGCAATGGAATGGTTTAAGAACTTGTTTACGACCAAGATCTGTGGCCCCGTAGCTCTTGTGAGTCTTTTCCTAGTCTGATAAGCAGCCCACAGTGGCCCCATTCGTTGATCAGGGGTCTCCATTTCTTCAGCTATGGCTGGTACTTGTATCTGTAGGAACTCCAAACAAAAGACACTGAACCGCTCAACCACTGTGTAGAAAGAGCATCCTGGAAAACGTAACGAACAACACAATTTTTGGCGGGTTTCATCTTTCTCATGAATTTGTTGGCTATGATGATTATGGACCTTCTTTTTGTCGCTTAAACACAATGTTTGTGTTTGCTGTTTGTTCTTTCCCGCATTTTTCATGTTTTTTTCCCGTGCGTTTTGCCTTTGTTTCCAGGTCTTGATTGATGTGGAAGATCCCAGTGAGGAAGCGGAGATGTTGGTCTGGACACCTGAGATGATGGTGCGAACCATGAGAATCACATCCCCAGAATTTAACATGAAACCTGAAACATGGGTTTCCAAACATCATTTTACTACTTTTACTACAGGAAGTGGCCCTTTTTGGAGGTTTCACTGTTTCACGTCAAAAATTGGTGGTGCTCTGTACTTCTAGATCGTTTTCGGGAGGAATTCACCAGAATGATTCGCCAACATTAGGTTTGTGGGAAACATGTAGTACCTGGCCACCTCCCATGGGTCGGAAAAACGGGACATTTGCTTATTTTGGAACCTTAAGCATTGGGCCCATTTCATATGATAGCTGTCTATACATCTACATCCCCATTTCCTGAAGGGTAAACCATGTTTAACCATGTTTAACCATGTTTAACCATGTTTAACCATGTTTAACCATTTAACCATATTAAAATCCAGCAGTTTTGATGGTTCTCCTCATTTTCAGCTTCGGGGAGCACCAGAAACCAACGGTGAGGCTGAGAGAACGAAGCACATCTACCGAGATGCCGCCGGGAAACCTGCTGTTGTTCCTTTGTTTTTTGATAAATGGACACTGTATGACACTGTACTCTGGGTTTGGACACCTGGTTTAGAACCTTAGGAGGATGGTGTTGCTTTATTGAGTCCAAGAGATTTGCTTTTGAGGAGCAGAACGCATACGTTTAGCAGGTGGAATCGGGTCACATGTATCGGTCCCACAAGGTGGTGCCCTCGGTTTTGCGTTTTTTGGTGACAGCGCAAGAGTTCCTCGCTCCATTTTGAAATGAAGTCTCGCACGAAACGTGTTCGCGGAGATCTCTACTGCGCAGGTGCGTTCTGTGTCTGTTTTTGGAGCCTTGTATGTTTTGTGTGGACGGGTGCAAGGCTTCAGGCATTTTTTTTATCTGCCTGGCAGGCGCAGTATATTGTGCACCTTGCTCAGACGTTGGCAGGCGTGGGTGTGAGAAGTGCTGGAGGTCTTTTTCATGCGAGGTGCAATATTTGGGGCAACATTTGGTGAACTTTGACGATGTTTTCAAATGACATTTACTAGTACAGTACTTATTAGGACGCCTCGGCTTCATTTTGTTGGTGGCAAGCGTCATAATTTCCACAAAAGATGCTGACAACTAAAATCATGTGACGTCCAACGTTGCTTCGGACGTCGTTCTCGTTGTGGCGCGGTGCTTGTTGTGCGTGTTGGATCGTTTCATCGCAATGCTCATTTTGATATCGCGCGCGCAACCCTCTCCTCATTTTGCGCGGGTCGGATGGGTCTGGTTGTAGTACAGTGCTTAATTATTTTGATATCTTGTGCAACCCCCTCTGCATCTTGTGCCGGAGTGTTCCCGCTGCGGAAGGGTGCTCATTTGAGGTCTTGCATGAAACTCGTCTAGACCTTGTGAGAAGCCTTTATGGAGTCCTCTAAGAGGTCCTGGTATGAAGATCTTGAAGATATCCTGCTAAAGGTTCTTGCATGAAAGCTCTAGTAAGATGCTCTTAGAGTCTTAGAGGTTCTTGTTTAATGATGTTGTAAGATCCTCTTCAAGGTCATTGCATGACGGTGCTACCACATTCTCTAAAAAAGGTTCTTGACTCACCCATAAAGGGCACCACCTTGTCCAAGGTTTCCCCTCACCAAGGTACGCTTTGCCGCACAGCTCCACGCCGGAGGATTTGAAGGGCTGGCCCAAAGCTGCCCCCATTTGAAGGCGAGATTGAGACACCTCGGTTCGATGGGCATTTGGGATTTAAAAAGTGTATCTGGAGGCTGGGAAAGAATGAGGTTTGTGAATTAATTACATATCATATTTATCATGATTGAAATTTTGGTTTAGTGGGATCTAAATGGATCTAATATATATATATATATGTATATATATATATGTATATATACATGTATGTATATGTATATACATATACACACACACACATATATATATATATACATACATACATGGGATATAGTGTGGGATAGCCGGTAATATTTCATGGAGATACCCAAACAATGGCAGCGGGACGAAGCATGGGCATCCACCTTGAGCATCCACTGACAAGAGGACAGCTGCCATCAGATTCATTGTGTCATAAATCCTTCATCATCATTGTCACCATGATCATAATTATCATCAACAACAACAACAACATCATTGTAGGTAACAACTGTAACAACCTTCTGAAGGAACCCTTCACATGTGCCATTTTTTTTCGAAAGAATGATGTTTGTCTCCTGTCCGGGCCACGGCCAGGTGATTCGCTTCAAGATGTGGGATAACTCCTTTGGCTACAACAGCGCCCCCGCCCAGGCCTGGGGAACAAGCTACAATGCTAGAAGCTATGCATTGCCAACCTACCGTAATTCCAGACTGTTAGGTACCAGTAATGGGTACTCTGAGTTGTTAAAGTTGAACGATTTCAATGAAATGAGCGTCCCAGCTGCGCGCACGCAACTTCTAAAGTTGACCGATGTTGCGTCCAGCTTGTGTCTAGCAAGTTAGTTTTTTTTCAGTTTTTGACTTTTTCGTGGGTTTTGCATTGCCAGCGACTTTGTGTGACTTCGTATTTAGGTTGTGTCTATACCATGTTTTCATGATCGCATGAAAGGACAATGACAGGAAATGAGAGGAAATGAAAGGAGAATGAAAGGAACATGAAAGCAAATGAATCCAAAGGTCTGGGTTTTGATACCCTGTGACGTCGTTCGATACGTCGTTCGGACGTCGTTCGGACGTCGTTCGAAACAGCTACCCTCTGGTAAACTAACATAGCTATTGAAAATGGCCATTTATAGTGGATTTACCCATTAAAAATGGTGATTTTCCATAGTTACGTTAGTTTACCAGAGGGTAACCGTGTCCCTACAGAATCCAACGGGTAAAAGCAGCTTTTCTTGTGATCACTTGCAATCTACATGTGGTGAATCACTGGCGTCCCAATATGACATGAGTGTTTTTTGTTGTATTTAATACCACTTTGAAGATGTTTTGGGAGTTGCGTCCACAAGGTGTTTCCTCATCTTTCACACAGCAAAACTTGCCAAAACAGAGTTTGTCGTACATCGGCGTCCCATTGGGGTTGACCTTGCTTTTGGTCAACTTATTTGACTTCCTGATCCAACGGCGTCCCAATGAGATTTGACACAATTCTGTTAAATTGGTCGACTTTAACGGTTCGGAGTATCCAAACGAGCACAAACCAACTAGGAATGGGTTGGTGGGGATCCGCACCTTTCTTCTCCAAATGCATTGCGATGATATGCGTGTTCCAACATGTTTGAACCAGCCATCGGTGAAGCGACATTTTGATGATTTGCAATTGTCCAAAGTGTTAGCCGTTGAGGTCATGCAATTGGCCCGGAAATCTTTGACCTTCTCGATACTTTCCGGAAAACAGTTTTTCCCAGCGGTGGAAACAGAACAGAACAGAAAACAACAGTTTTTTTTTCAAACAATCAGATGTATCATCCATCTATCTACTGTATTATATGATCTTAAATATTTTTTTGATTTTCCACTGATAGATGATAGTATCATACATATATCATACATCTCAAATACCATCATCTATCACCATCATCTATCAATCTGGGATTTTCCACTGCCATGTCTGGTCAGACGTTGACAGGAACACTTCAGTATCAGCTGGAGGCAGAGCCATGTTCGGTTCGGTGGGAGCCACGGTTTTCTCCGCATTTCATGGTGATTCAATGGTGATTTCCCCAGCAAATGTGTAGAAAATGAATGGGCATTCATGGGATATAGCCAAGCATATTGTGATTTGATATGATTTGAGTGTGACTCAAAAATGGGGTATTTAAGCCCCAACACGGTTATTTTACTAAAAAAACAATGAATAAGCAATGGATTTCGTGGTTTTCCCCAACAAAGTCAGACACATCCATTTGGTGGGCCACTCCGGGGCTCCACCGAAGCACAATCACCCCATAATGGTATGTAATGGTATGTATATATCTACATTACATATGAGGTATGGTCAAAATGATCGCATTTGACTTTACTAAGGGAATGCTCCCTTGCGGTCTGGAAAGTGCACCAAACACTGTGTAGTAATCGACCCCCCCAGAAAGCGATACCCATAATCGTATATAACGTCCTCACCTGAAGCTGATTTGCACAAAGTTGCGTCCATGCAAGAGGCGAGATTCCCGATACCCCTTGGGATACCATAGCGATATCCATTTGTTCAAAAATTGACCACAGATAGACCCTCTTCCCCTTTCCTTTCCTCCTTTCCTTTTCCTTTCCTCTTCCTCTTCAATTCCTTTTCCGGTTCTCTTCATTTCCTCTTCCTTTCCTCTTCATATATATATATATACACAATATCACAATTATATACAGTATATGTAATTATAAGTATGTAACTTTATTATATCTGTAAGTATGTATGTATATATAACATATCTATAGGTATCATTGAATCAAATATTGTAAATGTGCTAAAGTGCTGGAGTTTCAACATGGCCAGGAACAAACACGTTCCAAGGGTCCCACGCAGGCGGTCCGAGAACCCCCGAAGGCGAGAATACGACTTTTGCTGGGGGCAGGGGTGTGGTCAGAACCGGTCGAAGGGTAAACTGGTTGGTTGAGGATTTAAAACAGCATATAATCCGACCCACGTTCTGTCCATTCATATCTGGGACTTTACGGGATATATTGGTAAAATATGTCTAGCTGTTTTGGTTTAGATCTACCCCGGGAACATCCCCCATCCATAGAATATTTTTCCAATAAATCCGGGGGTTCTGTTACCAGAGCTTTGATTCCCCGAGCTTTACCGCATCCATCCAGAGGAAGCCAACACACCTGGGCGGCCTGAAATCCTTTGGATGCTTCCATTCTTGGTGGTATCCTCCATTGTTGGGATGATCTCTGTTTGATTCAAATCTATTCATATATATATAAGAGATAAAAATAAGAATGGGGCCATGGACTGATCACCATTTTACCATGGATTTTATGATCCCCATCCTGGCGATGATCCCCTGGCAGTACTGGGATGATCGATGATATCTTTTTGGCTCTCACCAAAAAGCAACCCCCCAAAAAGGATGGATTCTAAGTTACCCCCTGGTAAACTAACATAACTATGGAAAAACACCATTGTCAATGGGAAAACTCACTATAAATGGCCATTTTCAATAGCTATGTTAAATTACCAGAGGGTATATGCAATAAGTCGTACCCTCTGGTAATTCAACATAGCTATGGACAATTGGGCCCATTTGGATCATTTAGTTCGATGATTTACCCATGAAAAATTGGTTATTGTCCACAACGTCAAACAAACCGACGCTACATTCCAATACCATCCTCTTCCCAGCCAACAAACAGCCCCCTGCCGAGGCCCTTCCTGCGGAACAGCCACGAAAACAACGCCACGCGGACCATCCTCGAGGAAGTCGACTGGATGAGATTTCTGTCATGTCGACAATGGAATATCAGAAGATATGGAGGTATCTTAAGTCATGGGGGATCCCCAAATCACCATGGTTATTTCAATACAAAGTCATGGTCTTGGATGATTTTTTTTGGGGGGTACCCTGTTTTAGGACACCTCCATATGATATTTACTGATATTTGATGATCTAGGTTGGATGAGCATCCCAGGAATCGTAATGAACAGTCGTCGAGATACTAGAGTAATCACCAACCAACAGAACATGATAAAAACTCAGGTGATGTTGCGGCCCCCAGAATCCTGCTGTTGTCAAACGGGAGAGCCAAACATGGCTATGACAACCAGTTGCTAGGTGGGACGAACTTAAAAGTATGGCCGTGAATCGTAAATCAAAAGCACACATCCATGTAGGCATAGTTGAACTTTCGTAGCCAGATCATTTGGACACATTTATTGGGTCACACCTTTGGTTTTTGCCCATACCGTGGGTCTCCACAAAGTATTGGGGATACCCCCAAAGTTTATTTTTAAATGTTCCATAGTATATAGTAGGCGGAAAACATCTAAGGGTCATGGTATCCCTAATTTGTGTACATACCATCTGGTAATCAAACATGGCAGGCTGGAAAATTCAGCATCTATAATAGAATCTATACATGATTTTCCCAAAAACACCTCCATTTAGAGTGGATTTACCAAAGGGTACTCATGTACGATCGTTCAGCCGCAGGAGCGGGCACATGCCGTCCACCAACGGGAATGGACCGAAGAGGAGTTGGAGGAGGGCCGGGACGTCACAGAGGACGGGCCGCGGGAAAAGTGAGTTACCGAACTCATATGGAGGGGTAGAATACTAAATAGACTTGGAATTACTGTGATTTTATATATGCGACTTTTTTTTTAGCTGTTTTTTTTTTGGGGGGGGTATCAGTAAGTCAGTAAGTGGTTCATTAATCCGGGGTTGACATTACGAAGCGCTTCCAAAGTGTGGCCGCGGCCGGCAGAAAGAAGCCCTAACAGATCGCTGCAAACATGGATCGGAAGTGTCGCTAGTTGATCACAAGGGTCGTACAAGGTGGTGCCCCATAGCAAATAGCAATTACAAGCAATTACATATTTTGTTTATAAAGCCACCTAACTAGATTTGCACTATAACACCTAGCTAGACTACATATACAATCATATACATATTATATATAATTATATATATATATATGTAAATTTGTATAAACCAACTTAGCTAACGAACTGGGGCACCACCGTTCCGGGGGTTGGAGTTGGCATATGAATCCATACTCGGTGGCGCCGAGAGACCACGGTCTGTGGGTTTGCTTTCAGCATTGGAAGCAGCTGTTCACAGGACATCTCCATGTTATTCTGTACCTTGGCAAAGAGCATGGCTTCCCTGTAGAATTTGACTGCAACATGAATCCATCGAACCAATCAGCCATGATTCACAGACACTTCTAAAATACCGTGATTTTCCAGTCATTTCCGAGCATTCGCTCGAACATACCATGCGTTTTGGGGAAGTCCCCTGCATTTCTGCCACGGGGAGGAGGAGGCCATGGCTGCGGCAGCTGCAGCCATGCTCCAGGCCGAGATTCTAACCCAATCCTTACCCCCGAATAAGGACATAGCAATAGATTCAATAGGGGGGAAGAAAAAAGAATACCATCAGTACTGTACGGTGTAACGGTGTATTTACATCAAACATTATATGCTTTCTTTCATCCACGTTCATCATCGAAACGGGGATACGGGATACATAATGATACATATACAGCCAAAATAAATCAAAATAAGATGACAAATCTTCGCAAGAACACCCTGGTGAAAAGTATAGGATCTATTTATCTACTCGATAGGGGACAGCGAGGGTAGTTATATCACATGTTTGATAAATCAACAGCTTAGCACAAAATGACTTGGGGTACCTTTGAACATTGGGGATTTCCAGCAGATGGGACCAGGGGTACTGAGGAATCCATGAGCCACCTTGGACTTGGGCTTGTCACCATAAAAATTCCGAAGGGTGCATCGAGTTTTGATGGGTATGGTATAGTATAGCCAGTTTTTGGACAATTTCACGTGGTATCGTGCTAAGTTTATAATATATAAGAATATATATATAATATAATATATATATATATAGATATGTATATATTTATAATATATATAATATAATATAATATAATATAATATAATATAATATAATATATAATATAATATAATATAATATATAATATATAATATATATAATATAATATAATATAATATAATATAATATAATATAATATATATAATATATAATATGATAATATATATATATTATTATATAATATAATATAATATATATATATATGTATTTTATACTTTTTCTTGCGGGGTACATGAGTTTAAGAGTGAGTTGAGGGACAGTAATGACATGGTCATGGAACATGCCAAATTTGCGGATGAATTCTGATGTTTTCTATGGATGTCAAATTGCTATACTCTCCGGTAATCAAATGTGGACATGGAAAATCCATTGTAAATGGAGGGTCTTAATGGGACAATCATCCCCAAATGCGGTATTTTTGCCATGTGGAAAAACTTCACAGGGCCTACAGGGTAAATCATTCACTGTTTGGTCACCCAGTGACTTGACGCAGACAGTTGAGGTCATGCGGTGCTTTGATGATGCCAGTTTGGAAGCAGAGTTAGGACTTTGAATCTGTGCCTCGGCTGGCGAAAACTCAGCTGCTGTCCGGTTTCCTGGCCACGGCCTGATTTGTTGAACCTCGTGACCCAGAGGACTCGGAGAACCCAAAAAGGGGGTTAACCACAAACTCAATGAACCCAGTTTCCGCAGAATTTGACAATGTTGATAAGTTTTGGTGATTTGGTGTGTCCGTAGTCTTGAGACATGTGTGGTTTCTTGGCTGCTTTTGCTCGTTCCGCATGTTTTTATTGGGACATTACATCTACATATATGCATATACTAACAAATACTAACAATATATTGAATTTGAGCGGATTCCATGGGTCTGAGTTAGATTTCCGATGTAGCTACAGGTCAGGAAACCTCAGCCTAGAAGGGCAAGTGGGTGTGTAACTAGGCTGCGTGGGTATATACCGAGGGGTTTTCTCAAGCAACTTGTAACTGGGGGGTCGCCTTCCTATGAACTCCATACCATTTACGTGGATTTGATGAGATTTGATAAGATTTAATGAGACAGTTGATGAGAAAGTTGATGAGATTGGATGAGAACATTGATGAAACAGTTCATGATTTGATGACTTCCAACGGATTTTTCTTGGCCAACCACCTTCTCTTCGCCGCAACTGCATGGGGCACAGCGCTGAGGTTCATTTCAGCCGAGCCCGAAAACCCGGTTCATCCGTGGATTTCATGGGATCATTTCCCGAAGTCCGCTAGTCCGGTTGAGTAAAGGGGTCACCCCCATTGAACAACGGGAAGTCATGGGAAGTCATAAGTCATGATTCCCCAGATTCCCCCCATCCTGAAATTTTGGCTTGCAATGTATGAAATCACATATTTATACACTATCCAAATAACATTGAATATAATTGATATATAATTGATATATAATTGATACATAATTGATATATGGGCATGGTCAAAACTGAGATGCAGAAATAGATTAAATAGATGCTTACCACGAGCAATCTGAGGTCCCCTGGGTCAAAATCTGAGCCATATCCATGGTGAAACCAACGAAAACTCATCTCCGATGCACCCTATTAGCCAAAAACATCAAATGATCACAAGTGATATGTATATATAATTATAAAGGTCTCGGCTCTGAGGTGTCTTGCTAGGAAGTACTTCCCCCCTAGCTTGCACCCAGCATTTGACCTGAGCGGACGGGTGAGCGATAGACGTCCGCGGGCAGCCGTTGCTTCGAGCACTACGAGCTGGCTGCCTTGCACCATTGTGCTCTCAGGATACTGTGCAGATCCTGACCACCTTCGCTCATCAACTTTGACTGTTTCTTTGGCTTTGCGTGGGGGACTTCGAATCCATCGGTCCTGGCATCCCAATAACAGCTCAACAATTTTGACTATTCCATTCACTTTTTTCTGAACTGGCAACGCCCTGGAATCTTGTGTGGAATCAATACACCGTCCTTTCGCTATTTCCTTGAATTTGTCCTGACCATCGGGCACGGCACTTTCATGGGCTTGGTGAACATCATTTTCATTGTCTTGATCGGCTTTTTGAACAACCTCTTTGTTATTTCTGGCGAAGTCATCGGCAGCCACGACTCTAGCAACGAGAAGGAGAACTTTGAGACGCCTGCGAGCAACCGCTCGAAGACAGTGGTTCCTGCACCGTCGAGGAGTGATCAACCTTTCCAAGTTCAAATTGCAAAGGGTGTTCGAGATTTTAAAGAATCATCATTCTCGAGACTATCAATTCCTTGCCAAGATCAAAGAAACAATGGCGAACAAAGCACCATGGAGATGTATCGGCTGCGAACAGCTGAGGAAACACACGGCAGAGTTTTGTCCAGTCTGCCAGCTGCCCTGGCAAAGTGCCATCGATCGCACTTATGTGCACAACCCAGGGGGAAGACAGAACCCCTACAATCAATGGCAACAGGAGCCTACCACATGGAGCAGCCATCAAGATTCCTCCAGCTGGAACCGAACAAGGTCAAAAAGCAGGACACACACTCCACGGGGCCGACATCGATCGAAGAGTGCACACGAGCATCATTATGGAGAAGGCAAAGGTCAACAAGCCCAAGCACCCAATGCCTATTTTGGCAAAGGACAAGGCAAAGTTCCAATGCCGCCGCTGCCCCCACCAGCAATGCCGTGGACGGGCTACAACATGCCGAATCAGACCATGATGAATGTCTCCCAGCAAATGCCGCACATGCAGCCAGCGATGACACATGCGACGGCATCGATGCAATACCAACAAGCACCGCAGCCTCCTATTGCTCCTCTTGCACCAATGCTCCATCCTTCTGCCCCGCCGCAGATCAACATGGAATCGGCACAGAAGGAGTTCATAGAGATGGCAAAAGCAAGACAAATGGAATTGCCGCCGGACATGCGACAAAAGGTGATGAAAATGTCCAAGTCCGAAGGGGCGCAAGCAACCAAAGACCTGCATTCTGCAGTGAGACACCTGGGACTTGCCCGGAAGGATGTGGAAGAAGCATTGCAAGCACGTTGCAATCTGATCACGTCATGGAAACACTTCCTGGCCGATGCAGTTCAACAATGGCAAGGCTACACTACGCTCTTCCAACAACAAGAACAAGAACTGCAGCAGCGCATCCAGCAAGCACATGCAGTCTTTACGACAGCCAAGGAACAGGCAGAACAGTCTCAAGCAGAAGCAGGGAAGATCAGCACTATCGAGATTGTGGACGAGGACGACGAGCTGCCGGGAGACCAGGCGACTGTGGAGAAAGCATCGGGCCAGATCCAAGAAGGTCTGAACAACCTCACAGTTTCGCTTCAGCAACTCCAGGCCAGCGCAGAGGCAATCGAGACAGAGGAGAAATCAGCAAAGAGACCAAGAACCTCCTCAACCGCTGCGAACGATCACGCCATGGGGACAGGAGAAGAGGCAGCTCCAGCTGGAGAAAAGCCGCCTTTTGTCTAGCCCGGTTGTGCATGACATTTTCGTATGACAACCTAGGGCTATGTAGGCATTGGGACAATTCCACCCCAGCCATCGTGATGAAGTGGAACAATCGAGCGGTCTGCAATGAAGCCTTTGTATCTGAATGGCAAGCAAGACGGACAGCGCTGTCACTCTGCAATGAGCTTCAATTGCCTCCACATACGCGTCTGAGGGAGACAAGCTCTACTAGTTCCCAGTGTAGAGACCTTGCCTTGCCACCGACAGTACATTCTTCGCCCAAGCCCAACAGACCAAGTTCACTGCATGTGGGATTTGCAGACGATTTGGAGTTGTGGATTGGCCCTGAGGACAGCATGAAGATGTACAAATTGAATGTTCCAAGTGAAGTGGGAGCAACAGGAACCACTCCGTGGAGTTGCCCGGACACCTCATCCTCTGACAATGCCCATCGTGATCAACGCTTTGTTGCTCATTCTTCCTCTGATGGACGCACACACGTTCAGAGATTACCATTGCGACCGACATGGGCCAATGGAATTGAAGCTATTCTGCTCAACAAGGGCCAGACTGATGCTGCTGAAGAGGACACGGTCATCTATGTCACATCGTATTTCATCAGCCGCCGCGATATTCCATTTCAGGCAGAACCAAGGATTCTGAGATTTGATCGTGATGTTGCTGAATGGGAAAGAGATGTGAGGTTCATTTGGGAAGATCTTGTCGATCATGAAGCAGCACTTGACGTTGTCATTATCAGACCTGACCCACCAACAAATGTGTTCCCTGGAACAGTCGCAACAGCCATCGTTCACCAACATTTCCGACATGATCGAGCTGCATGCCTGATTTCCACAGCACATATCATGGACCCTAATACACGTTTCTCAGTGAGTGCACACTCCACTGAACCTCATCTATTACCACAAAGGGTATGTCAACTTGCTGGAATTGAAGAGCTATGCATGCAAAGACACCAGCAGGGAGCAGGTCAGTGTGAAGTATACATTGGACGCCAACGGCAACCAGAAGGCCAGGTGTTCGCGATCTTCCATGGCCTGGGCCTGCACATACGCGTGCCTTCACTTCTCTCCGAAGATGAAATTGAACAAAACTTGATTCGCAGAATACAAGCACAAAGACGACAGAGACCAGGGAACATGTGGGACCCTGCTGAAGAAGATGCACAACCAGAAGCTGCACACCCGCCACATCGTCGAAATGAGACAGGAGATGGTGATCCTGAAGATGATGTATCGTTTATGGCACGGAATGCAGCGAACTGGAGAAGAGCGTCACAGTCAGCCACTTCGTCGTCGACACTGTCTTCATCACAGTCATCTTTTGTTCAGGAGGATTTGAGAAGAACAGTAGTTTTCACCCTTGACGGTAGAGCATTTCCCACTTCTCTGCCATGGAGTGACACGAATGAACATCACGCGATTGTGGCCAGAGATGGAAACCTTGTCGAAAGTCAAATTGCACGACTTTGGCATGTGATGCATCGACCTACAGACCTGAGCCGTCTCAACCTTCAGTGCCTCATACTTCAAATGAGAAACGAACCCAGGCCGGCAGAATTTATGCGGATTGTCCTGATCGACATTGACATCTACAACACACAAAGCTTCCAACCGTTTGCGATGCGTCGGCAAGCGAAATGGTTGCCACGTACCATCAACAGAAGATCAGTTTTCCGATTGCTTGGACTGGACGAACAATTTCAAGAACAAGAAGAGCATTGCCACCTCTGGCACAATCACGCCGTCATTGAGGCTGAGCAATGGGACCCAATGCATCTTGATGATGGCGACTACATTCAAGTGCACATTGGAGAGAAGATTCCATCGCTGAGCTGCGATTCTGATCCAACCGAGGGTCACAACAGATCCAGTAATGCAAGCTGGAATCCCTCGGATGCAAACATTGAAGAAGATGACGTAGATCTATTTCAACGCAGCCTCAAACAACTACCACTGACATGGAAAAAACTCCAGCAGCAACTACAGTCTGTTCAAGTCAAGATTGCACCTGAACATCAAAGACAGCCTGCCTCTCTACACAATCCCAGCAAAAATGCGCAAGATGCTCATCGCCCGCAGAGATCAGTGCGTTTCCAGCCTGATGACTTGAAAATGTTCGGCAGTCTTTTCAGGAATCATGCAATCATTGAGTGCGAGGAAGAAGGAGCCATTGCTTATCTGGAAACATGGATGATCCATCATCAAACTATGAGAACATGCACGGCGTCGAGAGCAGTGAGGATCCAAGCTGACTCAGCCACATGGATTGACGACATCATTGAGCCGTGGGAGGGGGATCTTGACCCAGACCTTGAAGTTGTCATACACCTGGTCAACCCGCAACCTCCGTGCACCAACTTGGAATGCGTGCTGGCCCACTTGATCCTGGAACAGTCGCAGAGAAGAGAGCACACCATTGGCATGATCTCAGTAGTGCGACATGGACGTCATCTACAGAACATCCGCCATGCTGCTCATTCCCTGCCAGACATGCTGAGTCGTAACTACGCCATGAGAGCGAGTGATGTCTTTCAAGAATGTCAACGTTCACACTGCGGCGTGCGACACGGCCCTATACCCTTCGGAGTCTATGACATCATTGAAGAGATCCCGAGGGCCGGCAGTCTTGTTGTTGACATTCACTACCCTGCCGAGAACAGTGAAGCAGATGACGCCATGGAACTCATGCAACGTTCCGCCAATCGATGGCAAAGACACATACAAGCTCCACAGGATGGATCAGAGGCCTCGAGTACAGGTGGTAGTTGTGAGGGTTTCAACTTTAACCCTGATGCTCCGACCTTTGTTCCGCAAATGCCCAACATGAACTCTGTCCCTGAATCCATTGAAGATCTACACCAACACTGGCAGCGAACAGCCTTTGCGTGGGAGGGCGAATCCGCATCCACAACAGTGATGACTTGGTTCGTGGATCAATATTACCCAGGCTATCGAATTTGTCTCCAGCCACGTCCAGTGCGCCTTTATGAAGATTTTTCGAGCTGGGAAAATCAACTGAGGAGAGTCTGGCAAGACCGTTCATTACCTGGGGCGCCCATCATGATCCAGGTCGTGGACCCACAGCCTCCCCAAGTTCATCCTGAAATTGCTACCCATGTTCTCTTAGTACAAAACCCACAAGACACGATGTCGACGATGGTCCTCACTGGCATTGATGACACTGACGCTCGTCAAACAGTCTTCACGCAGATAGCAGTGACAACGCACGAAAATTTCATGCTAGATCAGATACTCATGCTGATTGGTATGGGACAACTTTGCCTGGCGAGCGGAACACCGTACCTCTGCATTGCATGGTATGGAAATACAGCGATCCCACTTGGGTCTCCATTTCCGATACGTGATGGATATGGCATCCTCTTAAGGATTGGGTATAGACCCATACAGGCAGTACCAGCCGATGGAAATGTACTCCTACAAACTGGGTTTCGCAGTTCCCGCACGCACCTGCCTTCCGATGGAAGACTGAACGGAACATGCGAGCGCCTAACAGCTGTTACGGTGGCTCACGAACAGCGGCCGCATGTCTCCGATCATGAATCGCCACAGGCACCAAGTGGGCCTCTTGACTCTCAACCACTCACACTTTGTCTTGACGATCTTGTGCCGCAAGAGGTCACACAAGAGGCAATTACATTGTGGTATGAACACCCTCTTATTTTACAACCACCTTTCATTGTAGTCAACGGCAGTGCTACAGAACAGGAGGTCGCTCATGCACTGGAAGAGTGGCAGCTGACCGGCCCTTTCGTTCTTGTACAATCCCACCAACTTGCAGTCATTCTGGACCCGGAGCAGCAGGAGCATCTTTGGATTTATCTCCCAGATGATCCAAAACAACAAACAGACCAAATCATGCTGCGCTCAGACGAGAAGATGACATTGCACCAACATATGCGGCTGTTGTACAAACACGGCTTTGCCAAGGCAGTTGTCATGGAAACCATACAGCGACAACCATTGGTCACAATTGTCTTCTTCAAGAATGTCACTGCGCTACCGCCACAGCAGGAAGGCAAGAAGAGGGAACGTACAGCGTGGCCTGAGAAACAATCCCAACAGTGCAATCACACGCAGATCTTTGACAGCCAGCACATCGAAGATCGCACACCTGCGGCCAATCTATCGCTTGACATGCCAATTGAGGAGCTCCAAGCCTTTTTCAATCCAGATAATCATCCACTACATCGAGATTTGAGTGGCTTTGAGATTCCTGAGATCTGCCAGAAGCTCATTGACAACTGCGTCACACATACGCACATTGACCGGCTGATCATCTACGCAGACGGATCATCTCAAAGCAGATTCAAGCGCAAACCCCCGCTTTGGGTTGAAGAACATGACATCAGTGATTCATGGTGCTTCGCAGTCTTTGGTGAAAACTACAGCTCTGACAAGCTCATGTTCATTGGTCTTCAGTGTCAACAAGTGCTATATGATGAAGCTGCCCCACACCATCTTGGCACGACACATCTAGGTGCAGACGCGGCAGAGTGTGAAGCAATGTGCTGGGCTGCGTTGTGGAGGCTTGCTCAGAATCATAGAAAGCCCACAGTGTTCTTGACTGACTCGCAGCTAACCAGAGGACAAGCCAGTGGAGACATTGGAACCACCAAAATCAGTCCACCACTGCGAATGCTACGAGGACTATTTCAAGCCCTTCAAGCAGCTCTACCAGAGGATCAGCTGAAAATTCAACATGTCATGGGACATGCCGGAGACGCTGGCAATGAGCTGGTTGATCACTTTGCGAAGCTTGAGGCCACTCGCAGCCTGCATCTACCTCGACAAGCCTACGACTCACGACGATGGGCAAAAGTGATTCCCCATCTATGGATGCTACTACATCATGCTGCTGACCTTCCTCCATTCACAACCCAAGGGTTCGACATTGGTGCACCGGAACTCCCGGCACTGGAAGGAGCAGAATCAGCAACATGCCAAACTGATTCATTCAGACAAGCCCGGCTCCAACAAGTCCGACTCAGCCTATGTAGTGCCAATGTCCGCTCTCTCTACACCAAACCCCACGGACATGCTGGCAAAATTGCCTTTCTGAGGCAACAGATGAAATATCTCCAGCTCAATGTCGTCGGGATCCAAGAGGCGAGATCAAAAGCTGGACTCAGTGCAGCTGAACAAATACTGCGCATTGCAGGTGGTGATCAACAGGGACAACTTGGAGTTGAGCTTTGGATCAACCTTGACCAACCGTATGCATATGCTGGACGGCAACCAATATTTTTCCAGAAAGCAGATTTTGTTGTGGTTGAGGCAAACCCAAGAATGCTACTGGTACTACATGACCACCATGGCCACCGATTTTGGTTTCTAGTGGCACACGGCCCTCAAAGTGGACGTCCACAGGAAGAACGAGAAGATTGGTGGATGCACCTCTCAGCCTCGCTTTTTCAGCACGTCCAGTCAGACAAGATTTTCATTTTGATCGACGCCAATGCCGCGACAGGCCCAAAAGATGATCGCCATGTATTCCAACATGATGACCGCATCTCTGTCAATACAAAACTCTTCACAGAGTTCTTGCACACAGCAGATCTGGCAGTACCTTCCACCGGAGAACGCCATGCTGGTCCACACCACACATGGATCAATCCCATTGATGAGGAGCAGTATAGGCTCGACTACGTGCTGATCCGCACAGATATGATGGAAGAATGCGTTCACTCACAAACGGTCCCGGAGTTTGACCTGGGCAACTATGGCGATCATGTCGCAGTTGCGATACAAATGCAATGGGAGACTGCATGCACGTCTAGTACACGCTCACATGGACCAGGCAACAAAGGACCTGCAGTTCAAAGATCAGCAATTACACATCAGACCATGCACGCTGCACTCATGGAGTACATCCCACTGCCTTGGTCGACAGACATTGAAACACAGGTTCAACACATGAATACTTTCATGCATAGCAGTCTTCGACGTAGATGCAGCCGGAAGAGTGCCACTCCGAAGAAGTGTTGTCTTTCTGGAGAAGTTTGGAATCTTCGCTCACAGCGGCTTCGCACCAAAAAGAAGCTGGTGGAAACACAACAGCATCTACGCTTTGAGCTGCTCTACACCGTCTTCCTGCGATGGAAAGACAAGTCAAAGATGTCTGATCAGTTCATGTCGCAGTACCAGGCCACATTGCTCTGCGGCAAGCTCCGCATTGTTGCCCAACTCCACCGATTGGACAGACGCATGCGGCAAGAACTACAACAAGCAAAAGGCCGAGCACTTGACCAGCACCTTCGAGAGATGCCGCATGATGCTCCCGCCTCTGCTGTTCTACATGAGATCAAACAAATCATTGGATCCACCAACTACAAGAAGAAGAAGAGTGCTCCGCTACCATTGATCAATCGGCCTGACGGCACGCCCTGCCGAACGACTCAAGAGGTTCGAGATCGATGGATTCAATTCTTCCAAACCATGGAATGTGGAGAGCGTCTCGAAGATCCTGCACTTCGCCGCAGATGGATTGACAGCCTCTCCCAATTTCGGAATGAAGCAATTCAACTTCGAGTACAAGACCTACCAAGCTTGATGGACCTTGAGCAAGCTTTCCGGAATGTGAAGGCCAACAAGGCCACAGGAGATGATGGTATTCCCTCAGAGCTATGTCACGCATGCCCAGCAGCGATGGCCAGGATCACATATACACAAATCATCAAGCTCTGCGCACACGGGCAGGAAGCACTCCTGCACAAAGGAGGCAAGCTCGTGACGGCATTCAAACACAAAGGATCTTCCAGAGACCCAACATCATACCGATCATTGATGATCTCATCGCACGTTGCGAAGACATTGCACCGAAGCTTGCGATCACATCAAGCAGAATACTACGAGCGCTTCCTGCAGCAGCAACAAATCGGAGGACGCCGCAAGGTTCCTGTCCAGCTTGGGACACACATGGTCCGAGCGCACCTCCGTATTCAAGCAGCCCAAGGCAGATCCGCAGCAGTCTTGTTTCTTGATTTACAAGAAGCATTCTACCGGGTTCTGCGTCCACTCGCTCTAGGGGACACGATGACTGATGAAGCCATTGGTGCCATGATGCAACGACTCTGCCTGCCTCCTTCGGCTATGACAGAACTTGGGCTGCTCCTCGAACAACCAGGAGCAACAGAACAAGCAAGCTTGCCCCCACATCTGCGCCTGGCGCTGCAGGCCATACACACGGACACTCACTTTCACATCGAAGGGCAAACAGACAAGGTCCGAACCCAAGCTGGTTCGCGCCCAGGGGACCCATTTGCCGATGTCATTTTTGGATATTTATTTTCCAGAATTTTGAGTGCCGTAGAGGACAAACTGGTGAAGGAAGACTTATTGGATACGGTACCGACACAGATGAGGGGCCCTTGTCTCCTCCAACCGCTACCAGATCCAGTACCAGAACAACCCTTTTTAGGACCAACGTGGATGGACGACCTCGCCATCTGCATTTCTGGACCAGATGCTGACGAGCTTGAGCGCAAGGCTGCCCTCACAGCCGGCATCCTCTTGGAGACCTGCATGGAGCACGGAGTCACTCCGAACCTCTCCAGAGGTAAAACGGAGATTCTTCTTGCACTACGAGGAAGAGGATCGAGACGCAGCCGTCGGGCCCACTTCAGCGAGCAGCAAGGACAACAAATGCAAATTGTCCATGAGCATGGGGTGGCGTCGGTTGCCGTGGTCGGATCCTACGTTCACCTGTGTGGTAAGGCCCATCACTCAGGGGAGAACAAGGTTGAGGCGCGCCGAAGAGTCAGCATCGCCAATGAGGCCTTCAATCAACATCGGCGACAACTTTTCCAAAATCCTCAGATCCACTTGGTGCGCAGGAGAGAACTCTTCACCACGCTGGTTTTGAGCAAACTTTGCTATGGGATGGAGTCTTGGACATTCAAAGATCAACAGCTGGTCAACTTCATCCATGGAGCCATCATTAGACTCTACAAGCGACTTCTCAAAATCCCGGCAGATCATCACATGGATGACTATGAAGTGCTGGCCATCAGCCAACTACCATCGCCGAAGACCCTCTTCAGGCGAGCCAGATTGCGCTATCTGCTCACGCTGATCAATTGCGAAGATGCAGTACCTTGGGGTCTTTTGCGACAGGACCAGATTTGGTGCGCTATGCTCGCTGATGATTTGCAATGGATGTGGAAGCAACTCTGCAATACGAGTGCATTGCGCAATCCTGCAGAGCACCCTGAAGAGTGGTTTTATCTTTTGAGATTTCACAAGAAGTACTGGAAGACCCTTGTACACAGAGCCACGACGCTGGACATTATGAAGAACAGCGACAACTGGCAGCTGCGCACAATTCACTTCCAGGTCTTCGATCACCTACAGTCTGCTGGCGAACTTTCAAGTGCCCCACCACGACTGGAGGAACAACCGTGTGAGGGATTTTTTGGATGCCTTGCCTGCCGTAAAAAATGCAGAACAAAAGCCGGTGAAGCAGCACATATGTTCCGATGCCATGGCAAAGTTGCTGATTTCAGGTGCTTCAGTGACACCACATCCTGTCCTGCGTGTCTACGTGAATATCATACTGTGGATCGTCTACACGCACATCTTCGACAAGGACGTAGATGTCAAGAGCGACTGAGAGGTATGAAAATGCGACGACCAATCACACCTGGCATTGGCTCGCACTTCAATGACGTCCTGAAGCAGCAACATGATGGGCTCCTGCCCTTTCAACATGCGGCAGGGCCAGAAGCGCGACCAGTCCCTTCAGTTGCAGCAAGCACATATGACTTGGTGATCTACGAGAGCATCGCCTTGATTAGCTTTGAACAAGGATGCAATGGAAGAGACCATCTCAGCACACAACTCTTTGCCACAGTCAGAGAACTGGAAACATCCTGGACCTCTTTGACCAGAACAGTGGACCAACTCTTGGCCGACTTCAACGATGAGAACTGCGACTTGGCGCAGATCCAGAAGTCTGTGCTCCATCGGATTCTAGACAGCCTCCGTGACCCGAGTAATTGGCCCTTCATGACCAATACGGTGGGAGTGCCCGAAGCCGGACATCGCGTTGAGCAGCTAGATACCTACGAAGTTTGGAGCGAAGGCCTTGCACAGGACCACACAGCGGTCCCTTGGCGCCCTCACCAGGAATCTCCACACCGCCCATTTGCGGAGAAGATCATTCTACACGCATATTCGGGGAGGAGGCGACCTGGTGATGTGCAGTGGTTCCTTGAGGAGTGTGCCACACAACATCCTGCAGCGATCCTACACGTCATATCGCTTGACATTGTCATTGACTCGCACTACGGCAACATTGGCCGCGCCGAAGTACGAGAACAATGGTACGCTGGCATGAGACAAGGATATGTAGCAGGTTTTTTGAGTGGGCCACCATGCTGCACTTGGTCCAAGGCCAGGGGGAAACAAATCCAGGGAAAGACCACAATAGGACCCCGAATCCTTAGGGACGCTGACCATCTTTGGGGATTTGATTCTGTTTCCATCAAAGAAATGCTGCAGCTGATGGACGGCCACCAATTGCTGGGTTTCAGTGTCATCGCAATGACCATTCTTGCCACTACGGGCGGCGCTGCGATCCTCGAGCATCCCGCTGAACCTGAAGAGCCCGAGCTTGCTTCAATATGGAAGCTCCCACTTCTTCAGCTTCTGACCCGTTTACCAGGCATGAGACATTTGAACATGGCACAAGGCCTGCTAGGTGCGCCCAGTCCGAAACCAACCGGACTGCTGGTTTTGAATCTCCCCACATTGCCACAATGGCTGGTCCGCTGGGCAGTCTGCCCTGACCCACCAAAGGGACGCAGCATTGGAACAGACAGCACAGGTGTGTACAGAACGGCGGAACTTAAAGAATATCCGCCAGCCATGTGCGCTGCCATTGCACGAGCCTTTTCCGATGCCACGCTGACAGCAATCCCGAAGGACATTGCACAGGATGTACAGCATGTTCCTCAGGACTTTTTGCACCTCTGCAGTAGCATGATTAGCCATGACTTTGGCGCAGAGTATGGTCCGGATTGCGTCACGTGACATCTGTTTTTCATCTGAATTCATTACGCCCTGCCGCAGCGAGACTCGCTTCTGGTCGCAGCTTGGAAAAAATATAATTATATTATGTATACATATATATATATATTATAAATATGTATATACTATATATTATACATATTATATAATATATAATATATAATTATATATAGTCATATAGTCTTCTCTGAACTCTGGACCCCCCTCAATCCGGGGGATTACCGTCATTTTGCACATTAAAGTGTATTCAAATTGAATTCGTCTTGCAGCTTCATTCATCCCACATGTTTTTTGGAATACATGCACCACCTGTAATGAGCAAGTTGCCGATGACTAGCTGATGGGTGTGTCTGAAAATGGGCTATATCCTAGACATTGTGAGTTTTACAGGAACATGATGATCAACTATGGGTTTTTGCGGTAGCTAATTTTTTCAGACACAGCCATATCTCCTGCTGAATAAAACAAATCATTGATGCAGTGACCTGCTTCTGTTAACTGGACAAGAAAAGAACAGAGGGCGCTATTCACAACAGCAGAAAGACACATATTTGGGGATGGGTCAAAACCCTGGTACCTAGTGAACCCCAAAATAGCTGGTAAATGGATGTTCATCCCACTAAAAATGTATCTATAGGTATTCACCCATACCCATTTGCACACATTTTCCCCTTCTCGCAGGATTCAGCCAATGTTTTACCAGATGTTACGAGAGGTTTCGGATCTTCTCCGCCTCAACCCAGGCCCTGTCTGGAAGGGGACGGCGCAGCACTGCAGCACAGCATGTGGCGGCCGAACAACAGGTCCCCACCGGTGAACAACATCCGTATGCCGGTGGTGTTTCAAAGCTGGAAAAGATGAAAAACCACCCAGGTTCGACAGATGCGCGATGTCCCCACCTTTAGAATTTGAGCATTTGGAAGTTGAACAGAGCAGCACGAAGAGAATCTTTGCTCCCCAGCCAAACATGTGTTTGTTTGTTGCATAATTATAAACCAAAATTAGCCATGGCAAAAGGCAGCTGTTCGCTGTTCATAAGCGTCATGGTGATTACCTGAATCTGGCACCTGGCGGTTGCGGTTGCGGTTGCGCCACATTCTTTTTAAAGCTGCGGTTGCCACAATCTGGATGGTCGGTGGGAGCTGACCCAACAAGAATGATGAGCCCAAATCCAAGATTAATGAGATGTTTCTTATGTTTTTATGTTATATACAGTAATTATATATACTGTATATATACATATATACACAACTTAATTATATACTAATATATATATATAATTATATATAATAATATATATATATATATATATATTGTATGGGATGATTTGACTACCTAGAATCAGAGGTTTTACCTTGGATTTGATTGGGTTTTCTGGATTGTAGGTAAGAGGCTCCCTCATTTGGAAGTTAGTCTCTCTCTCTCTCTCTATATATATATATATATAACAACAGGAAATCGTTTCCGAGTCGGCAATTATGACAGCACCAAAACTCGGCATCACCCGAAGCAGTGAACTGGTTGCACATCCAAGTATCTCACCATCCCCCGCTGGATTTTGTATTTCAAACCATTCTGGATGATTTTCCCATTCAGACCTCCATTTATAGAGATTATAGATAGATAGATAGATAGATAGATAGATAGATAGATATTTATAGTGGATTTCCCAACCACATTTGATTACCAGAGAGTACATCCAATACGCATCCGGGGACCCCCTCCGAGCCATCCAAAAGCCACGAACGCTGCGTGGGCTGCGATGCCGAACTGGTGGACGGGGACAGTTGGCGCGGCGTCGTGCCCCGCCTCGTTCAGTGATGCTGCCTGGAGCCTCGGTTTTGTTGATGATCCCCAAGTCAAGCCACAATCGGTTGGATGATGATACAACGTCCGAATAGGTCGGATATACAAGTTTTTTTTTTCTCTCCCTCTCTCTCTCTCTATATATATATATATGTATATATATATATATATATGTATATATATATGTATATATGTATATGTATATATATATATATGTATATACAGATGCAGATGTTCTGCATTAGTTACAAACCTATAGATAGTAACATCCGTTTGTGGTGCTTAGTTGATCGTTTTATGCATCTCTGAGGTCAGGAAGTGAATGGCGATCATTCCAACGAGGTGAATGGCGAAAGGTGCACCAGTCGAAGGTCACGGTCACAAGGAATATGTCCAACTCATGGATTAACCCTGGGTGAATTGTGGTTTATCCAAGCTGGTCAAATGAGTCATTTCACTTTCAGGATACCAAATGCAATTTCTTAATGCAGTGTTTGCGATGAAATCGAGCAAGTTTGCGGCAAATGGACACATTCAAATTCCATGTGTTGTTGGTATTTTTCCCAAAGAATCTCCGGAAAGTATTGAGGGTAACCAGCACTTGGTCAGTTGGTGTCGTCGATTTTTGGTCAGCTGGCTGGTGCATAACTCACCACAGCGTGGAATGCTTGGGGACAGCCCTCCAAAAGAGTGCCCCCGCGCCTCTGCGCGGAGTGCCCAAGTTACTCAGTTGAAACAGGAGGAAGTGGAACTTCCATGGCTTTCACCATGTTCAGAAGGAAATTATCCAATTACCTGAAATACCCAACAATTATCAACAATTGCTTATCAGCACTTCCACCCTCCACTTATATAAAGTATTGTAAAGTTATATCCACTTCAATTTTTGGTCTTGAGTCACAACAACTTCCAAGCCGGGCTTTGTCTCTGTTTCGTGGTGATTTTTTCCGCGCGTTCCGCGTATTTTTCTTCCTGGTCATGGGCGATTCCTATCGCCAACCTGATGAAACCTTCGTGCTCGCAGCAACGGAGTCAGAGGGAGACTTTTCTGAGTACTTGAAGGTGCAGGGAAGCTTGTAAATGGGTATAATATAGTCATTGTATGCCATTGTAAAATGCCCCATTTGGCATATCATATTGCAACATCATGCAACATCATGCAAGTAAATAGACATGACCCACCTACGACTGGGTGCG
>CAMXCT020001150.1:0-107500 GCA_947184155.2 Cladocopium goreaui
ATTTTATTCGACGTCTTGCCAACAACCTCGGAGAACCCCAAAGGTCGTACGCCGTCAATGCCGTTGACCGAGCTTTGACCTTCTGGAAAGCCAAACGAGTCAGAAAACCGGTTCCTCTTCGTGCGCCTTGGCTACTATGCCCCAATTGGACTCGGGATCTTCGACGCCTACTCACCTCCCACGTTCATCAAGCCCGACACTACAACACCACATTGCAGACTCCTTCCACGGCGATTGTCTTCACAAAGTTCCCCTCGGTGATGGATAGCTTGTGCAATCACAAAGAAGCCGCTACCAAATGGGCTGACGGCGAAACCCCAAAGTGTGCCTGTGATGCCTTGCGACCTCATGCTCTTCGTGGTCTCCCACCCGATCAACACCTGGTCCTCGACGGCGACAACCTACATTTTGATGATGGCCCACACACATCCATTGCGACTGGTTCGCTTCAAAACAAAATCTTCCCACCTTCCAAAGAAATCCAGACATCGCTTCGCCTGGCTTTGCGGACATGGACTACCCGACACTCACTCCCTTCCTTAACAAAAGCCCCATATTGATGAGCTTTGGCATCGTTCTATTCAATCCCACCACCACACACTCAACAACCACATCACTCACAAAGACATCAGCCGTTTCAAACGTCTTTTTCCAGAAGCCGTCTTCCACAACGAGGACAAGCGAGCCACATCCCTACGAATCTACTGCCCCGTGCTCTACTTCCAGTGCCTCACTACCACCTTTGCCGACCCGTTGGTATTTCGCAAATTGGAGCAAAGCCCGAGCGACATCATCGAGCGGACCATCGCCGAGATCAATCGCCATTTTGGCAATTCATACCCATGGGCACTTGGTGCTGGACGAGATCTGCCGAACGCCTATGTTCTACCCAAAAGGAAAAAACAGTTCAAGGCGGGACGACCTATTGTCAGCTTCTTCACGGCACCTTTCCGACCTATGTTGAACTGCACCGCCAAGCTGATTTACAACCTTCTACCTCAAGCATTTCCCCACAACCTGGCCAGGGGTGATGTATTCGATCTCATCAAGCTCCTCAAGGACACTGACTTTGATTCGCTCCCCACTCCACGAATACACAACCAAGATCTTGCGGGCTTTTTCACAAGCATTGACACGGACCGCTTCATCGCGAGCTGGCGACTGACCCTGCAGTTCCTCTCGCCCCTCATGAATACCGCCCCCGATGAAATCATCTCCGTGAAGGCAACTCCGGGCAACAACACAGGGGACGTAGTAAAAGGCCGCACATGCCGTACACTCAATGTGACCAGGAAGATCTTCATTCGAGACATTGAACGCATCATCCTTATGTCCTTGAAGATGACTCAATTCTCCATCGGCACTAGGGTTTTTGAACAAATCCGAGGATCCCCTATGGGCTCCCCACTGAGTCCAGCTTTGTGCATGATGGTTGTCGCACTGTCCGAAGAAATCTGGTACAAAACTTACCGTACCACCCTTAGCAACATGGATCTTACAGCTCGCCTCCTTCGCTATGTGGACAACAGATTGTGCTTGTCGGACCCCAGCTGGGACTACGAAATTTGCTGCGCCAATTTCCTCCACCCGGAGTTCTACGGCCATCCTATCATTTTGGAAACTGAACCGGACCAGGAGTTCTTGGGCTTTTGCATTGAGTTCGAGCCTTTTGCCCTCCGCTACAGCCCTCCACGCGACCTCAACCAGGTCATGGCGCCATTCTCCGCATCACCTTTGGCCGTCCAACTTTCAGGCTTTGTTTCACGATTATTTCTGGTCGCCAAATGTGCGCACCCCACACATGAACGGACACGAGGTTTTGCCGCATTGCATCGTTTGTACAGATCAGCCGGTTTCGCCGAGTCCGATCTCTTCGCTGCTGCCAAGCCGATTCGTCAATATTTACACGTTTCCTTATTGTGGTAAAATCCTGAACTGTCTTGCCGCTGACGCTTACGTTTCACTGCTCACACCTTGCTGAAAGTCTCACCCCTTTGGACCTTATTTGCATCTATTTGATCACGGAACAGTGCTTTTCCAGCAGGCTTACCCTCAAACTCGGCTCCATTTACCTGTTGGCCCATACTCGACGCATTGTCATGGCTTCCTCGTCTCCTACGACGTCAATTCCGATCCAAGAACCAGTGTTTCTTCAATTTCTTCATGATGTTCACCATGCTTACCTTCTACTACATCGAGCAATGGCGCTACTACCACCCACTCTCATTCCCAACATTGAACCTACTCCTCTTCCCAGTACAGACGCATGGAATCAACCTGATGGCCTACGACCACACTATTCGGACCAGACCAATGCCTTCATTGACAATGCCCCCATCCCATCGCCGGATCTGGAAGAAGAAGAGACACTTATGGATGACCTGGTGGAAACCCATCTTCCCGAGCCGCACCAACATGTTGCTGCTCCGCCTCCTGATGTTTTACCTGCACCTTCGAAGCTTTCTACTAGAACACCATCACCGCCAAGTCGCAAACAGAAAGCCAAATCTGCTCCAAAGGCTCCTGCCAAGCGTCGTCGCCGCCGTGACCAATCCCGATCCCGCTCCTCGAGCCCATTATCACTCTGGACCTCTGAAGACAAACAGAAACTACGCACTCTGAAGGTTGACGAAAAATCTCGATTTTCATGGAAGGTGATCTCGACCAAGATGGGCAAGTCTGAAGAAGATGTTCGCTCTATGTGGAATAAGATCAAAGACCAACTTGGCTGACCATTGACATATGCGAATCACAAGGAAAAGGTACGTTGCGGTACGGTATTACTGTTTCACCAACCCGTTGGCCTTCATTTTGGGAATTTTCTTCTTGTTTATCTTCAGAACCATGGACGCTGTTGTCCCATTGAATTCTGACACGTCGTATCACACAACCCGCCAGCCATTTATTATGTCTCTCCGCGTTCACCTGGACCGCTATTGCCAACAGCGAGCTATGTCCCACGAGAGGATCTCACCTACACGACGCTCACGCTCTCCAACTAGGACGTCGTCTTCCGCTATGGGCTCTACGTCATTCCGGCACACACCCAACCGGTCTTCGCCTCCGACACCTCACCGACCGGTTATTTTCCAGTTGGACCTGAAGCCGATGCAACAACTGGCCGTACGCAACCCTTATTACAACATCTTGACCCCCAATGTCGCGGGCAACCTTCCTACGGCCACCTATGACAGCTTGTTCCAGACGTTCAAGGTCATCTACCCGGACTATGCTCGCAGTCATTTCGTTTCAGACCTCAAAACCGTAGTCACCGACACACTGCTACAACGCTGGTCCATACACCTACCAGCGTCGGAGTTCTACATGATGATTGACACCGATCAAGGAGCTCAAGGAGCTCAGATGCTTGACGACCTTCCTCATTCTCTTCTGGATGTTTTGAATTGGTTCTACCCGAGATGGAAAACTCATCAACATCTCGATGCCTTCACGACCCGCGAGTGTTCTCCGTTGCTGCTGACACCACATCCAGATGCACAAGACACTGACTTTGCTGTACATGTTCAAGTGATTCCCCGTGGACATCCATTCGTCACGGCCACCCGATACACTAAAGCCGCTGAGTGATTAGCTGTCTTGATGGATCTTGACACGGCTCACGTCTATGAGGAAAAAGACCAACATTCGTTGTGATGTCCACCACCCCGGTTCTGATTTTCCCTTGTGTCATCCTTTTCTCGTTTGCCAGTGGGTGATATTCGTTATTTATTCCTTCATCATTGACCTTCCCCACGGCCTTTTGGCTTCAGTTTAGTATTTCCCGCTATCATATTCTTTTGATCGTACATGATGACCTCCAACACGGATGATCCTGCTCGATTGGTCTCGCACGGTTTACCACCTACATCCATACATGGCCTTGCCTCACACTTGCCACCGGATGATCCCACCTCGGCATCCTATATTCCTCGTGCAGCGAGAATGATTCCGACCTCTACCACTGTCCACTCCGTCTTCATCAAGAAGCTGAGCTATCCTTTGTCTAACCGTTCAGATGAACTTTGGATCGTGGAAAGGACACTTGATGGTCTTGAAACGTGGAAACCAGTGGAAACATTCCTGGAGAACATGCACCTCACCAACGACCAGGCAACCTTGCGCACTACAGCTAACCATTGGCGCAGATACTATGATGTACCAATTCAACCATCATCCTCCTCCCCTACGGCAACTACTGTTCCCGTTTTACCACACCCTGAACACTCCAACGTCCATGTCTCACAGCCGTACGAAGCGATACCGGACCACCTCCATATTTTACAGTCATGCTGGGGACGCTCCGCCCAACACCATTCTAAAGGAACCACTACCTCTTTATATTGGCCACCTTGGCGGTCTACACCACCGTCCTCCCCACCGGCAACACTACACCGTACTGTATATCTCACTCGCCCCGCTGTCCCTCCTCAACAAGTACATGGTCCGTTGGATGCGAACGATATTGACCCGATGGATATGTCGGATTCAAGTGTGTAATATACCACATTCTTTGTCGGCGGAAAAAAGACCTGTGATTCATCGTCTCTTTGTGTGACCATTTACTAGGTACACCGTTTCTCTTTTATTTCTAACACTTTGTGCTTGTTCCTGTGGCTATTCCAACCCATTTTGCAGCTTGGGCTTTGCGCTTTATCCTCGATACTTCACATTCGACGCAATGGCTCGTTCTTCTCGACCCAATCCATATCGCGCCACATCTACGATTGAGACACCGCTTGGTACACGAACCGTTGGGTGGATTGCTGGACATCGAGGCCTCCCTGGTGATGTGAACCCTCCTCCAAACAGACCTGTCCTTATCTTGGTTGACTTCTCTCCCTTACAGGCATTGACTCACCGAAGCGAACCTGACCGTGAACACTACATGGCTTTGGTGAACTCCAATTTTAGACATGTCAGTGGCTTTGAACTTGCAGCTTTGTTTACCTGGTCACGTCAGATGGAACCCGTTGAAGCCGGCCTCATCCCGATTGCCGAACTCCGCTTTTGTATCTCCAAAAGATTGAGGTCCCAATGGGACATCCAAATTGATCCCTCGAACCTGGAGTTTCGCTTTTGCGACTTGGACGGTGATACATTCCAAGTTTCCAATGATATGACGGTCTTGCAGCTTTTGGAGGCATACCGACCTGAGTGGCGACTTCGGCAGTACAATTCCCGCGAATCCTCTTTCCTCATCCCGGGTACCAGACAGCCTTTCGTACTACGCTTGAAATGCTACAAAATTAGCTCCGGTGTGATCCTGCCCTGATGCACTAGTCGGCCAAAAAAGACCATGCTACAGGGTTTTCAATTCCTCCTTGACACCCCACTAACACAAAGGATTTTTCGATTTCTATTTTATTTGACTTGGAGCTGTGGCTTCTCCGTCGCAACTGACCCACTTGATTGAGGACTGGATTTCACTTTTTTCATTTTTGTGAATATTATCAATTTCGGGATTGGCTTTCTTCTGCAATTCTTGATGCTTCAGCCGTTGTTGCACTATTTCTCGTATTTGTGACAGTTTCACCCATGGAACACAAACGAGACGCGACCGTGGCGGGCTTGTCTTGGCCTGCGAACTCTACTCGTGGACTCGCTCCTACCGACCCAGTTCAAGTACCAGACGCCTCGACTTCTGCACTATGTCACTCAGGAGCTCCCGACACTACGACCAACCCTACTCCGGCACCTTTGGTAACTGACAGTACGGCACCTGCTACGGGTACACTGGCCCATTCTGATACATATTCAGGATCAGCACCTCCTGGCGTTCCATTTCCGACAGACTCAAGTTCTACACACAACTACTTCCATCGTGTTCAGTTCTCTTCTCGCGTGGTTCACCAGATCCAATTCAAGGTCTTTACCCACTCCAACAACACCAGGGAGCTATTCATTGAAGAAATTCCTTTGTTAGGGCATTCCCGATGTCGTGACCCTGAACACTATTTCTATGGTCTCTCCGGCAACTGGGAGTGGTCCCTGCGCACAGCGGACTATTGGCGACATCATTTTGAGATTCCCCTTGTACATGGACACCATCCTTTTCACAATGTGCCCATTGAGACGACATCTCCTGGAGATGAACCAAGGCTGACCACCCGGATCCATGAATTAGCCAAAGATCTATCTGACACCTTGAAGGCTGCTACGGCATCGGGGGAATTCGATCAGACTTGGGCGATGGTTGAACGCATGAGCTTCCACGATGCTATGGAAGTCCTTCTACAAGCTCCGAATTCCTCTTCTGACTGAAGTGACCGCCCTTTTGTACATTAGGTTATTACAGGTTCACTTTCACTGGTGTCTTGCCGATTCCGCCGGCGAAGTTCTTCCAAAAAACCGACCTCACTACATGCGAGGTGTGTGTGTGTACCATCTGAACAGATGTAAAACTTCTGGTTGGTTTTCACTAATTTGCAGGGGGCACCTGGAGCATGGATAGGTCAGGTGCCAACGAAGACACCTATCCAATGCTTGTGATATCACGGCTGATCACCGTGACGTACCTGCCAATTTACTGAAATGGGAAGAGGCTCAACCCAAGAACCTCCACGTCGTCCATTTGAAATTTCAATTTACTGCACTGTTGACGCAATCTGGAATCAATTTTGACATTTACATGCATCAGAACCTTCCTCAGATTTTCGCCGAAACCATATCGCCGACAGTATTATGTTTTTTGACTTATTTTCGCCGAGATCCTGTCGCCGACGAACTATGGGTTATTTTGGGAAACAATCGCCGAAACATTATTTTGGATTTCAACATGCTGGTCAAAACTCTATGGAATCTGGTTATGACTACGTTTGACAATTTCGGATGCCCTACATCGTTTGCGAGAAGTACCTCATGTGGCTCTTTTATTCATCTAATAATCTAGGCTGGTTTGCATGTTTCAGGATTCAGTTCCTGCCGGATCATATAATGATCCATTCTTGTCTAGTGTGTGTGTGTGTGTGCATTTATGTATGTGGTTATGAGTGTGCGTACATATGTATCTAATTTCATCTAATCTAATCTAATCTATATTCCAATCTATTCTAGTGCAATAATAATCTAATCTAATCTATCTACGCATGGATCTATAAATGCATACAGTCCTTGGCTTTCATCTGATTTCTAGGGCACACGTTGACCTGAATCGAGGGATTCACATGACCGGGAAACCCATTGAAGAAAGGGTGGAACAACGACACTATGGATGGTAAGATCTCCATCAAATAGTCTAAATCAACATCTAAAAAAAAATGGGAACGGTTTATCACTCATTTCTCATAAAATGGGAACGGTTTATCACTGGGTTTACTACATCATATCTTGTGGTTTTAGTAATTTGGCGCAGATTTGAAACGTATCGACCTTGTAGCCATCTCCTGCTCAACCCAAAATCTCCTTAGTGAATTTGGATGAACAATGCAAAGATGCCGTCTCGCACTGAATCTTTTGAAGATCCAATGGTGACGGCTGCATTATCCATGGAACAGCTGCGATCTTGGGGATACCACTGACCAATACTAGCAGTGTTGAGGCTGGTTCTTGGCAGTTTGGGACTGTTGGTGTAGAACACATTTCAAAAACATAAGCAAATCACAAACAATGCCGAATAGCTTCTGGTGCTTGCATAACGGACTCAGGAACCATTGTTAATCCGCCTCAACGCAATGAAATTCCTGGAAGCTGGGCCGCTGGGTCCCCATTTCCAATCATTTTCGACGTCAAGAACCCTCACCACCAAACAATGAAAAGCCTCCTTAAACTGTTATGTTGGACTCCCTGTGACTCTATGTCACATCTGGGTCCCTTGTGACTGCAGCTGTTCCACTTCTATACAGCTGGCTCTACGATCGGCCGATCCCACTTGCAGGCAGCACAGTAGCCGTGCCCTCTGGTCCAGTGTCGTCTATCACTGCTGAAGCCTCCAAAAACGCTGGGAGGAACATCTTAGGGTCCGATTTTTTTAGGGATGTCCTGCACTCTCACGCGATTCACGTGATTTGGCATGATTATTGGGAAGTCCTTTAAGCGGCTTCTGCAAGCATACTGCAGGAACGTAAGTTTACTTAAGTTTAGTTCAAGTTGGTGACTCCAAAGAAGGGCAAAATGGGAAAGCTGACTTCTGGTTCAAAAGCGGGTGCCCCATTTTTCAGTGGATGGTTCAAGACCAGACATCCAGAAATGATCCCATGGTCTTGAATCTATGCCCATCCCAAGAGCAACAAGCAGCTGCTTTGGTGCAGTAATAAATTGGTGCAATGGCAATGGTAGTGGTGCGGTGTATATCTTGTTGTTCATTATCATTTTTTGATTTATATCATATCTATGTACACCTATATGTATACATATGCACATACACACATAATCAATATAAGTTGTATGTATATACTGTATGTATATATATATATATAATTATGCTGGTTTGTCCAAAAATGCGGGATACCCCGAACCTGCAATTCTGATGAGGACATGATGATCAGTCATGGAATTCGGGGGTTCCTTTGCTGCTAAAATTCTCTCTCCGTCCCCAATGACCAACAGCCCAGGGGTCAGCGGCATAGCTAGGATGATAACTTGGCTCCTTGACTTGGGAAACATCTTGTGTATCTTTTGTGTGTATCTATATATATATATATAGACACTATGATCACTGTTGTTGCCGTTATTCTTATTGCCACTACATATCATTGTTACTACGGATATTATTGTCCGTTGTCCTCTTTAATTACATTTATAGAATTGACATATACATGTACAGTGTGCATATGCATATATTATATATATATGTACAAATATATATATATTGTTGGATCGGATCCCAACAGCTGGCGCGGGCCCCAACCTTTCCAAAAGATAAAGAACCAAAATGAACTGAAAGGGGCCCCTGGTCCAAACAACCTGTCGCCCACCGGAGCGAGTCACGGAAGCTCCTTTTCTATGGCTGCACCTCACGCACACCACAGTCACACGGGGCACCCTAGCCCTACACAGAAGGAGTCTCGGGCCGCAACCTCTTGCAGCAGTCATATATGTTCACCCGCTGGAAGTTCCATGTAGACACAACTCATTGTGATCATCCAGAAAACAATATACCAACATGCAAAATTGGCTGCAAAATCACACTCCTCAAAATTCTATACATTGTTTAACTCTTTGTGGTGTTCTTCTGTAGGAGGAACGCGCAGTGAGGATTGCAAAGGAATACTGGAAGTCGATCAGTCGCAATTGACTCATCGGGTGCCAAAACTTCTACACCTCTTCGGATGAAGAAGAGCACAGCATTCCAAGAATCAACGCAAAAGCATGCAAACCTGACTCATCATGGCTACTTTGTTGGTACCACTGTTGTCTAACTTTCTTATCAGCTCTCTGTTTGAGGATCTCGTCAATGTCATGGAGGATACATTTACCCTTGGACAAGAATGATCGGAGCACTGTGGTATCCATGTCTTTTGTCAGGCTGTCAGCCATTTGTGCGGCACTATGCACCCATTTAATTATAACTCCCTCTTTGAGACGGTCACGAATGACCAAAGCTTCCAGGGCCGTGCGATGTTCAGTGCACTGAGGAATGGACGTTTTCTGTAACAGATCATAAAGGCTCTTGCAATCTACCACGGCAAACGCTTGAGGCAATGACTTTAAAGTGATTTCAGGAGTCTTCCATTCCAAGGATGGGTTCAGGATCCATGCCCAGTGCAAACGAGTCCAGCTGAGTAGATCCAAAGCTCCTGATAACGCATAAGTCTCGGATGCCAAAGTGCTTGCAACCACTCTATTGATCTTTTTGGAAAACCAAATAAGGGGGCTAACGTGGGAGGATTGCAGATGGTCGATGTCCTCAGTAGTGGCCAAAATCAAACAACCTTTTTGAGAGTGTGCTTTCTCACGGGTTGCGAAAGCAGCATCTGAGAAGGACAAAAATCTGATTTGATCAGGCGGCAATGATTTCACTTTGATCTCAGTATCGGAGAATTTCTTGGCATCATTCAAAAGTCGGTTTCCACTCAGAAGGTCTGTCACAGTGGCACAAGTCACTCTTGCCTGAAGGAGACTCAGTCGGCAGGCTAAGTCAGGACGCGTGTTGGTGGCAGCGTATTGCAAACTACCTATCAGGCCTCGTAGATCTTGCAACTCTAAAGGTGTGACAGCAGACTCTGGATTTCTACGACGATCTCTTGATACATTGATGGGATTAATGTCATGTACATACCCTTGTTGACTGAGGGTGATATCGCCATTCACTTCTTGTTTTAGTTGTACACCCGTGAAAGTGAATGCACCTTGTCTTTGACTACCAAAAGGGAATCTTTTTTCAAGGCATTGGATTGCGTGAGCAAAAACAGAATCTCCACCACCTATGCCGTCATCAACATGTATTCCAAGTACACCATGGATATGTGGTTCCCCATTTTTGGTTGGGTTCTTGCGAGGCAACACAAATAAACATGGGTCCATTGGGGAAATGATGAAGCCCAAACTAAGGAGTGCATTTTTGAGTTCACAGTACCATAGGGGTGGTGCATTAATGAGTCCGTAGGCACCCTTCAAAAGTTCACAAACTTCATCATCCTTGAGAGCCATTTTTAGTCGGAGTTCAGGCGGAGGCTCCACACCTAAAATCCGAGAGTCCTGGCGACTCCCACGGAGGAAAGCTGTTCGGATATCAAATGATCTCACTGCCCATTTGTAGCTGGCGATGCATTGCAGAGCCAACATACGACTGTCCCTGCCCAACGTCGGCGAGTCACGAGGTAGTGAATCAATAAGAGGATCCTCGTATCCAAGAATAACCAAACGAGCCTTTGCCTTTTTCTCCAAACCAGTCTCTTCTCGTTCTTGTTGATCTAAAGGTTTCCAGGTGAGCACCCATCTAGAACGCAGTAGTTGACCTTCAGGAACTTTGTTTCGAAGAATCCTACGTACCGTGTCTGTGGCTAACCATGACGAAATCTCTTTTTCTTTGGCTTGTTTGAAGAGTTCAGATTCTTTGGGACTCAAGTCTTCCAGTTTCACCTCAACTTTTTGGCGCTTGGCAGCGGTGGCTAGATAACTTTCTTGATAGTCATAGGTTTTCCCAAACACTTGTGAAAGTCATCCCGACTCAGTTCAATCTCCGCATACATGACATGTTGGGAAGTCTGAGAAGACTCCAGGCAAGACAGGAGGGCGTCTTGGATCTTGTGCGGCAATGCATGTGCTGAAATCGTGAACCACGTTTGACCAGTCCACGGTTCCGGCAGCGGAACATGACTTTGAACATTGTCCAACCAGTTCTCTTCACGCTGAAACTCACCTCCGGATGCAAATGTCCCTTTGGAAATTCGTAGGGACTCCAGATTCTCCACAGGCACAGGGCACTTCCAAGCATCATGAGGAAAGAAGGGTTTCAATCTATGTTCAACATGGTGTCTGATCAAAGTGTTCCCACAAACTTGCCAATAGTCATGGTGATGATCTATTGCTACAAGGTCATCGTCCGAGTCATCAGGTATCGGTGTAGCAATGGCAGGATCAAACTCGGCAGGTGATGGGGTTACTGGGGGTTCGGTATCAGGTTGGCTCGTTGAGGAAGGTATTTCGGAAAGTTGGGGATTGCCATGTTGATGGTGAGCAGGGTTATTCAATTGATGGATTACAGTCTCTGGTTCATTGGAATGAGTAATAGTGGGTGGTAAGTTATTGTGCACTTGTGGATCGCTCATGGTTGTTGGAGGATGGCTCTGGTGGGATAATTCACGGAATTGAAAAACCCCGGGCATTTGGAACAAAGACCGATCCTGTTGAGAGATCGATCCGGCTTCGTCAGCTGACAATTGTCGCACATGTTCAGGGGCACACCTAAACAGACGAGTCATGTGGCTGATCCAGACCATATTGGGCTGTTCAAGCATCAACACCTTCGCCGGCCCATGCCAGGAACCTGGTTCAACGCCCTTACCCGATTTCCAATACATCACAAAATCACCTACTGAAAAGTGCATACGATCAGGTCTGGACCTAGCATGTAATGCTCGTCGCAGGGTGGCACAATGGTCAGCACGAATGAATGCCACTCTGGCTGCCTCTCTTCTGGCAAGCTGCTCCTGAAATCGGCTCCCTTCAGTGGAATCACAATCAAGTCCTCGGAAACCGGCACTATCCAAAAAACCTGACATGTTACTTCCTGGTATTGGTTTCATTTTACCTAGGACCCAAAGTTCAGGAGTGTATCCCTCGTGTCGGGACATGGCATCCTTGGCATGACACAGTTGCAAAAGGCACTGATTGAAGTCTTCGGCATTGCGTATTGGTTTTTCTTCATGAAACTTGTCAATCATTCGCAATAGTGTCGCGCCATGGCGTTCTGCACGTCCCAATTGCCAGTGTGCATCCGTGGGTATTACATAGCTTTGTATGGCCTGTTCTTGGAGGAAATGGGCGAACAACTCACTGTTGGCTTCAGTTGTGCTATCAAACATGAGGCTCTTGGGAGGTCCGGCCCAACGCAACCACGCAGTGGAAAAGGCATCTATCAACCCTTCTGTTGTTCTTTGTTGATAGGGAATGGCTACATGAAAATTGGTGGCACTGTCAATGAAGTGGTAGAATGGGTAGGATTTACCCTGAGGATCTCTCCATTCGGCACCATCAAACGACACATGATCATTGAAGTCTTTGGGACTCGAGAGCTTCCCAGGCCTTGCAACTTTGGGCAATTGATGTTCGACACAGCTTGAGCATCGAAAGTCTGAACAGGCTACAATATCTCTCTCAGACCATCCTGCTCGACGGAGAGCGAGCTGCAGCACTCGGTTGTCCGGATGTCCAAGGTTCTGATGCACCTTCTTGATCATGTTCTGCGTTTGGGGGTCTAAACTCAGGAATCGAGGACCATGGTCTTGGCATTTGATAGGAATTGCAATACTTGGTGAAGGGGAAGTTATGTCAGGTGCGTTATGGGTGTTATCTTCGGGGTTATCAGGGTTATTTTCATGTGGGTTATTGGGAGTGGCTGTTTCCCCTGGATTTTCTGAGAAACGAGTCCTCTTATCCTCGGCTGGGTCTTCATTGGGACGGTGGTTCAGTCTCTTGTTGGTGGCAAAAATGGTCACCCGGATTTTGGCAGGAGTGCCACTGCGGATCTGTTGTCGCCTGGAGAGTGTCTCCCAGCTTTCCCACTCTTGGTCTTCAATCACTTGCAAATCAGCACGTCTCTTGCCGAATGAACGGCGGAAAGGTGCGAGGCCCTTTGTACCAATGGGACACGTTCGTAAACGATCAACCCCTCTACAAACATCAACGACGACCACCTGTTTGTCGGGATATCTGGTCTGGATGGCATTGAAAAAGGGTCCATCTTGGAAAATGGCTTTACCTACTCGGGGAGCACACTGTTCTGCCATTTCCAAAAGGGCTGAAACGGCTGGCAAATGCTGAGACATGGGAAGCTGACTACCGGAACTACTCAGGGAACTTTGGTTCACAGAAGTCTCACTGCTAAGCGGTGCGAACAGTTGTTCAGGATGAAACTTACCAGACAGGCGGCGTCGCTTTGGCTCTGGTGTTTCATGTGCAGGTTCTGTCACAAAGGCAGACTGGGATCGGAAACCAAAAGTTCTTTCATTTACCTGGCAACTACATTGGATGGCACGACCTACACGATGTCCAAACGTCGCAGTGTAGAGTTCTGAAAACTTGGAAACAGCCATGCGGTGTTGGCCCAATGGTTTGCATGAACCAGCAACTGAATCATGGTGATGTTCACCCACACATTGGCTTCTCTGAATCGTTCTCCAAACAATCTCGGATGTAGTCAGAATCTGAGTGCGCTTCCTAAGGAAATCATGACTGTTTGGGTGTTTCAATCTTCCGGCAGTGCACATATCACAAATGGCCTTGAAGGTGTTTTCAACTATGGTTTCCATTTCTCTTTGATAAACCAATTCCGACCCCTGGGGCTGTTCCAGATGGAAGTGGCAGAAATCTCCACGCCAATCCTGCACTCGGAACAAAGCATCGCATAAAAGCAAGTGGACGTTTTCAGCCCTACGCTCTGACATGATTCGATCTGCCAACTCTTGAGACTTTGAGGCATTGAACCTGTTCCAGTTACTCCAAGGGCCACACCTAGGAGCAGTCCATATATGTTGGGGTCTCAGAACCCACAAAACGTCATACAGTTTGCAACGACCTTGAAAAGTCGACAAATCTCCATGTCGCAGGCTGAATCTCTGAGCGCTCAATCCCAGCTTGGAAGTTTGCTGAGTCAATTGGCTGCCTTCGGAACAATACACTTCCAGAAGGTCACAATGTGAGGTAGAAAAATGACGTCGAAAGTCTTGCAATTGAAACTGGGGGTGTTTCTTCTTCCAATACGTCCACATTTCTTCGTAAACCCAGTTGGCACGATCGACTTGATTATTCAAGACATCTTGAAAATAAGCTTGATCTACTACTTGTTCTGGAAATTGTTTCACAACTTGACACCATTTTCATCACATATCCAAGACCGGAATTCGGAGGCATCATGTCCGGCTCTCACATCATCTAGGGTCGAGGCTGGTTCTGGGCCATCACCATCTGAGACAGTGCTTGGAGCTGCTGCGCGATCTGCGCTAGAGTCCCTTCCATCGAATTCAGTCGTTCCCCCTGCTGATTCACTTCGGCTTGCACACTCCAGGATCGTCCCAAGTCCTCGTCGGACCAACTGCCCACCTCTGACGGCGGTGCTGAGGGACGGGGGGCACACTTGGCTTTGGCTCGCAAGTTCAGGCGAGCAGGACTCTCTGGGTGATCGTCCGGGGCCAAGTTCCCCTGAGTGAGCTCCATGCGCTCCACATACAGGTTCAGGAAGTACAGGAATGAGCGATGGCTGGGCTTCTCGCTCTGGGCATACTTCTTGGCAAACCATTTCACATACTTGGGGTCTTCCTTCACCACATCGATGTAGCGTTGGTTCAGTTTGGTTTCTCCAAAACTGATGCGAAGATCTGAGAGCTGGGCAAACGACATCTTCTGGAACTCTTCTTCCTGCTTCTGTTCCACGACGGCTGCAAATCGGTCGGCCAACGACACAGGATTGCTGCTGGACATCACTGGAACTGGTATGAGACTGATCGACGGGACCACCCTTTTCACTGATTTCAGCCACACTACGGAATCTGACATCGATTGCAGATGACGACAAGCCCTCATGAACATGCATGACAGGCAATGGCTTTTCGGCTGGCTTCGGTGTTGACATCCCTGATTGCTGTGCTTTCCTGATGAGTTCACAAAAGTCCACCAAGTACAGTTTCTTTTCCGACAACGAAAGCTTCATGGAGAATCCCAGTGAGGCAAACTGCACTTCGTCCTGTGCGGTGTCAATCCTAGCCCCTAGTGTTCTAAAAACATTATTGGAGATCAAAAAAGGTGTCTGGGATTCCACAACACAAAGTTTGACATACCATTTGGCTAAGGGAATCAACAGGGCATACTGACAGGTGACGGTGCTGCTGTTGCCAAACCTGAAAACGGTGCTACACGGCACGCGATGGGTCTGTGCTTGCACGTCCTTGGGAAGGTGGTTCCAAAGATCATTCAACTGAGTCTGACCAATGACAGTTTGGCTGGCACCTAGATCAACAATCCCGTACGGACCGTGGCTGACAAACATGGCTACACTCTCAGAGGCCTCTGTGGGCACAAACATCGGTGGCTGCGTCTCAGACTGACTCTTCTGTGGAGGGCTTAGGCGTCCCTTCACTGCATTCAAAAACCTGGACAACCGATCAGGAGTGAGGTGACTCATGGACATGTCATGTTTACCTGTCTGACCCATAAAACACAAAGCTTCATGATTTTCTTCTACCGGAGTCAACCAAGGAACATCCATGGACGAGGAAATCGGGATCATGTCAGCATCATCAGAACCCTGAGAAGTCAAGGCCGTGGCAAGACCGGCAAAGGCGCTATCTTTGGCAGAATTCATGGCTGTGCTGGTCGAAGAAGATCTATTGAGCGGACATTCCGCCTTCCAATGACCACGAGCGCCGCAGCGCCGACACTCACTTTCCAAAATTCGCTGTGCCAAAGGCTTGCGCCCTTTTCCCCATCCCTTGGACTTTCCCTTGAACTTCCCTTTGACATTGGTACTTTGGCCTTTGTTGGGAAACCAGAATCCCCTGTTCTTATTTCGATCTGAAAGCCTCTTGCGGGCGTCCACATAAGTATTGTAGCAGGCTGCTAAGTCAGGGTCCCCTTGCAAAGCATCAACCAGGCTATCTTCAAACTGCATGCAGACTACCGCGTCAGGGTCGTTTTCATCAAAAGGAATTTCACTTTCATCCCACATTTCACCCACATACGCAGTCTCTTCTTCGGCAAACAAGGTGGCTGGTTCATCATCAAAAACTGCATTCACATCATAGGTCTTGTTGCGGGCTGTAGATCGATTCCCAGTTTGAAGCTCATGAAAAAACTTGGATCCCAAAAGTTTCAGAGAGGAGACAATTGATTTGTATTCTAATGCGCCCTTGGCGTCAACAATCAGTTTCTTTTTATCTTCTGCAGAGAGCCCCGAATTCCTGAGCAAAACGTACGCTCGAACCTCTTCGAAGCCCACACCCATTTGCAGGAGTTCCTCAAACTGAACATCGTGACGAGCCAAATAGCTCTCATGCGCCTCATCTTGGCGCTGCACTGTTGTAAAAATCGCACGTTCGAACCTCTCAAACTTGTCCTCCAAATTGCTTTTCCCCCAGATACCCCCAAGCGTTGTAACCAAAAGTTTAACACCATCCATTGAATTGACCTTCAACTTCGTGGCATCAAGTCTCATGATCCGCTTGAAAGATGAACCTTCACAGAGCATTGCCGCTCGTGGGGCAAGATGATTCAGGTGTTCAGGGGGCCACAAATGAGCTAGGAATTCAAGCTTCTTTGTATACTCATTGATATCTGTCTCACCTGGCTTAAAGCTAGGTATCATAGCCCATGGCAAATGGGACAACGTGGGGCCACCAGTTGCTGAGGTCGGCAAACCAGAAGCTGCTGAAGCTGTCTCATTTTCGGCCATGCTGGATCAAACTGCTTCCAGGAAACAAAGGAAATCAGAGGCCGCTCTGAATCAGAAAGTCTTCCTGGCAGTGGCAGCTCCGCTACCAGTGTTGGATCGGATCCCAACAGCTGGCGCGGGCCCCAACCTTTCCAAAAGATAAAGAACCAAAATGAACTGAAAGGGACCCCTGGTCCAAACAACCTGTCGCCCACCGGAGCGAGTCACGGAAGCTCCTTTTCTATGGCTGCACCTCACGCACACCACAGTCACACGGGGCACCCTAGCCCTACACAGAAGGAGTCTCGGGCCGCAACCTCTTGCAGCAGTCATATATGTTCACCCGCTGGAAGTTCCATGTAGACACAACTCATTGTGATCATCCAGAAAACAATATACCAACATGCAAAATTGGCTGCAAAATCACAATATATACATACATATATATATATATATAGATACATACATATATAGATACATATATATATATACATACATATATATATACATATATATATATATCGTGAAATTATGTATTTCAGTGGCTTCAATTCCACTGGAAGCCCATTAGCACCTGCTCCAGCTGTTTCTCCAGTTGCAAAACCCGCTCGCGCAGCTCTTGGAGCTCATCCTCCGTTGAACTGGCCACCGGGAATGAGCGAATCCTGAGTGTTTCGCATGGCAGCTGAAGCCTGGTTTTGATAGAGTTTAAGGGGATTTATGGGGATTTAATTGAATTTACCTGTTTAAAGGGGATTTAATTGAATGTACCTGTTTAAACAACAACAAGTAATTGAATTTACCCTCTGGCAATCAAACGTGGCAATGGAAAATCCCCCAAGTGAAGGTTTTTATGGGAAAATCCTCTATAAATGGTGGATTTTCCATTGCCACGTTTGATTACCGGATGGTAATTGCAATTTAATGGGGATAAATGGGGATTAATGGGGATTAATTGGGATTAAGTCAATTAACAGGGATAAATATACAATTAGAAGGAATTTCATGGAAATTGAATGGGATACCTTCTGGTTATTCTAGAAAACGGTGGACTAAAAATACAAAATGTTGGTTTAACAATATTTAACCAATGAAAAACAATACATAGTGGATTTGGGTATGTCTGAAAAAATACAAATACCTCCAAAAAAATGGCTTTAGTGTGGATTTCATGTGGATTTTCTGGGATATATATATATATATCCCCAACAATTGGGTTTGCCCTCTGGTAATTTAGCATGGCTGGGAAATCCCGAACTAAATGGATGTTTCTACAGTAGTGGGCAAAAGATTGGAAAATAATCCATAGCTATTGAAAATCACCATTTTTAATGGGAAAATCCACTATTAATGGCCATTTTCAATAGCTACGTTAAATTACCAGAGGGTATTTCTTCTTGTAATCTAACAGTTTGCCATGGAGGAGGCGATGTTTGTTGGTAAAGCATCTACAGATTGATATTTATTTGTCCAGGCTATCAAAAAAAATACCAGAGGATAAGTTGCAGTTGTTCGGTGGCTAATAACGTTTCCCAACTTGTTGATTTCCCCAGCTATTGAATCCTGAGTTACTCTCCAAATATTGGAAGGTTGGGATCATTCAATAGCTGGACAAAAATCCTGCTTAGATCCTATCACCCGTTGTAGGATTTTTTCCGGAGAATGGATGGTGATGGTATCATGTGGGGTTCAAACAATGAATGCTATGACTTGGCTAAAAAACCACCAGCCTGGCGCAGCATCCCCAAGCGTTGTAACCCCAGGAGGTGGAGTTTTCACCCATTGACACCACTGTACCCAAAATCTCTATCGAAATGTCGTATGTCGTATGTCCCTTCAAAACTGGATTTTTTTCATCCAGAATCCAGAGTGATAAGTTCCTTTTGAAAGGGCCATATTACTCAACAAACCATCAGAACATTGGCAAAGTGCAAGCATTGCAGTTGTCGCTTCAACCGAGAGACGTCTCGTGGATCTCCAACATCTTAACGAAGACAACAGTCAGCTCTTTACCTTGACAGGGTCCAGCGTTCCCCACCCTAAAAACTTCAAGAGTGTGGCTGATGGGTTTTGTTGATAAAATCATGGGAATCTAGCCAACAAAACTGGGGCGTCAGCAACGGGCATATTGTGAACATATACATACATGGGATATGTGGCTGGCCACTTGACAATGAGTCTTCCATAATCCAATGACCATGGTAACGCTTCAAAAATTACCCTGGGATGGGCGACCAAGTGACGTTTCCCCGGTTCTGGTTCAGAAAACGCATCTCCCTCTGCATCACCACGATACACTGAAAATGCAGAGAAGTTGCCATCAAGATCATCAAAAGTCCCGAGCTGCTTCTCGATCTCTTGTCGTTCAGCATCTGGAAGCTGGCGCAAAGTCATGTCAAACCTGCGTTCGCGACACAAATCCCGGATCCATCCAGATCAACTTCCCCAACTTCAAATGAGACCGGAATCTCCCAAGTCCACAAGACATTTACCCTCTGGTAATGACTAACATAGCTATTGAAAATGGCCATTTATAGTGAGTTTTCCCAATAAAAATGGTGATTTTCCATAGCCATGTAAACGTTTACCAGAGGGTAGGACATGACCCAATGTTACAATATGTTCCAATATCCCAACCTCTGAAAACCCCAACCGCTCCGTGCCTGATGGATTTCAGTCTCCCTCGAAGATCTTCCTTGGAAAGGTCCTTGCTATCCAGGCCAAATCCAAAAATCAAGGCAGGAAAAATCTGAACGAATCTCAGTGACTGTGGGATTTGTTCATTTTGTTCTTTGACTATCTCAGAAAATACCACTAAATCCTACAAAATCATACAAAACCTCTCAAATTTTGATCCATTGCCAGGGTTTTAAAACCTGGCGACGCATCACTGAAGTGACCAGTCCTGCAGTTGCAGCTGAAACATGGTCTGCGCGCCGGCAGCTCCTAAGCTCCAACAATATCATATTGGATCGCTTGAAAACAGCTTCAAAACTGAGCCAAAAGTGAAATTTTCTGTAGTTCTGTGGAATATAGTTTAGATTTCCATCCGAAAAAGGTGAAGAAGCAGATTTGAGGCCATGCTTGGATGATTTCCGGCTTTCCGGGAGGTTGCTGTGCAGTATCCAGCTGAAGAAACAGGATCTTCGCCACTTTTCGGTTTCGAACCACAGCTACCCCAAATCTGCCCACAACCTGAATCTCTTTTTAAGGTGAGGAGCAAGAATTGCAAATCAAACCAATAATGTGGTAAACCCAATGCCATAAACCATGCCCAAATTTCATCATAAATGGGTGGTATAAACCATCTCAAATGGTATATACGTAGGTTTATGCCATTGGGTTGCCCATATTATCCAGTTTCCATCGGAAGACGGAGATAGAACATCTAGGATAAAATTGAAACCATCCACTTTGCGCAGTTGATATTTTTGAGCCCTACCAACCCAAGGTTTGACCTTTTCCCTAAACTGATTCTTTTGGAGGTCTAAGGCAAAAATGGCTGGTCAATACTGGTCGTCTCAAAAACCTATACAATCTGACAGATACGGAATCTTCACCCATGGTCGATGGTGAAACAACAAGATTTGTGGCCTATCGCCTCAGTGGCCCCCCTCTCCAGCTGAGCATCTCTGACTGCCTTCCAGGAAGTCGCACAACTTCAGCGTCGCGGGGTGCGATGCTACCATCCCCAAGATGCAGCCACCAACGCCTCGGCCGGGACCCCGATTTCTGTTGAGAAACAAACTTTTGGAGGGTCGCTTGCTAGCCCCCGGTCAGCATATGTCAGCACCTTGGTGATGACTGGCAGATTTTGGCCCAAAATATATTTATTTCCCAGCTAGTACATGACCAAGTACCACTGGCAAGTGGGGTTCATAATCATGACCAGTTACACTACGTTACAATGTTACACTGGTAGACTCCCTGTTGCAGAATGTGCTGACCCCACTTTCCACAGTACACGGCTTTGTCATCTGATTTATCACTCCAATAAATAACAGTTTACTTCCCAAAAATCCAATGGTTTCCGGCAAAATCCCATAGTTTTCCCTTATTTCCATGGTATTTCATCATATTTCCCGGCAAATCTCTCCATCTTTGCCAAAAGAAATCGCAACCTCCGAGGCACACAGCTCAATCGCCAGGCACAAACATTCGAAGAAGGCGCCCAGGGCCGTCTCCGGCACTGCGTCCCCCACAGGGTTGGCGAGTGAAGCCATTGAGGCCGCCATGAAATAATAACCTCAGTGGCGACTCAGCAGGCGATCAACGAACTGCAGGAAGGTAAAAAAATATGGATCAGCTTACCCTGGATGTCTAGCAGTGGCTGATCTTGCACGACTTCCCAAGAAACTGCCTGGGAAAATATGGCAACATCTCGAATCTGGGCATGAAGAAAAGAGTGTTCAATCAAAGTTGTCCAAAATGCCTCTCGCAGAATCTTTGAGAATCCTTGAATTGAATCCTTAAATCGATGCTTGGAGGATCTACCTGCATAGGAAAACACCTGTGAGCCCTTTTTTTCCAATGACAGATTGCAGTTTTTATTGGGGAATGCTCCGATAAACCAACTTCCATTTGACGGTCGTGATGGTCATCCTTACGGTCCCATGGCTTCTGAAAAACTTATGGTCCCCGTGATGTTCATGAAACAATATGGCCCCCAGCTAATTGCCAATGGTTCCATGGCATAAATGACATATTCAATGCTTTTCAGCCCTTTGCAAATTGACAGTTTAACCACAACAACTGTCAAACGCTACCATGTTTGCTTTCTGCTGCACATGAGCCCTGAGGGGCAATGGTTTTTTTGGTTCGAATCATTGGTGAACCCCCTCTGTGCGACTCAAAAAGGGTAGGGACACTTTCGTACCATACCAGGGATTATGCAAAGGAATATAGTGTCCAGGCTTTTTTCACGGCGTCAAAGTATATATATAGCCAATCCAAAAAACCATGTGAGGGCCATATGCATGTAGCAGGAGCAGCCGCAGTAGCAGTAGCAGTAGGTGTAGTGGTAGTAGTGGTGTGAGTGGTAGTGTTGGTAGTGGTGGTAGTGGTAGTAGTGGTAGTAGTGGTAGTAGTGGTAGCAGTGGTAGTAGTGGTAGTAGCAATAACAGGAATATCAGCAATATCAGCTTGCTATCAGAGATATTGGCAATGTTGACAATATTGGCAATGTCAGCAATGTTGGTCAAATTAGCAACATTAAAAAAAAAAACTGAACTACGCTGCTCTGGCTGACGCTGATGGTCAGCATGCAACCAGGCCAGAGCTCTTCGAAGGGCTAGGCCGGAGCATCCAAAGGATGCGAACTGTGCCAGCAACATTGGCCATATGTAGCAATACGCACTAATATGCAGTAAGAATGTTTATCTATTTAAAGACAACAACCACCAGAAACCGCAACCGATAACACCAATAGTCATCATGACCATTTAAAAAGATAGGATCCAAAAAAATATAATCATCATCGTCGTCGTCGTCGTCGTCATCATCATCATCATCAATCATAATAATAGTGAGCATCACCATCGATAATACTGTAATCAATAATAAACATTAATAATCAATAATCATCAACAACAATCAATAATAGGCAATAATAATCCATCATCATCCATGTAAATCGATGATAAATGACAATAATCAATAATCATCACTGATAATCACTAATAATCGATAATAATCAATAAGAATCCATAAGAATCAATAAGAACAACCATCATCAATAATACAACATGCGAATTTCATGAGACTAGAAATTCAGATGTTCCAGACTTCCAACAAAAATTGCTAATGATCACGTCATCATCATCCCCTCCCTTTTTAAAACCGGTTTTTAGTCGTCCAGTGACCATCCAGAAGGCTCCAGCCCTCGATCCCGGCCATCAGCGCACCGATGATCCAGGTGAGGACGACCATCGTCACCGGGGTCTGTCGGTCACGGCATCACCGGGGAGACCCTTCTGGGTTTTTTGGAGAAATTCCGATGGGAAAAACGTAGAAAAACGTAGTGAATACTGTACTGACTGATGAATGAGTGTGAATTTCTGGTGTGAAAATTCTGAAGAGTGATGAATTTTTGTGTGAATTTCTGGTGTTTTGCTCGTAGCTGGAGAATGATTGGAACTGATTCATAGGAAAACGTGGAGGATATAGTTGGAAAGTGTGGGGAAAATGTGGAATACTTACTAACAATATAATATAACTTACAACACGTACCCAATAGTAGTGTTTTATGAAATGTGGATACCCTGATTCTCAGGATGATTCCTTTTAGACCCCTATTGTGGTTGATATTTGGAGATTTATGTGTGGCATTGTGGATCCAACATTGCATCATAGCGGCATTCAACTTATAGTCCCACTGGGTAGCTGTATACCGTATACATCCGTATACATCCGTATACATCTGGTAGGGCTCCATCAATATCATCAATGAGATGTACTTAAAAGATCTTAAAAGGATGAACTGATCCACAGCTGCTACAGCTCTCATTCTGCAGGGTCCATTTCTCGAGTTCCGTGTTGGCTTTCTGTGATCCCACCTGTAGACAGACATCGAAAAAAACATCGAGATCTGGGGGGATCATTTCACGTACCGGTCATATGAGTCATATGCCAGGAGTCTGGCCAGAATTTGTGTTTCCACTTTGGACTTAAAAAAAAAATCAAGCCTCACTGGGGCGTTTTGGGGCACTTTTTTTTGGCCTTTTGTGGCCATCCTGAGGCCCCCCACAATGATGAAAAGGAAAGCCAGAAAGCCACAGGTCGACTCCGGGACTTTGCCAGCCAAGGCAGTCATCAAGGACATGTTGGCCACGAGACCCATGGCGGTGGTCACCAGAATCACCGCATACCTTGGCCCCGCAGCCGCATGATCCTGGGTATCCGAAAAAAATCTACCGAAAAGCCTTTGGACAAAGATGTGGCTTCACGGGAAAGATCTAGGGAAACTACGTAGAAGATATTACAATCTTGTTCCCAAATCTGAAATCAGGAGGGTGGTCTGTGGTCTCGCTTGCCCTTTGGTATTTAACCTAAGCTAGCAATGGAAGATCGTCCATGAGACTGTCCGTTTGATGATTATCCCATGAAAAATGCGGATTTGCCAGCCAGCCAGACCAAGTTACTGGAGAATAACCATCATTGATGATGGGGCTCCAGTGTTATCCCAGTTATCCCCAAGATTCACAAGAAGAATACCCTGTCAACGTGTGGTTCCCGCCATCCAACCACTACGAGGCACATATTGACAATGATAGCAAAGTGGATGCCGGCATCATTGGTGGGCACGATATCCGTCAGAGGCTGGGTCATGCCCAAGACGTTGGAAAGGAGGTACTCCACCCTGAGATTGGTCGGGCTGTCGTGTTTCGATCTGGAAGATCAAAAAGCTACATCATGCCATATTAATTTGAGTGGTTTACGTTTACATGAAATCAACAACATCGTTCGTTTCGTCATGATGTCATGCCCATCAGGCAGAAAAGAAGAAAGAATATCTGAATAGCTTGCTCGGGATCTGTTTATGAGACCCATTCAGAGTCTGAAGAATCTCTTGGATCCCGCATCAGTCAATGGAATTGTAGAGGAAATCAAATCACCCACTCTCTCATGAGCAGTGAAAACTATCTCGATCCGAGGGTTCTCAAAAGACACAAGGTAAACATGTCCTTTTTTTGCAATTTGGCCATGTCTTTTTCACGTCAAAAAGCCAATCAGATCCTCAAAAAATCACCAGCTGCAGTTCCACTGTGTTCCACTTTGTCAGACAGGAGATCTTCACCCAAAAAGTTCTAGGGCTTTAAAAATCCCAACTTCTGGAGGTTATCATCATAGGTAATCATAATCATAAGATATCATAAGTATATGTACCACAGTATAACTGTATAACATTGTATAACCATATATAACCATCTTTCTTCGAACCCCAACCACCCAACCCCCACCCAACCGCCACATCGTTTGATCGCGGCACCCGATGGCGGCGGGCCAATCTTCAAAGGCGGCCACCGAGAGTCCCAGGAGCACTGAGCAACAGACCAGGAATAAAGGCAGAACTCCCAGCCTTGGCGCAGTGCCCTGGGGAGAAGCGAAGAAGGTGAGGTCCCACGAAATTTCAAAGTTCACAGAAGGTGAAGTCGATTGGGTTGATTAGGGGGAGCTATAATGGCTTCATAAACCAACTAACATTTCACTGCAAAACTCCACCTTGTAGGTGATTCATCGTGGATTTATGTGGATTTAATGGGGAGTAATGCGGATATACAGGGAATTGATATAACGAACGAATGAGAGGATAATGAAACACGGCTAGCTGCGAAATCCTCGTAATGTCATCTTCACCAGGGTACAAACGTTTTGACCCACACCCGTACGTTGTTTTTCAAGGTACACCTGGAATTGCAGGAAAGCCGCATGAAGAATATGGAAGCTACAGAACCTCTCAGGACCTTGGCTCAAAACGACTGACCCAAAAAATTGGATGCGTTTACCCTCCGGTGTCGTCAAACATAGCAATGGAAATCCCCTTGAAATGGAGGTTTCGAGCTGGGAAAATGAATAAAATGCTGGATGTTCCATGCCATTTTTGATGAGGATGATTGGGATAGCTTCCTGGGTCCGGTTTTTCTGCTACCGAAAAACACCATCCAGCAGAATCTCATCTGATTTGGTCAACATCAGAATCTTATCATCTTATCTTTAAAGGCTTATGATGGTTCACAAAACCCAGTATTGATCCATAGCCAATTTGAGCATGTCTTTTGTTTTGAACCAACCCTGTGTTTTTCAAAAAACTGCCACAAAGGATTGCCGCAACTCGCGGCTTTTTGCGCTAACCGCGGGAAGGGACAAAGGGATAGCCCCCATACGCCAGCAACCCCGGCGAGGCGTGCACAGCGTGTTCGATGCCATCCGCCGTCTTCCTACCAGGTGGATCTTCCCAAGGCTGGACAGGAGGAGATTTCTTGTTGGATCAGTAAATCTATAGGGGGTTCAATAATTTCTCGGGTTTTATTATGTTTTATTGTTGATAAACCTGAAACCAGCAAATTTAGGGGGGTTCATGGTTGGGAAACAACACAGAACAAATGTGCGAAAGGTTTTCCTCTGGCAGTTTGACACTAGCTGGCTGGGAAATTCCAATTTCTAGAGGCAACATCATTTCAAGAGATTTAAATAAATGGTACCCTCTGGTAATTTAACGTAGCTATTGAAAATGGCCATTTATAGTGGATTTACCCATTAAAGATGGTAATTGTCCATAGCTATGTTAGTTTACCAGAGGGTATTTTGTTCATTGCCATGTTTGATTTCCAAACCAAATTAAATTCTGAGTGATTTCCAGTTGCTCCCGGAATTGGTTGCAAGGACTAGCCGGAAACCTGAAATCCTCTTGGGATTATCTGAGAAGAGAAATTTTACAAGAAGTAGAAGAGCAAGGGGAGTCCTCTTTGTGTTCTCTTGGATCAATTTTTCGAGACAGGGTGAAGCCCTTTCCAAGGTGATTCACTTGGTCCGATTTTTTCAAGGTTTGACCCCAAATTGAAACCGAGAAAAAATTCACTAGCAGCATCCCCATGAAATGGGATGCTTTGCGATGAACTTCCAACACCAATTTAAGGGATGAATCTGGGTAAATTATAATATTTCACTAACCTGAATTAAGGCCATCTGGGGATGATTCCCCTTATTAACCATGATTTCCAGTGAGGTCGCAGTGAGGTCGTTATAATTTACCCAGATGAATAGAAATCATGGTCGCTGGGGCAGAGCCAAGGTGATCATTGAAGTTCTCATGCTGGGACGGAGAGACGGCCTGGATGTCATCGGCGTGTCGATGAAACCACTTCTGCTTGCTGGGTGCAACACATCTTTGAAAAATAAATGGCGATTGTGGATCAGAAAATGAGACCACTATCCCGAAAAAATCAGAAAACTAGACAGTTGAAGCTGCCAACCTATGATTGGAGTTGATTGGATATACTACTCCCCTTTTTGTTGGTTAAGAGCCCATGGGGGTTCATGATCCAATTCACCATTTTGGTTGGTCCAATCCCCATGTCGTTGGGTAAATGTCACCATGTTTGTTGCATACTGTTCGCATGTCTGCTTTTCCTCTCAATACTTTGGATCTGACCCATTGTCCAGGGGAACTCTGTTGGCCATTTTCTGCAGACAAACCATCCAATCTTGTTTTTTGGGGACAACTTGCCAGTCCCCCCAAAAAAAATCGTCCTTCGGAAGGGACGTCGATGTCTCCGATGGGCACAGAACGAAGTGAGAGCCAATAGAAGGATCACTAATAACATCATCCAACCTGACGACAATCGAAGATCTTGGTGTGAACTCACCATTGATCCACCACACCGGAATTGGAAGAATTTGGCCTAAAATGCGTGGTGCAAAATCAACGCGAGTGGGGATTGAACCCCACCAAAATGGGGGGTATAAGCTATATTGTTGCTGCAGAATAGGGTACCCCCTACCTAAGCATTGCTGGGATCCTCATCTATGCTGCTGCTGCCACTCCTGCAGTCCCTCAGCTACCCGGGCATCCAGCATTTTAAGAGACAAGCCCCAGTAAAAATGGTGTCCCAGCAAAGAAGAGGTGGGTTTTTATTTCATATGGGACACCATATATAATCATATTCATATGGGGTATTTCCATAAAATAATCCCATAGGCTATGTATTTCCCAGCCCAGCCCAGTAAATCAAGCCTAGCCATAAAAAACATCCCGATGAACTTGGATCAACCCGATCGGTCGCCATCTCCCAGCATCGTCCAGCAACTGTAGTGCACCAAGATCATCAGAAATTCCTCACCGCTGGGATGCTGCACCACTTGCAGCCCACGCACTTCGGCCGCTTCGGCCGCTTCGGCCTCAGCCATGGACCTGAGAGGTGCTTCTCCACCATCCGAAGCCATGGCTCCCCGTGTGTCATCAAACGTGGCTAGCTGAAAAATCCCGAAAAACGAAATGCAGGTTTTAATATGTTTATAGTATAAATAGCCTTATAGCTGGGAAAATCATCGAACCAAAAAAAAAGATGTTTCCAGCAAGCGAACTGTTTGACGACATCGGTCAAGATTTGTGGCAGCGCTTTGTTGCTCTGGGTGCTCCTTTTTTTGGGGACTTGGAATGAACCGATGCTTTGAATCACAGCACAAAATGGGCCTGGAATGGCCTTTTTTGTACCTCAATAAGCTTAACCGCCCCCTTGGGATGTCGTACAGCGACCTCAAAAACCTCCAAACAGCTCATGAGCCAAAAGAAGCTGCCGGGGACGCACCCAGGGTCCAGTTGACCTTAGGAAAATGGTCTACGGTCTCTACGGTACGGTCTACGTCCATTCTATGTTGATGGTTTTCCATGGTTTTCCAGTGATCTATTGGTGAAGGCAACTTGATGTAACTTGCAGGATGCTTTCGATGAAATGACTCATTCCAGTGTCAAGCAAAACAAGTTGAGGCCTGTCCAGCTGGGTGTAACACTCCCGGAGTGTCTCCACCGTTGCAACACCCCCTTGCAGCTCCTTCTTCCACTGTGGCTTATGCTCAGCTTCCCAATCTTCGTCGTCCTCAGGATCCATCGGAACAAGAGGACTAAAAGTTCAGGATCCAGCCCCCTATTTGGGTGTCCCGAGTTTGACCGTCTATTTGTATGAGAACTGTACCGAAGAGATCAAGTCCGACGCTTGGACCACTTTGGACATTGGCAGTGTGATTGGTCCTATTGGAAATGTCCAAGGCTTCATCAAACTTTATCGATGATCCGACTAAATGATGGCACGACATAATCTTGAATCTTGCAATAGGATGAAATAGGTATGTTTTTGGGGGTGGCTCTCCGTAGCTCCCTATTCATTTATGGTGAGGTCATTTTGAGGTCAGAAAAAAAAAAAAAAAAACGTTCACACATCATGATGCCAGTTCAGATCCGTCCTCATCATCGTCGTCGATGCCAATGGACTTGCAAAGGTTGCTAAGCAAAGGACCACTGCCATGGACCTTGGATGTGCCAGTTGAGACAAGCAGTGGCCACGCCAGCCATGGGATCCCAAAATCACTCAACGAATCAGGTTCCACCAGGGTGTTCTTTAGGGGGTGGCTCCTACTATGAGGGATCCATTCCCCAAAGTTGGATGGCTTTCCAATATGATGTGCTATGGTTGCTATGGTTTGAGACAAAAAATGTGACTTAGCCCCATCGAAGCCAATGCGACAGATGTACCGTTTGCCGGTTTTGGAATTCTCATCTAGACCCAGGGTCGGGTTCCAACTTTCATGTGTAGGGCACCGACCAGCTCCAAAAACTACGGTGCCAATTCCAGATCGACATATTTAGACAGGTCAGTTTCCACACCCCGAACCACAAACTGCTATAAACCATAGATTCCATAGATGATTTCACCATGTGGGCCAGTCAAAAAAAAACTCAAACCTTTGGTGGGTGATGCTTCTGATACCTTCAAAGCAGAGCTGCCATGCACGACTTTCCGGCCATCTCCAACTTGAACTGGTCCTTGGCGCTGGCGTCCAACTTAGGTCCACCAAAAAATGGATGGTTTGATGCACAAAACAACCAGAATCAATTAATGGTTTGTTAAAATGGATGGTTTGATGCACAAGTGATGCTTTGTCCAAAAAAAAATGATGCAAAAATTGATGGTGTGTTAAAAAAATGTGGCGTCGTGGATTTGAACCCTGGCCAAGTTGTGTCTGGGGCGACTTTGAAGATCCAGTTGGATATCTGAAAACTACACTGCTACCCCTGGGAAGGCCAAACAAATGCCACCGTGGTCACGTTGTTGTCCATGTGAGCCTCGAACGGTTGTTGCATCTGAGTTGATTAAGGTGACATTCCAAAACCTACTGGTTGGTTGAGAGCAAAGTCCCCTGTGTGCATATTCTTTAATGTGAGAAACCTAACAATAAGCCTACCATTTTGGTATGATTGTTACCACCGAATTATTTCGTTGTTTGTTGGGGGATGATGAAAAAAATATTGGATTTCCTACAGTTCAACACTTCAATATTCCAAAAGCAGTCAGTATACAGTAATGGATAATAGCTATAATCATCCAGAATCCCCAAAAAAAATTGACGCGGGATGCCCAGCAAAAAAAAACAATTACTTTACTTCGTGTGATCCCCACCATGACATTTATACATTTTCTTACTGGCAAATCTTCTGGCATTCTATCTGACATATCTTCTGACATTCTATTTGGCATTCTATCTGGCATATCTTCTGGCATATGATATGGCATATCTTCTGGCATTCTATCTGGCAAATCTTCTGGCATTCTATCTGGCATATCTTCTGGCACTCTATCTGACATATCTTCTGGCATTCTATCTGGCATATCTTCTGGCATATATTCTGACATATCTTCTGGCATTCTATCTGACATATCTTCTGGCATATATTCTGACATATCTTCTGGCATATCTTCTGGCATATCTTCTGGCATATCTTCTGACATATCTATCTGGCATATCTTCTGGCATATTTTCTGGCATTCTATCTGGAAAATCTTCTGGCATTCTATCTGGCATTCTATCTGGCATATCTTCTGGCATATATTCTGACATATCTTCTGGCATTCTATCTGGCATTCTATTTGGCATTCTATCTGGCATATCTTCTGGCATATCTGGCATTCTGGCACATTCTTTCTGACATTCTTTCTAACTTTCTTCTGCACATTCTTTGTCCCATATCTTCCTACATGAGGTCCGGCAGGGAACACTGGCGCTCGCGGTTGAGAGGGAACACTGGGCGTGGATGGTCGTGGTTGAGGTCCGGCAGGGAACACTGGGCGTGGATGGTCGCGGTTGAGGTCCGGCAGGGAACACTGGGCGTGGATGGTCGTGGTTGAGGTCCGGCAGGGAACACTGTGGATCGCGGGTCGCAGTTGACGAGGACGACGAGGACGACGAGGACGACGAGGACGACAAGGACGACAAGGATGACAAGGAGGACGAGGAGGACGAGGAGGAGAGGAGGAGGAGGAGGACGAGGCAGGAGTCAGGAGGAGGCAGGAGGAGGCAACTGACATAAAATCTAACAACCCTCACCTGGCAGGTGGGGAAAAACACGCAAGAAGACACTACTGATCACATAACCTCCTCCTGCTGAATGCTTCTATGATGATGTCCATCCTGCCTCTGGCCCGCGATCGAGTAGATGAGGGCTCAAATGCTCCAGCAAATGTTCCGATGTCACATATCCACCATGCTACCATAGCTGTGATACACAATAGAAACTCTGTGTGATTTTGACTGTCTCAAGCATCAATCCAGCATGAGATCCCTTCAAGTAATTTGTAGTAACTTGCTGTAAGATGTTGCCTGTCTCAAGCGTCTTTGCAAACAGCTCCAAAGGTACAGAAATGGAAATGTCTCTGTCCACCCCAGAAATTTGCCAGATAGAATGCCAGAAAATATGCCAGAAGATATGCCAGATAGATATGCCAGATAGAATGCCAGAAGCCAGAAGATATGTCAGATAGAGTGCCAGAAGATATGCCAGATAGAATGGCAGAAGATTTGCCAGATAGAATGCCAGAAGATATGCCAGATCAGATATATGCCAGAAGATATGCCAGATAGAATGCCAGAAGATATGCCAGAAGATATGCCAGATCAGAAGATATGCCAGAAGATATGCCAGATAGAATGCCAAATAGAATGTCAGAAGATATGTCAGATAGAATGCCAGAAGATGTGCCAGTAAGAACATGTATAAATGTCATGATGGGGATCACACGAAGTAAAGTAATTTCTTCTGCACATTCTTTGTCCCATATCTTCCTACATGAGGTCCGGCAGGGAACACTTGGCATGGATACTCGCGGTTGAGGTCCGGCAGGGAACACTGGGCGTGGCTGGTCGTGGTTGAGGTCCGGCAGGGAACACTGGGCGTGGCTGGTCGTGGTTGAGGTCCGGCAGGGAACACTAGTCGTGGATGGTCGTGGTTGAGGTCCGGCAGCGAACACTGTGGATCGCGGGTCGCAGTTGGACGAGGACGACGAGGACGACGAGGACGACGAGGACGACAAGGACGACAAGGAGGACGAGGAGGAGGCAGGAGGCAGGAGGCGGCAGGAGGAGGAGGCAACTGACATAAAATCTAACAACCCTCACCTGGCAGGTGGGGAAAAAAAAACATGTCCGACATGTCCATGGCCGATTCATTGGTTGATAGTACCCTCTGGTAAACGTTTACATAACTATGGAAAATCACCACTTTTCATGGGAAATTCACTATAGATGGCCATTTTCAATAGCTATGTTAAATTACCAGAGGGTAGTTCCAATATAGTTTCAACATTATCCCTACCAGTGACACCGCTACCACCAACAGTACGGACGTCAGCTTGGCAGAAGAATCTGATTCAAACATATTCAAACAACATATGACTCTGAAAGTCGTGCACCCCAATATTCTACGGTGTGGTCGTGATCTTTCTCCATGAAAACAGCCACATCTTTAGGGGTGTCCCCTCTGTTTGGACAAAACCCAACTGTCATTTTCTGCAAAAAATCCCGGCTTTAAAAAACATCCATACAAGGTATCGTAATAACATCATATATCTGCACAAAATGGTCAGAGATGTTTGATCCCATTTTTGAGACACTCTCGGGTTCTTGAACAGTCCAGGAGGCCATGAAATATCCCATGAAATCCCATCAAATTCCATCAATCTGCTGATGGTTCAACCACCAGTGAAAGCCACGAATCCCCTTGAAAATCTCCAGTTTTCTTGGATAAAATGACTCCCAGTCTTTATGTGTATTCCCAGTGGTTTATTGTAAATCCTCCAATCCTCCTACATCCAACCAAAAAAAACACAGTTTTTTCCATGAATACCCTCTGGTAATTTAACATAGCTATTGAAAATGGCCATTTATAGTGGATTTTCCCATGAAAAATGGTGATTTTCCATAGTTATGTAAACGTTTACCAGAGGGTACCCTTTAAATCCCGTGGAAAATCCAACAGACCCATCTTTTTGCCTCGGTCAGCAGTTTGCGGTTCTCCGCTCTGAGCAACAACAGGATGAAGCGCACCTGACCATCTGCTCCGAAGGAATCCGAAGGAATCATGGGAAAAGCCCCAAAAGGTTGGTGATGTGGCTATGGATCAATACCTATACATACCAATTTTAGGGGGATGAACATCCATTTACCAGCTATTTTGATGTGAACAAAAGGGGTACAAGGTTTTGACACACTGCCAAGTGGTGATCATAGAACTAAGTTCTTGGATTTAGTGTGTATGTATATATATATAGGGATAGAAAGATAATGTTTTTGGTGATCAAATGATGGTTGATGAATTCGTGTTTGTTAGTGGGAAATGTAGCAATTAACTGGGGATTGGCCAAGGTTATTAATTTGCTTGGGGAGAAATCTCCAGGGTTGTAATATGTTGTACTTATGCAAAGTTGGTGATGTAGCTGGCAGTGATCTGACACTAATTTTTATGATCAATAGGTGAAGCTTTAATAAATTTAAAGCAACAATGATGCAAACATTTTTGGATCATATATAGATCATATAGGAAAAAATTGGTGAGATCAATCCGGAAATATGGTGATTCAATGGTGATATTCTACAAAAAAGGGTGATCATCCCCACCAAAGACACGGTGGAAACTCTGGTGACCTGCTTGACCATCAACCCTGGGTGTCTCTGAAAATGGAAAATGTCGATTTTATTGGGAAAACATGGGAAAACTCTGATCAGCCAGCGGATTTCGGTGGATGGCATGGTGTACCTTATTTCAGGTTGAAACCTGGTTGTGCTTGTTGAATCTTTTTTCATTGGAACTGCCCGAATATTCTCAACCAACACATGGGAAATTCGGACATCTATAGATGGTTGTCCCTCAAAGAAAACTTAGTGAACAGTACCTGACTGGAGTCAGGTCGGAGCCCTATGATGTCGATTGATCTGTTTCATTCATATCATCCATGTATATTGTATATATACATACATATCATATATATATATATATGTTATGTATGTATGTGTATATATATATATACAGGTGAATATGAATACATGTCAGTGTAAGTATGGACATACAGTACAAATATATCTGTCCATATGTATATGTCTAAATTGTCTTTCAGAAATAGCAGCCAATGTCCATTTTTCCATGTGTAACACCTTGTTACACCTGCCAGCTTGGGGTCCCTCCGCCATTCTGCAATGAGGGGCCTTTGGCACATATTTCTGCACTGCCATCATCCTAATGATGTTCTCAGTATCCTGGCCACGGCTGGATGACATCATGACGGAGACCGTCCTGACAGTAAAGGACTATAAAGGTACCCTCTGGTAATGACAAAAAGCTATTGAAAATGGTGATTTATAGTGGAATTACCCATTAAAAATGGTGATTTTCCATAGCAAACTGTTAGTTTACCAGAGGGTAATACTGTCAGTGAAGCATCTAGTTGGTCGTAGTTGTGCTCAAATCGCCCCACAGTTTCCGAAAAAAGGGTCCTCTTGCATCACGCTTCTACACAACAAGTTCGGGAGAATAAACCTCGCGCGATCGGAGGCCAACGGCCATTGTTTATAGGTACCCCATGGCAGAGTCTCAGAGACCTCCTCTTGGATGATACAGAAGTTGAATGTTAATTGATAGATATCTCATGATATCTCTATTAGTATCCCTTTTTTTTATCCCACGGCCCTACATGTCCCTCGAAAAATGTTCCAGGGATTTTTCGGACAACATCGGATACCATCCCCGCAACAGCTCGATCCGGAGAATCACCCCCCCGGTTGCAGCGAAAATGGCAGGGTCATCCTGTTAGTTGGAGGGTAAGTTCCATTGGAGGTTTCCCAAAATGGGGGTAGCCACAAATCATCCATTTTAGATTGGGATTTTCCAGAATAAACCATCTATTTTGGGGTACCCTCAATAAAATGGAAATCCCCATATCTCCAATATGATACCCCCATAAATGGTTGATTTATCGAGAGATTTCATCCCAGTGTCTGCTGAAGAGAATCATCTATGTCAGTTGAAGGAAGGGTATAATTTAATAGAGTTTTTTTTTAGTAAAGCAATGTCATAAACCAGCCATCTGGTTTATATGGTTTATACTACTGTAAGATATACTAAGTTTATACCACCCATTGATGGTCAAAAAATGGGGATGACATCCTGTTGCTTCACGGACAATTTGTCGCCAACTTCGCCAAGTGCTCAGAGTGCCCCGACACGCAGGTGGCGGCACTGATGGTCACACGATTCCTGGGAGACAGACAGACCAACAGCAACAAGTGGACCGGGGCTAATGAAGAAGTAGAACCGGGGATAAGTGTTTGAATGTGTCTATGTATAATCATCATATGCATAATATATATATATATATATACAAGTTATACAAGTATACACTATGCAATATAGATTCCCAGGGATTGGTTGACATGGCGAACCCCAGTTGACCAGCACGCCTTTTTTCGAAGCAATCTTCCTCCAGCACTGCGTCAGCTTCGCAACGACCATCAACCCAAAGAGCTTCTCCGGTCCTCCGTTTGCAAAGTTTGATCCCTGCTGATGTCGATCCATCTGGCGACACTCAGAACTGGAGCTTCCTGCACTTCATCACACCATCCAAAGCTGCAGGGGTAGGAAGTGGAAAGAATCCAGCCACGTCAATCTGTGCACAGCCCTTCCGCATGGCGCATCAATAACTGTAGCGGCTTACCTGCGGGCAGAAGCATCACACCCATGGTGCGCATGGGTGTAGCCCGTGTGATTCCAGTAGATGTGCGTTGGGATTTTTTTTTCAGCAAATGGACCAGCAAGAAGACTGGGGCCGGAGAGTTCAAAACCCACAACCATCAGACTTGTCTATTGGGATCCAGTGGGATGGTTGCCCACTTAGTGGACCTGGCATCTCTGTTCCTTCCCCACAACACCCGGACCTTCACAAGATGCACCTCGAAGATCAAATCCGAGTTGGGCGGGATCAGTTTCCTCGGTGGAATTTGCCAAAATCCCACGTGGCCCTTCAAGATCTGCCAAGACGCGCTAGGTGCCATGCCTTTGGAAATGGAACCAGGCTTTCAAAAGAAGCTCCTCAGAATTCTACAGAATTCCGGAATCCTTCCCCAATTTCTACAGATTTCTGTCCCCCAAAATAGATCCATACTATCCAAACCCCATGGGCGCCGCTGGAAAATCCATGGCGAGGCTCCCATAGCCCCGAGGCCCATAGGCCAAAGCGGACGGCACCGTCACCACAGCTTTTTCGCCCTGGGAGAGTTTCATCAAAGCCACGTCCCAGCCAGCTATGACTTGACCTCAGTGGCGAACCAGTGCTTCGCCATCGCTGGGATGTGATTTGTTGATTCCCATGCAGAAAAAACGTCGGTAAGATGGCATAAGATGGCCAGGGTTCCTTCTATAAACCCCGTCATCATTAGATAGTATGCCTAATATTGTCTAATAGTAGACCTATGGATCCCACGGGGAGATCGTTCGAGAGGACCAAGTCGCCAACTCCAACCTTGAAGGTAAATGGAATCTTTCCTCGTGACAGGAGGATCATGGCAGGACAGGAGATCCCTTTAGGTTCACTGTTTTCCGTGTTGCACCATACAGCATGTCACAATGGAACTTGCTCCAAGATGCCCTAGTCTTTGCCGGACAAAAATGATCTATGCTACTTTCACTGCTCCAAAACAATATGGACCCGGCTGGAAGCTAGGGTCAAAGCATCTAAAGCTAAGCATCTGGAAAAAGACCTATGTTTGAAACATGTTGAAACCAACCAATTCACCAGTCCAATTTGGGGGTGAATGAATTTTGAGCTATCGCATATCGCAACCAGGCATCGGTCGTAGGTGGAATCGAACTTGCGACCATTTGACGCCAGCTTCCCCGTGTAGTGTACAGAGATGCGGTCTCCAGACTTAGGATACGTGATGCCATCACCTCTCATGACGGTTTGCACCACCACTCCGCGACTATCCTCCAAAAAACAGGGAGAATTCTCGTAAATAGTATGTGTATGAAATACTGTATGTGTATATATATATATACACTGTATACATGTAACACTGTATATTATATATATATAGATATGTTAAAGATTAGATATATGTCAGACATTGTGAGACATTGTGAGATTGCTTTTAAAAAATTGGCACGAACTAACATCGTTTATCTGGCTTACCTCCCCAAAAATGTCCACTTTTTTGGGTCATGAAAGATGTCCAACAGTATCTCAAAAGTGTTCCAGTGTTCCAATCAATCTACTTAATAAGTGCTTACAAAAGCAGTTTTTCTTGGCTCAGGTCATCCAGATCTTCTGACCAGGTCATCCCCCAGGGTCCCAAAAATCTGGTCCTGTCTCACCTTGATCCCCAGCAACGTGATGTCCAGGGTCAACGGCAGATCACAAGTGTCCGTTTTTTCGTTGGAGATCTCCCAGAGCTCCTTTCCACCTGACAGATCAGATCCAAATAGATGGCTCAGCATGGCTCAGCATCAAATCGTGGAGATATATAAACCAGCAACTGTCAGGAGGCTTGGACCTCAAGCAGAAACTTTCAAGAAGATCCTGATCGTCACACCAGCGCTAATTTTCAGCAAATGTTCAGGTGGTGAGAATCCACCTGGAAAAGTTCTTGGCGCGATCGCAGCTATGTGGGCCAGTTCACCCTCGTATCCACTCCTATCCTACCTTGTTTTCACATCAAAAATCACAAAAAAAAATGTATTCTGATATAGTTCATCCTTTCAAATGTCTGGCCATTTTTAATGCCAAATGATATGGACCCATGGATTTGATCCTCTCAAATTGATGGGAAATGTCTAGGCTTTTTGAAAAACGCCTTCGTCAGGTTCGCCGTAGGCCAGGAGCCGCTTGCTTTCACCGCACACCATGCCTTGGTGGATTAACTATCTGGTTGGTGGTATACCTACCCCTCTGAAAAATATGAGTTCGTCAGTTGGGATGATGACATTCTGTAGCGGCAGCACAAGGAGCTATATTGGGCAAACCCACACCAAATGCAGCTAAGTCGCCGTAGGTGATGGAAATGATATAGTTAGAACCCCAATGCAAGCAAGGTGCTCAGCGCACCGGTTTTCCACAGCAGCAGGATCTCAGTGATCCGTCGCAGCCGGCATGGCTGGCGCAAGAAAAAGGGCCCTTTCCTGAGCCAAGTCACGGTCGTGACAAATGGTGGTGAAATGACCTGACAGGCACGGGCTGGACAGTCTCTGGTTCAGCTGCACCAGCACAAAAGAAGTTCAGGTCATGAATCACCTCTGTACTGCTCAGAAAAGGTAAAACAGACCCTAAAAACATCTCAGCATGTTGATGTCGTGAGCCAGCATGGATTGCATGAAGAGCATGTGAGTCATCATTGATTGCGAGCTCATGCTGAAGATCGTGAAGATGAAATTCATGAGCAATGATTGCAAGTGCATGTTCTGAGAAATCTTCGTATGCTCCATGAACTGCCAGCGGTGGCGAAGTGTCACCTAAGGCATCATCAATCTTCTGAATCGCTGTCTTTCCAATCTTTTTGTTCCGCTTCGCAGCAACAAAGTTTGGGTCGAAGGCAATGCTCCAGCAGCGATTTTTCATATACTTCAGCAAGGACAAACGGCTTTCACCACGCTTCTTGGTGAAGGCATCAGCAAGGTCATAGTCTGATGCTAGCCATCGCAGCTCGCATCCAACTCTCTTCAGGTTGTCCCTCAGCTGGAAAGCCTGTAGAGCGGCCCTCATGTTGGAGAGCCCCAACAATGGTGATTCGTTCACCTCCACTGCATCATAGCCTCCTCTGGAATCTGTGCACAAAATTCCAGTGACGAGCGCAGCTTTGTTCTCGGCCATCTCAACCAAGTCAGGTCGCCGATCAGGGCGTTGAAAACCAGCTCCATGAAGTTCGCTCCAGAGCATTCTCACTCTGAAGTTTTGGTCCTCAGCTTCCAAGATGCTTTGGACTTCGGCATCATTGCTGCCGATAGCTTTTCGTTTCAGCTTCCATGTCCTCCATGAAATCAAGGTCATAGGCACGACCTTTCCAGAAACAGCTTCAGGGCCAGCAGCCAAAGTTACCATACCACCAGTTGAATCTCCTTGAGGTCGATTGGAGTGAGATTGGTCACCCATCGAAATGAAAACAACATCATTCCATTGCTTGGCCCCAGGAAGTTTCGAAAACTCGAGGCAAAAAGGTTCTGCTCGAACTTCAGTGATCATCTGTTGGATCTCTCGAGCTGTTTCCAAAGTGCCGTTGGTAACCACCTCGGTCAAAAGCAGGTTGCATCTGGCACATAGTTGTGGTTGTGTTTGAATTGCCAACCACTGGAGAGCGCCCAGAGCAGTGCGGCAGGCAGCTACTTCTTGCTTTTGAAGTGGTCCATTTTGGTAAAGGCGTTCTGCAGGAATGGCTACGTCAGCCACAGATTCCACATAGGCATCCTGGTCCACCATGAGCTTGAACTGGTCGGAGTTCTTGCAAGGAACAGTCTTGAGGTCTGTTCCAGCGTGTCTGTAGTTGCCACGCTTTGCAGTCCCCCACTTGTACGCAGCAAGGATCTCGTTGTAGATCTTCTGCCATTCAGGTGAATTGAAGTTGCCACAGCAGTGGAAGTCATCCACGTGGCCACCCATCACACCAAGCAAGCGAGGAAAACGACCTGTGGCTTCCAACTCCGTCTTTGAAAACCAGGCCCATAGACATCGTTCGCCAAGAATTGGCGTTGCACCAAGGGAGACGAGGGTCTTGTGCAAGTCAAGCCACAAACCTCGAGGTGCAGTTGTTGATCCATAAATGTTGCGTAGAACTCTCATAAGTCCACCTTCAGGAATGCCAAGTGCGGCACGAAGTTCAGAAACACCTGTAGTCCAAATCTCAGCATCAGCTTCCGTAGGCTGAGTCTGCAAAAACGCAGTCGCCAAATCCAAGCCATGAATCTCCCATTGTTCTTGAACTGCAAGGAGGTAGATCAAGTTGTGACCAATCATGGATTGGACAGGAGCTGAGGTTTTGAAGGAGCGGTCAAGAAGACTAGGATGTTGAAAACCCAGCAACACAATCCTTGCTTTGGCTTTGCGAGATCCATCCTTGGAGAGCACAGTCTCAGGGTCGTTGGCAGCCTCATGTTTGGCTTGCTCAATCTCATCAGGAGGTGTGCATTTCCAAGTCAACACCCAACGCGCACGTATGATTCTGTTGGAGTCATAGGCACGTCGAACTTCTTCATCACTCAAACATTTTCTCACCGCCTCATTCTTCAGAAAGGAGGTGACCTCTTTGGTCTTGGCACGCTGGAAAAGTGAGCGGTCATAGTCGCTCAGTCGTTGAACTTGTACTTCAGCACCATTGAGCTTCTTCGCCAAGAAGAGCACAGGTTGCCTCTCAAGCATCTTGCGCTGCCGGTTCGTGGACAGCTCAAGGTCAAAGCAGATTTGGATGACCTCATCATCGGTCTGCTGCAAGGCTGAAAAGGCATCCATGGTGTTAGATTCCAGCGCAGCGTCAGTTTCAAGTTGTTCCACCCATTTGAGGTCGTAGGCAGTGTTCTTTGGACGCTTTGGTGCTGTTTCATCAGGGTGAGGTACTGGAGGTGCATCATGTGAACCATTTTCACCATCACCATCTCCATAGTCATTCACAGCTACATCTTCACCATCATCAAGAACTGATGGTCGCGGAGCTGTTGTTGTTGTAGGTCTGGAGGAGGAAGATGGGCCAGAGTTGACCATTGGAGGTGAGCTCGGAGCCAAAAATCCAGGGGCTCGGTCAAGTCCAGGACCATAAGTCGACGAGCTCTGCCCACGAAGTCCAAGGGGCGTCGATCGATGGATCGTCCTCCAATCTTCCGGTGCCACAGTCTTCTTTCCATAGACCCGTTGACCAGGAACCACAGTGGTACCATCAGGTAGTGGTGGTAACATTGGTTCTTCAAGTTGGTCAGGAGATGGAATCTCGTCAGAGATATCGGTGAATTCCCTGGCTGGGATGATGTCAGTGAGTGACTTCCATTGGGTGATGTCCTCCTTGTTGTTGAGCTCGTGGTGAAGCTTCTCAGTTGGAGTGACCGGTCGAACAGAATGCGCAGAACAGCGCGGCAGCTTGCCACCAATCAAAACCCAAATGATGTGACGTCGTTCATCGTCCAAGTCTTGGTGAGCAAGTCGTTCTGAAAAGATGACTCGGCCAGGTCCAACCCATCCAGGTCTGGATGCTTTCTTGAATCCACCACGTGGTCCAGTGTGAATTTCTTGAGGAAGGACTTTTCGCCAAATTTTCACCAAAGCACCAACATCATAGTTCCGCAAGGGCTGTCGTGCCTTGCTGTTTGCAAGACGACCCAAAATGCGGTTGGCACGTGTCTTCACAGCCACATCTTCAGCTCGTTGTCGAGCAAGGACAATGTGGGAGAAGGTTGCTGTGTCCCCCAACTGCGCCAAGTTGCGCCTGTCCTCATCGGAGATCATGTAGTCTCTGCCAAAAGCCCATTGGTGGCTGGAAAAACCTGACACGTACTCTGTGGAGTTGAGAGCTGATGTTGCTAAAATCAGCGTCACCTTTGGATCTTGTTCAGGCGAATCAGTCTGTATTGCGCTCGCAGTGAACTTCAGGTCCTTGATGGCGTGTTCCACCAGGCCATGTGCCCAAGCTTCCTTCTCCGCAGGAAAGGTGAGCTCGATGCCAGCTTCACGGCAAAATTCACCAAAGCGCACAGACGTAAAAGACTTGGCATTGTCGGCCACGATGATGTGTGGCTTTGGGTACACACCAAGCCAACATTTGGAAACACCTTCTATGATTTGCTCAGCATTCTCAGTTGTCATCTTGGTGATGTCGTAGTTGTCAAAGACAGGGAAAACAGCACGGAGTCTCGTGCACATGTCAATCACCAAAAGAAACTTTTGTTTGGTTGCCCTGAGAGGTATATACCATTCAGCCACATCAAGTCCAATGGCTTCCCAAGGTCCAAACTGAGCATGGTAGCCGCTGGAGGAACATTGCCGCTGGAGATACCACCTGGTCGAAGTCCATCGCAAGTGGGGCATCGAAAGTCCATTGCCATCTTAATCTTCCAGGGCTCTATCTTTGCATCACGAACAATTCTGGCAAGGTTGCGGCCAGAACAGTGTCCAGCAGCTTTGTGAAAGTGAAGCAGCTTCACCTTGAAGCGTTCTCGTTCAGCATCAGTTGGTTCAGTTGCTGCAGAGTTTGGAGCAGCAGCAGCCGGTGCAGGTTCTGGAGGTTCAGCATCATCGGCATCAAGGTCGATGACCACACCAGCAGGGCATAGTTCACCATCGAGCAAGTTCACCTCAGCAACGTCGTGAAAGTCCATGCGACGTAGTTGCTGATGAGAAACTTCTTGTTTGACCCAAAACCGGGCTATTGCTTGAACCATTTGCCATGGGTAGTATGCAGATTTTGCGGTCTCTTGACCTTCAATTCTGCCATGACAATGAGAACCAACACAAACCTTGGCACGAAACTGGCTGTGGAAGTGTTCATCATTGGTCTTGACCTTCCACTTCTTCTTCAAGAAGTCGCCATTGCCATCTCGCATGTGATAGCGGCAGCCATCAATACGGCAATCCAACCATTCGTGACCATGAGCATGTAAAAGCTTCTCAATCGCCAGCATTGGCTCTTGGTTCCAACCATAGCATGGGTGAGGCCATTCCCAAAACAGAATGATCTCAGGATCTTCTTGTATGGCCTTCTTGATGAAGTTGTGAGCACGCCAAAGAAGTTTTCGTTCTCTTCGGCGATAGGCTTCAAGCAGCTCCTTCTTCTCGGGCGTGTTGTAGTTCAAAGAAGTCCAGGGGCACCATCGTGTGCAAGGCAGGCTCCACCAAATTCTTTTTGGTCGACAACGTCGTCGAAGGTCATCAAGTTGTTCCCACGTCTTGGGCTGATAGAGGTCGAAGCCGCTTTGCAAGTTGATGCGCCGTGGCTGCAAACCATGTTGTTCTGCAGCTTGACTCAGCCAAGAGTGAGGAGCGCATGCCACTTCCCACAATCCATCACGACCATCCATCGTGAAGTCCATCATAGTTGATGCCGCTGCAATCATAGTTGAAGCAAAGACCATCACCTTGGCAGCCACGTTGGAAGAGAGAGGCTGCACCTTGTTGTAGAGCTCCTTTGTGACGTAGGTCTCCGCAGTCTTGAAGTGCTCCGCATTCTTGAAGTGCTCCACATCCTTGAAGTGCTTGACCTCCACATTCTGGTTGAAGTTCACGCCATTTCGTTTTCGAAGGCTTGGCTCAGATCCCCCTGTTCCAAGACCGGAACTGAGGCAGCTGCGACCTGACTGGCCGCTTGACGTCGCTCGATCATGAGCTTCTCCAACTGGTCCTTCTCCTCCATGGTGAGGTGCTCGAAGAGGTCGTTGGCCAGGCGTTGAGGCGATTCGGCAGGAATCACATCCCACTGAGTTGCAGAAGACCTTGGAGTCGTTGGCACAGGTTCCACCATCGGAGTGGTCCTTGTCGGTGAGGCCTTGGCTTTGGGGCGTCCGCCCACAGTGTAGCCCATCACGTTCTGGTTCATGAGCTCCTTGTCGATGGCATGCGTCAAGGCCTCCTCCGCATCGATCTTCTTTTGCATAGCCAGGCAAATTGCCGCTGTAGGCTTTGCACCACGCATGAGAGGCTGTAGCTCGGTCAACATCCTCAGCACCATGAAGCGGTTCTCCACTTTTGTGCTTTGGCTGTTGCTTCCCACCTTCGGCACATAGCGCAAGCGAAGGTTGCATGTTGCACATTGAGTCCACTGGCCGTGAGCATTGCTGCAAGGCTTGCTGGCCGTGTGGTGGCCGAAGCATGGCCACTGAGTTGCCTCGGTCCTGGGATCCCTGTCGTCCATCTCCATCACACGACTTGGGTCCAAAGGACGTTGGTCCTTGACTTTCGGTGTCGCCATCTTGATGCGATCCAAGATGGACTGGTTGCCCCGTTCTTGTACTCCATGAGGTTCCTGGGCCATTGCACGCCGAGGAAGCAGGCAACTTCGAATTTGAAGTCTCGGGCTTGTCGCTAGGACACATCGAAGCCGAAGCAGCTCTGGATGATGAAGAGGTTTGATGCGCATGAAGTTGTGCATGAATGGCCAAGAGGTTCTGCCGTGATTTTTCCAAAACTGCATCATCATGTTGTGAATCATGTAGTGTCATGTCATAGAACTCGACAGGATGAAACTCAAGTGTTTGCAGCTCTGCAGATTGGACCGTACCCTCAAGCACATGGATTGTTGGTGAACCCTCATCACATTTGAAACCCTGAGTCAAGTAATCCACAATGTCCCGCACATAGTGACCCTTTTTGTTGGAGGGAAGTTGATGAACATGAGGTTGGGGATTCATGGATTCTATCGCCAAACCAGTGTGAAAGTCAATGGTGAGGGCTGACTCAGGTGCATCTTTACCAGATAGGTGATCCATGCCAAGAAGTACAGGTACCAAATTGCGTTTGTCTCCATCTTTGGGGTCAGGCAAACAATACATATGAAAAGTACGTTCACTGCCAGAAACTGTTGATGTAATAGAAACCCTAAAGTTGGCTTGTCCCCAGCATCCGTTCCCAAACCTGAAAAACGGCCGCATGTACTTCGCGATAGTCACACGGGCTCCATGGTCCTGGGCCAAGACAGAGCTAATTAGCTTCTGCACCGAAGTTTCAGGCCCAGCGCTTGCAGTGGCTCCACAGTCAAGCAAACCTAAGTTGGACGGCATGCTGGTGGCTGCCGTAGACTGAGCTTCCAAAGGCTCACGCAGCTCCAAGCCATACAGATTGTCAACCATGTAGGCGTTGACAGCAGGGCGCGAAGGAGATGTCTTTGACTTCCCCTTGCCTTTCCACATGGCATGAACGTCCAGCATGTTGTTGGACTTCCCTTTGAACTTTCCTTTTGACTTCCCCTTGCCCTTCATGTAGTAGAGCTCTGCATTCTCCCACTCAGTGTGGTAGTTGAACTTTCCCTTGCCTTTGCCCTTGTTGGAAGGGTGTAGACGATCAGGACAGTCTCGAGCAAAGTGTGAACTGCTCCCACAAACATAGCACTTTCGGTCACCAGCTGCTCCAATTTGGCCAAAACCACGGTCTCGACGCAAGGCGGCAGATGCGCGCTGCGCTTCTGCCCAGGTGCGTTGAGCTTGAAGTGCAAGTCCTTCTGCTTCTCGTTCAGCTTGAAGTGAATCTTGAAGTTGAGGATCATCAGCAGCAGTGGCAGCATCGTCAGGTGGAACTTCAGGTTGAGCATGTTGAACATCGCCCCATTGATCCCAGTCATAGTCAGGCCAATAGTCATCAGCCCAGTAAGCTTCGCCCCAATCATCATTCCACCAACTCTGGTAGTAGGTCTCTTCAGAAGCGTTGAAGATGTCCTGGTAGTAGCAACTCATAGAGCTCCTCATTGAAGTAGAACCATGACCACGGCTCAAGAACTGTTCGTCCCACAAGGTCTGCAAGGCCTGAGTAATGGAAGAAAACTCTAAGCTCCCCTTGGTTGATGCTAGGATGTCCCTCTTCTCCTCTGCAGAAAGGCCTGCAGACTGAAGCAGTCTGAAACCTCGAAGAACACCCAGCACAAAGCTATCAGCCAAGGAAAACTCATCGATCGCTCCACCACCATGAAGATCGCCAGGTCGAGGAAGAGGAGTAGCTGAAGTGCTAGGCACACCAGCTGACCTAACGCTTGCAGCTCCAGTTGCACCAGCGCGTCGCAAGGGTGAAGTAGCCCCCATAGATCCATCAGCAGCTGCGGCAGCAGCGGCTGGAGATGCTGAAGGAGATCTCGCAGGTCCATCGGCAGGTTCAGGTTCTCCATCATCATAGGTCCATTCATACCATCCATTGTGTTGATCATCACGTGGTTCTTCTTCAGGAAGGTCAAATGACTTCTCATGTTGTTTGACCCCACTCTTGTCCTCGTAGAGCAACAACAAGGCCTCCACGAACTCCGCATAGCCCAATGCCTCGCGAACCAAGAAGTTGTTCATCGGCTCGCTGAAGTCCCGCTTGAAGGCAAAGTATTGTTGACAGGTCGCTGCAGCATTCGGTAGCGTCTGTCGAACAAGCGGACTGGCAGCTAGGCGTTGGAGTAGGTCTCGAACACCATGTGTATGATCAAACTCCATAGTCGTCCAGCTCATTGCAAGGAGACAAGCTGAACCTTTCAACCTCCCAACTAACTTCGTGGCACAGTAGCGCCTTTTCTCCACTGGCGTTCCACGGACATACCAACACACCTCACGTGTGTAGCGCCTCCATGACCTCGCGCTTCCATCCCAAGCTGGAATGTTCTGCTGATCTTTCTCTGAGGACATGTTGACACCTCAGAGTGGGCCAAAATGGCCAGGTAAAGGTTCAGGTCGTATCACCTGAAGTGCAAAAAGAACTAGACGACGGATGGCCCGAGAGCGTAGACGAGCAAAGTCTTCTGTTGCTAGTATGGAGACACTAAATTACAAGACAATATATTGAAGATGTATTATAGGCAGACGAGAAGAGTAGTTTCAAAACAATATATTACAAGTACAAGACAATAGTTTGCATCGTATCTTTCGTAAAGTTGCAGACAGACGCTTTTACACACAGAACTGTTTACAGACAGACGCTTTTATTATACACAGAGAGGCTTTTACACACGGACGCTTTTACACACAGAGCTTTTACACACAGACGCTTTTACACACAGACGCAAATACACACAGAGACTTTTACACACAAACACGTTTACACACAGACGCTTTTACACACAGACACTTTTACACACCAACACTTTTACACACAAATTTTATTTTTACACACAGACGCTTTTACACACAGACGCTTTTACACACAGAGACTTTTACACACAGACGCTTTTACACACAGACGCTTTTACACACAGACGCTTTTACACACAGACGCTTTTACACACAAACACTTTTACACACAAACACTTTTACACACAGAGACTTTTACACACAGAAGCTTTTACACACAGACGCTTTTACATACAAACCCTTTTCCACACAAACACTTTTACACACAAACACTTTTACACACAAACACTCTTACACACAGGAGCTTTTACACACAGACGCTTCTACAGACAGAGACTTTTACACACAAACGCTTTTACACACAGACGCTTTTACACAGAGACCCTTTTACATACAGACGATTTTACACACAGACGCTTTTACACACAGACGCTTTTACACACAAACGCTTTTACACACAAACGCTTTTACACACAGAGACTTTTACACGCAGACGCTTTTACACACAGAAGCTTTTACACACAGAGACTTTTACACGCAGACGCTTTTACACACAGACGCTTTTACACACAGACGCTTTTACATTCAGACGCTTTTACACACAGACGCTTTTACACACAGACGCTTTTACACACAGACGCTTTTACACGCAGAAGCTTTTACACACAAACACTTTTACACACAACGCTTTACACACAGACGCTTTTACACACAGACGCTTTTACATTCAGACGCTTTTACACACAGACGCTTTTACACACAGAGGCTTTTACACTCAGAAGCTTTTACACGCAGAAGCTTTTACACACAAACACTTTTACACACAGACGCTTTACACACAGACCCTTTTACACACAGACACTTTTACATACAGACTCTTTTACACACAGACGCTTTTACACACAGATGCTTTTGCACACAGAGACTTTTACACACAGGCGCTTTTACACACAGACGCTTTTACACACAGACGCTTTCACACACAGCCGCTTTGACACGCAGACACTTTTACACACAGAAGCTTTTACACACAGACGCTTTTACACACAGAAGCTTTTAGACACAGACGCTTTTACACACAAACACTTTTACACAAACACTTTTACACACAGACGCTTTTACACACAGTCGCTTTTACATACAGACACTTTCACACACAGCCGCTTTGACACACAGACACTTTTACACACAGACGCTTTTACACACAGACGCTTTTACACACAGACGCTTTTGCACACACAGACCTTTTACACACAGACGCTTTTACACACAGGGCTTTTACACACAGACGCTTTTACACACAGGCGCTTTTACACACAGGCGCTTTTACACACAGGCTTTTACACACAGGCGCTTTTACACACAGCGCTTTTACACACAGGCGCTTTTACACACAGACGCTTTTACACACAGACGCTTTTACACAGACGCTTTTACACACAGACGCTTTTACACACAACACTTTCACACACAGAGGACGCTTTTAACACACAGACGCTTTTAACACACAGACGCTTTTAACACACAGACGCTTTTAACACACAGACGCTTTTAACACACAGACGCTACACACAGAAGACGCTTTTACACACAGACGCTTTTTACACACAGACGCTTTTTACACACAGACGCTTTTACACGCAGGCGCTTTTACACACAGACGCTTTTACACACAGACGCTTTTACACACAGACGCTTTTACACACAGACGCTTTTACACACAGACCCTTTTACACACAGACTTTTACACACAGACTCCTTTACACACAGACGCTTTTACACACAGACGCTTTTACACACAGAATCTTTTACACACAGACTCCTTTACACACAGAGGCTTTTACACTCAGAAGCTTTTACACACAGGCGCTTTTACACACAGAAGCTTTTACACACAGAACTTTTTACACACAACACTTTCACACACAGAGGCTTTTACACACAGAAGCTTTTACACACAGGCGCTTTTACACACAAACGCTTTTACATAAGACGCTTTTACACACAGAAGCTTTTACACACAGGCGCTTTTACACACAGACGCTTTTACACACAAACGCTTTTACACACAGACGCTTTTACACACAGAAGCTTTTACACACAAACGCTTTTACACACAAACGCTTTTACACACAGACGCTTTTACACACAGAAGCTTTTACACACAGACTCCTTTACACACAGACGCTTTTACACACAGAAGCTTTTACACACAGTAAAATCGCAATTTTACCTCAGTTTTTAACGTCCAACGTCCATTTCGTGCGTAAGGGTTGCGAATAACAAAGTAAAGTCGCAATTTTTCCTCAGTTTTTAACGTCCAACGTCCATTTCGTGCATAAGGGTTGCGATTGACAACTCAAAGTCGCAATTTTTCCTCAGTTTTTGACGTCCAACGTCCATTTCGTGCGTAAGGGTTGCGATTGACAACTCAAAGTCGCATTTTTTCCTCAGTTTTTGACGTCCAACGTCCATTTCGTGCGTAAGGGTTGCGATTGACAACTCAAAGTCGCAATTTTTCCTCAGTTTTTGACGTCCAACGTCCATTTCGTGCGTAAGGGTTGCGCGGGACACTTCAAAGTCGCAATTTTTCCTCAGTTTTTGACGTCCAACGTCCATTTCGTGCGAAAGGGTTGCGCGCGACGCTTCAAAGTCGCAACTTTTCCTCAGTTTTTGGCGTCCAACGTCCATTTCGTGCGAAAGGGTTGCGATGGACAAAGTAAAATCGCAATTTTACCTCAGTTTTTGGCGTCCAACGTCCATTTCGTGCGAAAGGTTTGCGTTTCGTGGCGCTCCGGCGGCACCGCCCCCGCCTTAAGAGAGAATAGAAGAAGAGCGAGAGGAGATCTGCAGATGTGAAGGTGTGAAGATGTAGATCGGCAGATGTGAGGGTGTGAAGATCTAGATCTGCAGGTGTGAGGGTGGGAAGATCTAGATCTGCAGGTGTGAGGGTGTGAAGATCTAGATCTGCAGATGTGAGGGTGTGAAGATCTAGATCTGCAGATGTGAAGGTGTGAAGATCTAGATCGGCAGATGTGAGGGTGTGAAGATGTAGATCTGCGGATGTGAAGGTGTGAAGATCTAGATCTGCAGGTGTGAGGGTGTGAAGATCTAGATCTGCAGGTGTGAGGGTGAAGATCTAGATCTGCAGATGTGAGGATGTGAAGATCTAGATCTGCAGGTGTGAAGGTGTGAAGATGTAGATCAGCAGATGTGAAGGTGTGAAGATGTAGATCGGCAGATGTGAAGGTGTGAAGATCTAGATCTGCAGGTGTGAAGGTGTGAATATCTAGATCTGCAGATGTGAGGGTGTGAAGATCTAGATCAGCAGATGTGAAGGTGTGAAGATGTAGATCGGCAGATGTGAGAGTGTGAAGATCTAGATCTGCAGGTGTGAAGGTGTGAAGATCTAGTATAACGGCTGCTTTTTTACGAAGAACCCTTCGCAGGCGCTCTCGGGAAAAAGACACCAAAGAGCTCGGCCAAAAGGTCTATGAAGTCCAGCAGGTAGAATCTGGTAGACCAGCCAATCCAAGACACAAGCAATGATTGCGGATCCAGTCACCTTCAGCGACTTCCTCACGCAACACCACCAGGTCCCAGAGCGTATCGCTCCGCTGCCAATGTAGCGGCAGCACAGGGAGCTATATTGGGCAAACCCACACCAAATGCAGCTAAGTCGCCGTAGGTGATGGAAATGATATAGTTAGAACCCCAATGCAAGCAAGGTGCTCAGCGCACCGGTTTTCCACAGCAGCAGGATCTCAGTGATCCGTCGCAGCCGGCATGGCTGGCGCAAGAAAAAGGGCCCTTTCCTGAGCCAAGTCACGGTCGTGACAAATGGTGGTGAAATGACCTGACAGGCACGGGCTGGACAGTCTCTGGTTCAGCTGCACATTCCCAATATATGGAAAAATAAAAAATGTTTGAAACCACCAACCAGGTCTATAGTTAATTGGTGTTTAAACATGTTTAAAGCAACATAACTGGAGGGGTTCTTGGGTTTGCAGATTTTCATGGGTCTCTAAACTGCGATTTCTGGAAAATCTACAGTGCCCTCTCTGGTAGTCCATAGTTTCCCGGAACATCCCCTGTTGAGTGAACGATGTTCCGATGACGACCTGCCGAAGTTCGGGGATGTCCCACTGCCATAGCCGTCTTCCAATCGGCGAGGCACCCAAGACGGCCGAATCCAGGGGCTCTGGCACCTCCCTGCCGCCTGCCAGGAAGCTGAGAGGATTGTCCACGTCCTTCCACACCAGGGCAGAACCATCGGTGCCTTCAGAATCGAAGGGGTTTGGTTGGCGAAAAACATGGGAGAACTAGTGATTTCACTGACCAAACCTGGGCCAACCTGGGAACTTAAACACCAAATGCTGGGATTTATCAAACTAAAAATGGGTTTTAAGCAGCTTTGGAAATTCTCTGGGCGAACTCCATACTTGGATCATAAAAATGGTTAGCTGTATATTATCAAAATCTCCCTTAGACCCGTGACTTTAGTGCTGTTGAACGTACTAACCCAGGCATCCCTATCCTTCCAGACCTAGCACCAGGCACCTTGCATCTGGAAGTCCACCAAGACCGAGAAACCCTTCATCACTTCCAAGTCCTGTTGGGTTTGGGCACCACAGCTTCGGGAAGCTTGGTCGTGTTCCACAGCTGAAACTTTGGTTTTGGCCACATAAATGTCACATAACTCCTCTTTCGCAGGGAAAACCATCCTGTTTTGTTGGTTCCAACCTGCAAGAAACAGGTCCTGAAGTGGCTGTTGACTGACTTCCTGGCTTCAAATCCAGCCATCCTCATCCAACCACCGAAAAGAATCCAGGCCTCCTTGGGCTGCCTCTTCCCGGCCCTCAATCGGATCAGTGGTGATGTGCTTCCAGGCTCGCGCACCTTGGGTCAAGTCGATGCAGTACCTGGTACCTATCAAAACCTACTCATTCACATCGTTGATCCCTAAAAATCAGTGGGTCCATCAAGTTTCATGCTGTCATAACAGTACATGACTGGTCAAACTTGTGGATTTCTCATCATTTTTTGACAAAAATGGCCCACATGGCGCCCAGAAACTCCCAAAAAGCTGCAGGGACTCAGCGCCACCAGCGCGGCGACGCACACGCAGCGGCGAAGAACCACCATTTTTTGCAGAGAAGTTTTGACAGAAAAATTCAGGGGGCTTCCCCGGCTGACCCTCCTGGGGTTGACATGTTTTCATGGGGCCAGTTGTCCCTGTGCCTCGCCAATCCACTCCACCAAAAATTTGGACAGGGGTACTATGTACCCAAGTAGCTGCGATCATCTTTGCCATCCAAAGGTCGTGTTCTTCGAAAAGTCTCAAAGAAGGGGATACTTAACCAACTCGTGTTAAATCAAGACATACAAGGTGAGGCCCCATTTGATAGCTAAGTTGAGGCACATGACTTGGTTACTGCTTGGGTTCGTAGGGGATTTAACTATAGTTCATGGGTGTATAAATGTGTAAACCAACCTGTAACTGGGGGGCCTCACCGTGTTATTTGCTTTCAAACAGCATACCTGGTAGCGGGTCATGTTGCTGCCGCACCATTGCCAAGTCGAGCGTGGGTTTCTGAGCCGAAAAAGAATCTCAAAATGTGTTGCGGGTGGATTGGACAACCGGTGCTTTGATCTCGTTTCATCAACACGTTATTGTATATGTTATCCCTTCGCGATCTTCGCGCATGAATACAACGGCCGCCACTCTTGGAGGAGCCCCTGGTAGTAATGTTTGAAACTGTGTGTCACCGATTATCATCATTTATCATGTGTACCACTGGATAGGATGCACCACTCACAGAACCTGAGTCCCCGGACAGGTCTTGTTCACTCAAGGCGGTGCCCTGAAAGATGTGAATCCTTGGCAGCATCTGAATGTTCTCGGGCCTCGGCTGGTGACACAACTGGAGAATGGCTGGGAAGATGCTGGGATTCCAAGATGAGAATTCCCCATCTTCAGGTAAAGGATCTTCCAAAATGTGAAATGGATTGAAATGGAGAGAAGGTTGCACTACCAAGGTATCAGAATAATCAGCCTGGTGCTTGAAAGGGGTCTGCCTTGCAATTGGATTTGTCCCCAATTTCCAGGGTGAAGTCGAACACACGAAACTGGAGAGCATTTCAACATCACACATCACCCTTGCGACAAACAAGCATCGAAAATCCGTCAAGAGATCAAGGTTTCCAGCTTGAAAAAGCTAGAAATCCATAGGAATCCATTTATTTGCCGTTCAAAGATGCAAGATTTCCATCTCGTCCTTGACGCTTTCCCCTCCCAGCCAGCTGTAGCACCCAGCTGTCGCAACCAATCGGTCACGAGGTCCATTCCCACGTGGCCAGGACTCAAGATGACCTCAGCTGGTCCCTCCGGTCCCGAGCCATGGAGCTTTGAGTGGGAGAAAAGCCATCTTTTGAAAAATGGGTGATGTGAGGAAAAGAGATCTTGGATTCTTGCAGATCTCTGAATATTCTGGAGGTTTCTGGAGGTTTCCTGCAGATGTTCCCAGCAATTCTGGGACTTGATGCAACAACCATCTGGACATCAAAACCTGTTCTGTTGACATGACAATGGATCCAACCAACAAGAAATGAGTAAAGATGACAATGACGATGGATCTCAGAAGAACTCATGAACTGGGACAAGAATGGATCAAAGAACACCTTTTCAGACTAAGTATATATACAATATATATATATACCCTCTGGTTATTTAACATAGCCATGGAAAATCACCATTTTTAATAGGTAAACCCAGGTAAACCATCTATTTCTATGGACCATTTTCCACTGCAAGTGTCAATTGTTATCCTGGAAGAACCTGGCCATGTTTGCCAGACTCTGGATGAAAACGGGAACCAGCTTTTGGCGAGAATTCGGCGATTTTGCAAGATCAGTGTGCGCTTTTTTCTGTGGGAAATATAATTGCAATTGTATTTGAAAAAGGATATTTGTGGAGTCAAGTTTCAGATTTTGTATGTAATTCTCCAGAAACTCTGAAACTTGACTCCACAAATATTGTGGGAAAGCGTATTGCACGATGACAAAAAATGGGCTCACTGGAAGTTCTTCCAAACTGTTTGACCTTGCCATTCTCAGGGAGCTTTCAAGCCAAATGGCCGACACATGAAGATCATCAGCATCTTCTGCGTGGTCTGGATGAAAAATTTCGGCCAAGAAATTCCTGCAGCAGGGCTTTCTGGATTTGTCCCCCCAAATGCATCTCAATCGCAGCCAGCTTTATTCACTGCAATCTTGAAAACATGTGCCCCCCATTTTTTCCGGGTAAGCTCTGGCAGGCTCCGACCTATTGGAAAACATTGTCCACTCAGACCCTCGCAAGTGGAGAAGCTGAAACTGTCAACCACTGGGGGAAGTGGCTAGCCATATCATTTTGGATAGTCCTAGAAGGTTTAGCCTTGAGTACAGTAACAAGCAACTAGAGTCAGAGGTAAGGTCTTGGTCAAGCCCGTCAAGCCCCCAAATTCAACCTAGGAATCCCGCAACAAGGCCCGTGTTTGGTCTGAAACCACGTGATTTTGGTCTGAAACCCTCCACCCTGCAGGTCCTGAGCATGAGCCCAGTAGGATTGCCGATGACCACAATGTACCTCAGCACCACACGCTGAAATGATTGAAATGATCCCTTCGGCATAGAAAAAAATGATTCTCGGAAATGGAGATAAGACCCCTCAGCTGTTGATTTGGAGGGTACCATTTATTCGTAGTTGCCGATCCTCAACCACGATTTATCAAACTAGGGTTGACGTTGATTCTAGTTTTAGAATGTTATGTGTATATATATATATGTGTACATATATATATATATATGAACATCCCCTGGTGCTTGGACCTATTCATTTGGAGTCCCATTAGTTTGGATTATTATTCTGACATTGGGTATGGTGACATCGTTGCCTGAGGTCGTCATAATAATTCATGCAAATCTATAGATACTACAGATATGTATCTTTATGTGATTTTATGTGTATGTATATATATACACACATCAGTGTGTTACAATCATTCCTTTTCCAACCAGCTATGTATATTTGCATGCACGATAATACATATAAACATTAATATAGATGTAATCTGTATGTACATATTGGGTGATTCGACACTAATATCATTGAAACTTGCCAGTACCAGTAGGACGATTCTCGCTCATCTCAGCCAAGCCACTTGCTATGCAGGATAGGCTCAAAGAAGCCGCCGCCCGTTTGGTTCACGGCCAAAATCTGAGAGTTCCATGGAGTCCCATCGGGGCTTTCTGGAAAACTGAGGGATCTTCAAGTCACCATGGGTTTCAATACTAAGATGGTCCAATGACTTGGATGATTTGGAGGTACTCCCCATGACTTAGGAAACCTTCAAGTAGCTTCTGGGTGAACTGCATGGGATCTGGTTTGGTGTGGACTTGTCACTCATCTTGCAGATGGTCTTCTCAAAACATGTGAATAGATATTTCCTTGAATGTTCGTGGATTCTCAGCTCTAGGTCTAGGCGCTTCCAAACTCCAAAGTCCTGATTTCTCCCACCGGACCGGATCAATTTTGGTGGATCTCGGAGTGGGGTCCCAAGAAGTGTTTGAGAAATCCTCCCGCCCTAAGATAATCCCAAAAAAACAGGGGCAAATTTGGGGAAATCCATCAGTCCATCAGATCTCCAAAACACACCTGAAGGCTCCGGTACGCCACCGTGGCCAGCCATGCAAGGCCAAAGTAGATGGCGAAGATGGTGCTTATTCGACCCACACCTCGGCTATCCCTTGGATTCTTTTCACTTCACTGCGATATCTATTAAGATCCATCGAGAGATGGCATTCATGGGGATTGACCAGCACTATAACAACTAAGTTACTATAACCATCTATAACCTATAACTACTAAGACTTCACTAAGACTCAAAACTTGCCTCGGATGGCCCAGTCCATGACAGCTCGCACCCCTGGGCATCCTGACTGGTCACGGGCGCCATGTCGCCAAAGCCCACAGTAGCCACGCCTGGTCTGCTGGTGGTTGGTGGCTTCGGTTTACTGAGTTTGCGATTCTTGGATGTTTTTGAGTGTTGCGATTGTTGCGATTGTTGCGATTGTTGCGATTGTTGCCATACCTTCTCCTGCCTCCCTCTCCTTCTCTTTCTCTTTCTGATTGGTTGGCTATGCCGCCAGAGGAGGGTGAACACTGGTGTTCACTGCAGAAACCAGGAAATCAGGCTGGTCATAACTTCTGTCTGGTGGCTGGTGAGGATAAAGTACACCGAGGACACAGTGTTCCACTTCTCCTGACGCCCAGCCACCAAGGTATCACTAATAATCGGCCACTAGACATCCAGGCCATCATCTATGCTGGTTGGTGGTATACCTACCCCTCTGAAAATATGAAAGTCAGTTGGGATGACAATATATGGAAAAATAAAAAATGTTCCAAAGCACCAACCAGTACAAAAAGGCTAGGGAGGTCCCATGACGATAGTCTCAGGACTGTGGCTTTCCAAAGGGAACAACACCTGACTTTCACAGCTCAGCCCCAGTGCCCAGCTCCTGGGAAAAGGATTGGAAGATTGCCGGCTCTCCAAGATTCTCCTGGGGCCGCTGTGGTGGAGGAATCAAGAAGTTCTAGGTCAAGTGAACTGATCACTGGTATAGATTCAAGAGTCAACAAGCTAGATCGAAAATCGAAAATCTATCATCAGAAGCTAGATGACCAATTTATTGATAGATTTGAAAAATAGTCAATAAATCAACTCCCAAGGTTTTTTATGTATCAATAAAATCGTCATAAACCTAAGGGAAACAAAATTCAACAAGCTGGATGGGAAAAAAAATCGTGAATCAACTCCCAATGGTTTTTTGCACCGAGAGACAAAGCTGAGCATCGCCATGGCCAAGAGATAGACCTGGTCAACTGGCGCAGAAGCCGAAAAAGTCATGGGATTCTTTTCTGGGAGAAATCCATCGAAATCCCCAGTTTTGAAGAGTTTCGTTTTTCAAAGTGGCTTTCATTTTTTCAAGGAGAATGATCTGATCATTGAAAATGATCTGAAATGGGATTTCTTCAAGGCATCCGATGCATCCAATACATCCAATAGCTCTGCAGCTCACCTTGAACGCTGTGGAGACGATCGCATCGATGATTTGATTCCGGAAGATCTCCGGTCAAAAGATGGCTGGGAGCGAACCCAAGGGTTGACAAGTTGCAGCTTTAGCTTTGAGAAAAGAGAGGTAAATTTAAAAAATGGGGCATGTACCCTTGCCATTTACTAGATGTTACTAGATGTTACAACCGATTTACCGCTGATTAGATACATCGCTTCATCCATGACGTCAATCCCCTCATGTCTGCTGATCCGTGGCATTTTGAGTCACCAAAAAAAACCATCGTCAGAATGGCCATCCTTGGAAATACCAATGGGATCAATGCCCAGTTGCAAGAGTTGCAAGGACATGTTCATCTTCATCTCTTATCCTTTGTTATCCTTATGTGCTATCCACATGTTGTTCCATTTGATATCCATTGTTTATCTCCAGCTTTCAGTGGCTCAACATCCCGGGGATATCAAAGGGCGTTGCCACCTCCATGTTGATCTTGTACGCTCTGAGGAGCTTCCCCCAGGTCCGTAGCAGGTGGAAAGCCTCGCAGCAATGATGGAACTTGACCACTGCTTTTAGGTAGGACTATCTTTTTGTGGGTTGCCATGTATATATGTGTATGGGTATATATATATACAATATATATTAATATATATATATATATATATACAATATATATATATTAATATATATATACAATATATATATATAGTTTTATGTGTTTCTAATGTTTTTGTATTTATGAGTACTGATGGGGATATCCCATGCATACCCATGTGAAGCTTCATTATCCAAAACTCTTTCGAAAAGAACTCAGATCTACATGTTATCGACCTACCAGCGGAGACAACACAATTTTACCACATGACTCACATGCTAATGGTCACCCTACAAAAGTCGCAACAAGTCGCTATAAGCCTTGTAAATTTAGGTGCCCGGTAAATTTGGGATGCCACTGGACCCCACTTTTTGATGAGAAAATCAACCAACCGCAGTTTGCTGGTGGCCCCCACGGCCAACCATGAGGGCGCGAACCACGTCTTCTTCCCCTGCGAAGTTCCGGGTCGAAAAAAGCATCATGGATGGGTCCATGACCCCTCTGCTGGAGGTTGTTCTTGTGACATTTGGGAAAGCCGTTGATCTCCACGAAGATGATGTTGCTATCATAAATGGATGGCCATGTCTCAACAAGTTCAGCACTGTTTAGGAAATCAGCACTGTCCCATGAAAGGATGGCCATATAGTAAAGTAGAGCCAGCCAATTTTGAGACAAGCTCTTCGACATCACCAAAATTCATGGCTGTTACAGTGTCTGGCAAATGAAAAACAGAGGGAAAGCATCTAGTCTATTCTATAGATGGGCAAAATTCCGTTGCCAAGTGGGATTACTAGAGGGTAATGTACACTTCTCATGTGAAACCAGGATAAACCAGGAATGTACCTGATGCAGCAGGGTTTCAGATGTGCATGAATCCAGTTTCACCCGGATGAATCAAGACAAACCATGTGTTGAAGTACCCAAAACTGTCAACAAAAGGCAGGTACAACGGTACAACCATATGTCATGAGACCAAAAAAATATCATATTCAATCTAGGTAGCAAGTTTCTGTATGCCCAGGTCTTGATTTATACTAGAATCTACGGTCAAGGGCGCTCGCCCGCCTCATGTTCTGTCACTGGCAGGCTTGCAATAGCACCTGTGGAATTGCTGGACTTATCAAGGCAGACAACGAACATCATCAAACTCACCAGCTAGCAGCTAGCATCCTGACCCTACGTACAAGTGACAATAGCCTTCGCAAGTCAGGAGAGTGGCGAACAACAAGTCAAAATAACAAAACGAACAACAACACACACCGCAGAAAAAAACCGTTTAAATCCCTCAAATTTAAACCTAGTTGGGCCACTTTCAGGGGCGAGGTGCAGAAACAGGCTCTCACCAGGCCTATCATCAATGCATCTGGAATGGCTCGATCCATAAACCTCAGGGGTTGGATCCCATCTGACAATGTTCCGAACGGGACCAAATAAGAAAAACAAACTGGGGGAGGAACCCTCTGGTAAACGTTTACATAACTATGGAAAATCACCATGTTTAATGGGAAAACTCACTATAAATGGTCATTTTCAATAGCTATGTTAGTCATTACCAGAGGGTAACCCAATGGAAATTTTGAGACCTACCCATTTATGTCACCAAAGATCTATCGTCCGTGGAGATCCATCGGCGAATTTTCTGAAAGGCCGCGCGGCCATGGGGCGAAGCAGCTTAGTTGACTAGGGATGGGAAAATCAAGGCCTCCTGGTCAAGGGACTTCCCCAATTACCAACTGGCATGTACATACGCAAGTAACTTGATATCTTTCCATAAGCACTTATAAATAGATGTTGTTTTTACCTGCTAGCTGCTTGGACCAGTTCCTACTAATCCTACCCTGCAACAATGAACCCGTTACTAAACCGTAATTTCTAATTGGTGCGAACGGATTCTGTTGCACCTTCAATAGCTGTAAATATCAAACATTATCAAACTATTTTCTGGTTGATATCCATGTTTGACAGGTTTACGCACCCATCAATACCGGTTGACAATATCCAAAAAGAACCAATTTATGGTCTAGTGACTTAGTCGGGTATTGGCTGTCCATCAGTGGATAGTTTGTGGTCTTATTGAACCCGTTTGTTCAATACCCATTGCCTCTTCAAAAAAATCACACTGGTATTCAAAACGCACCAATTGCAGATTTTGTTAGATCATGTTCCTCGGCAACGATGGGGTTTCAACCAAATCTATGTAGGTCCAAAAAATAGGATACCTCCCAAGTTTCGCAATAAAAATCATTGGGGGTACCCACCATGTTCAAAACAAAAAAAAATGTTGAGTTCAAACGCCCCTGAGGACCCTCACATCCATGCGACGCCTGAAACGATGCCTTCACAGTGGGCAAAGCCCCAATAGGGCAACATCAGGCCTGGGCCGGCTGGACCAAGAATTCCAAGGAGGGCGTGGATTGACGTTCTTTTTGTGTCTTCATGACATACTAAAACCTATTGATGCTATTGCGATATAATGCTATGTGTAGATATGATTCTATGTATATCTATATATATAATATAGATATACATATATATGTTATATATATGGTATAGATATACACATTATACACATAACAATCAAAATGGACCATGGAGAATTGGGAAGGATCCAATGTCTTCCAGCCATCCCAAGCGACCAAGGCGCAGAGGCAGAAGAGCGCAGAAATCGCCTCCAAGACAAAGCCCACCATGCTCAGGGAGGCCGTGTACCTCGCGGAACAATTCATCATATCTATAGTCTATATTATGTATATATATATTCATATGTGTATATAGTATTAAATTAGTATTATTGGAAGTTGTGTGTATACTTGTTGAGCATGGGTGCAAGAAGTATATGTATAATTATGTATATATATATATACACACACGTATGTATATATATACACATGTTTAATGTATATACAGCCATTTCCTTTAGACCATCTAAGGCCCCCACGTGCGGACGCAAAAATGGATGCATTGGATACTCGCCAAGGCAAAGTCCAAGACTAAGAAGAACTTGGAGGTGTTGAGCCTCTCATTACGACACGTCACGAAAAAAAGCTGCTGGCTGTGGACTCCCTCGACATCACGATGATGGGGGGCCAGTGTTGGACCGTTTTCTGGGACTGCGATTTTGGTGATGTTTCGTGTACTCATTTTATATAATACCATCCGGTAATCAAACATGGCAATGGAAAACCCATGACTGTAGATGATTTTCCTATTAAAACCTCGATCTACTGGGGGTTTCCCAACTAGCCACCTTTGATTACCAAAGGGTAATTTTTTACTGTCCGGATTTCAGGGTAGGAAAGCTCTTACGGGAGTGACAGTAATGTTGAACCACCGAACAATGATTCCTCCGGATTGATTGGTTCACCCTGTTGCCGGACTTTTGCAGGATGGGACTCTGCCGATTCAACCATGTTTCTCATCTGCATATAGCCGACAATGCTGCCGGGTTTTTATTTTAAACGAGGCAACTACAGTAAAAGGAATGCTGGCATGATCTTTGAAGTTCGAAGACGGTGAGAAAGTGGATATACGATTGAAATGTCATGCCCTGGGAACCACAAATTCGGGTCATGTTTGGTTATCAGCTATCAAATTGACCCTATCAAATAACCATGTCTGTTGATACAAGTTCATTTCTCCCAGTGATCAAAGTGATTCCACACCATTTACTCGCCATTTACCAAATTTCCAACCAAGTTTTATCTTTAAGAAAAACTGTACATTATCGTGGTCTGACATTTGTTTAGCATTTGCCTGCTCAAATGCCATGACAAAAATACATTGAAATCCCATGGTTCCCTGTTGGTATATCCCCAACGATGTCCCCACTCTATCCCCACTCTATCTCCATCTATATAGGTTTGGCCGAAAAAACGGTACCCTCAAAATTGATAGTTGATTATCATGCTTACTCTTAGATGGTTGTACACTGGGGATATGCTAGCCATTTTCACACATACCCACATCATACATTGTTGCTAAAGTTATATATTCCATTCTATTCCCGTTATCCTTGTTTATTCCATATTTCCGTGTGTATATATATATATACATATACATACACATATACATACATATATATATACATATATACATACACATATACACATACATATACATACATACACATATACACATACATATATCCACAATATATCTTTGTTGTATCCCTAGAAAGATTGAGCCATCAGCATCAAATGGTCATCAAATGGTTCGTGGTGAAAAATCCCCATGGATTGGTTCCTTTATATTTCACCATGAAGACCATCAACCAACTCTATATATACATATACATTTATACGTATATGTACATATATGTATGTATGTATATATATATATATGTATAAATATGTGTAAATACATCTACATATATGTATGTATATATATATATCCCTTAATGTCATAGTTGTTGGCTGAAACTCCCGCATGTATCATACATATACAACATATGCATAGTCCAACTTATGTACACGTAAACATCCCCATACTTGTTGGCGTGAAAAAGGATTGAAGAACTAGCATAACCATCAACCAACTCCCTCTATATATATATATACATACATACTGTATATATATATAGCTTACCATGTCCCATCAATAATCACCATATTTTTTGGTTCAAATCGCCATCTCCCCATCGTTCCCCGCCTCAAACAGGTCAGCTCCAGGTGCATCCGCCAGCTGTCCACATTGGAGGTGGCTGCAGTGATGGATAGCGCCAAGCCCAGGGCGAAGAAACCGCCCCAGCAGCCGCCCCCTGGGTTTTCCGTTCCCCTTGGATGATATGCCATGAATGTAACTGGGGATATAATCTCCATATATGGATGTTTCCCAAAATGGGGGTACCCCAATAGTTTGCATGGTTTATTGAAAATTGATTTTTCCCAATCTAAAAATGGATGATTACCTGGGGGTACCCCTATGACGAAACGGAAACCTCCAGTTTTTTCTAGGGTAAAATAGCTCTATTTTTTGTGGTTACTATCTGCTTACCATATTATTGGATCATCCCATGCCTGCAGTGGTTTTGTCACTTGGGATGACCCTCCAACTATGTGACGTTCATCCAAAAAAAGAGTGGCGTTCTTCGAGTGATATCTGACATATATTCTGACATTCTATCAGGCATTCTATCTGGAATTCTATCTGACATATTCTGACATTCTATCTGGCATTTTATCTGACATATTTTCTGATATTCTATCTGGCCTCCTATCTTACATTTGATCTGACATATATTCTGACATTCTATCAGGCATTCTATCTGGAATTCTATCTGACATATTCTGACATTCTATCTGGCATTTTATCTGACATATTTTCTGATATTCTATCTGGCCTCCTATCTTACATTTGATCTGACAGATATTCTGGCATTCTATCAGGCATTCTATCTGGAATTCTATCTGACATATTCTGACATTCTATCTGGCATTTTATCTGACATATTTTCTGATATTCTATCTGGCCTCCTATCTTACATTTGATCTGACAGATATTCTGGCATTCTATCAGGCATTCTATCTGGAATTCTATCTGACATATTCTGACATTCTATCTGGCATTTTATCTGACATATTTTCTGATATTCTATCTGGCCTCCTATCTTACATTTGATCTGACAGATATTCTGGCATTCTATCAGGCATTCTATCTGGAATTCTATCTGACATATTCTGACATTCTATCTGGCATTTTATCTGACATATTTTCTGATATTCTATCTGGCCTCCTATCTTACATTTGATCTGACAGATATTCTGGCATTCTATCAGGCATTCTATCTGGAATTCTATCTGACATATTCTGACATTCTATCTGGCATTTTATCTGACATATTTTCTGATATTCTATCTGGCCTCCTATCTTACATTTGATCTGACAGATATTCTGGCATTCTATCAGGCATTCTATCTGGAATTCTATCTGACATATTCTGACATTCTATCTGGCATTTTATCTGACATATTTTATCTGATATTCTATCTGGCCTCTGGAATTCTCTGATATTCTGACATATCATGACATATGATATTCTGACAGATCTGATATCTGGCATTCTAAGGCATTCATCTGGAATTCTATCTGACATATTCTGACATTCTATCTGGCATTTTATCTGACATATTTTCTGATATTCTATCTGGCCTCCTATCTTACATTGATCTGACAGATATTCTGGCATTCTATCAGGCATTCTATCTGGAATTCTATCTGACATATTCTGACATTCTATCTGGCATTTTATCTGACATATTTTCTGATATTCTATCTGGCCTCCTATCTTACATTTGATCTGACAGATATTCTGGCATTCTATCAGGCATTCTATCTGGAATTCTATCTGACATATTCTGACATTCTATCTGGCATTTTATCTGACATATTTTCTGATATTCTATCTGGCCTCCTATCTTACATTTGATCTGACAGATATTCTGGCATTCTATCAGGCATTCTATCTGGAATTCTATCTGACATATTCTGACATTCTATCTGGCATTTTATCTGACATATTTTCTGATATTCTATCTGGCCTCCTATCTTACATTTGATCTGACAGATATTCTGGCATTCTATCAGGCATTCTATCTGGAATTCTATCTGACATATTCTGACATTCTATCTGGCATTTTATCTGACATATTTTCTGATATTCTATCTGGCCTCCTATCTTACATTTGATCTGACAGATATTCTGGCATTCTATCAGGCATTCTATCTGGAATTCTATCTGACATATTCTGACATTCTATCTGGCATTTTATCTGACATATTTTCTGATATTCTATCTGGCCTCCTATCTTACATTTGATCTGACAGATATTCTGGCATTCTATCAGGCATTCTATCTGGAATTCTATCTGACATATTCTGACATTCTATCTGGCATTTTATCTGACATATTTTCTGATATTCTATCTGGCCTCCTATCTTACATTTGATCTGACAGATATTCTGGCATTCTATCAGGCATTCTATCTGGAATTCTATCTGACATATTCTGACATTCTATCTGGCATTTTATCTGACATATTTTCTGATATTCTATCTGGCCTCCTATCTTACATTTGATCTGACAGATATTCTGGCATTCTATCAGGCATTCTATCTGGAATTCTATCTGACATATTCTGACATTCTATCTGGCATTTTATCTGACATATTTTCTGATATTCTATCTGGCCTCCTATCTTACATTTGATCTGACAGATATTCTGGCATTCTATCTGGCATCTATTCTGGCCTTTTTCGTGACACATATTCTGATCTGACATTCTATCTGCCATGCTTTCTGGCATGCATTCTGACATTCTATATGTTCGGGTCCAGGCGTGCTCTACTGCATCCGGAGTGAGTGAGGGAGTGAGGCAAGCACACCTTTCTTAAAATCTAAAGACCCTCACCTGGTTGGGAAAGCAGATGTTGATGGGGTTGAATGGGTGATTATATATTTGTATGTATATATATACATATATATATTGATATTTTTCTATTTATTTATCTACTTATTTATTTATGTATTGATTTTATCTATTCAGATATATATCTATATCATATCATATATATATATACACTTCTTTATTTATATATTTATTTATTTAAACATATATTTATATATGTCTATCTATTTATTTATTGATTTAGTTATTTATTTATGCATGTATTTATCTATGTATAGATATGTTTACTGGACTTTTGTTGAACGGCACCGTAGAATAATTATATACATATATATGTATATATATATATATTGAGGTTGTGCTGAACATGGACCAAACCCACTCACCCAAAAAGAGTCTTATCTGCTGGGGGACATTGATTTGCCCAGAAATGTGGTACAGTAATAATATATATATATTCTAAATTTGCTATTCAAAAGGGGAATAAGCCTGAATTAAGGCCGAATTGCTGGAAGAAAAGTGCACCCACCCGGCCCACAGACAAAAAAAGGTACCTGAACCATTGTCGTTTTGGGATATTTACCCCTGGCAACCATCATTCCGGTGACTTTTCTCAGTGATGTACCTCCAAATCCAAAGGTATCAGATTATCATATCCCATTATACCACCATGTTTGTTGGCAATATCCCTTTCCTTGTTGGTTTCCTCCAATTATTTCCCAGCATGTCTGGACATCTTAATCCCAGGAATAGGAAAAAAAGCTGCAAGAAACACTGAGATATTTGGAGGCATAAACCAGCCTGTTTCTAGTGAAGATGTTCCCATAAAATAAATATCCATTGAATATCAACTGTTGGCTAGCTAGCTAGCTAGCTAGCTAGCTAGCTAGCCAGCTATCTATCTATCTGTCGATCTATCTATCTATCTATCTATCTATCTATCTATCTAATCTATCTAATCTATCTATCTAATCTAATCTAATCTAATCTAATCTAATCTATCTATCTATCTATCTATCTATCTATCTATATACACACACACACATCCCGCACAATGTATATATATATGTATGTATATATCTCTCTCCCCATCATATCCCCTTAAATCACATATCACCCCTAAGGCTTGGCGCTAGGCCGCCGCACCAAAGGTCAGCTGTTGCACTTCGAAATCCCACGCAATCCCCGCGCAGTCATTGCCGCACACCAGCGCCTTGGCCAATCCCATCGATGGGGACATAACATGGAAAGACCTGAAAGGGTGTGTGTGTGTGTGCTATGTATATGTATATCTATATACATGTGTATACATATATATATATAAATATATACATATGCGACTATGGGATACACATGTTTTTTGCGGAATGATAATGAAAGTGACACATATTAGAACAATTTGCCAACCTGATATTATTAATTGGAAAGCAACCTTTGTGGTGTTCCCCCGTACGAACTATCCAGAATTCTGGGTCCATGTTGTATACCTAGAGCCGCAGCCACCTACAAATTGGCTTCTAGGGTGCAACATCCATAAAGATTCCTATGATGACCAGTGCTTTTGAGGATGGCGACAATGGGTTCCAATAGAAAGGGGATGACCCATGATACGTTGTGGGTTGCGACTGAGTCTGGTTTGCTGACCACAATTGTTTCTTCAAGTAACCTACAAATCACAAAACAGGGTTCCTTAGGTATCTTCCATGTGCATAAGTCTTTGGGGGGTTCACGTTCACCACTGTTGAACCCCAAATTTACTATTTCAGGTGATGGCTGCATTCAAAACAGTGGGAAATATAGGTCTCTCCTGCTTTGAGACAAGGCTCCGCCATCCAACCATATTAGCTCGGCATGAAAAACCGGCCGTGTCGTGAACCTGTGGAGGTTCTAAACCGGGCACCTGTCTTTGAGTGCCATAGTTGGATGTGTTCTGTGGCTGGGGCTTGGGAAATATCGACGTTGGAGGATTGTTTTCTGCTGTCTTTCATGGCAAAGAATTTTGAGTTCCATTTGGCAAAAGTTGCTTTTGGGGAAGTTCTTGCATGTGATTCTCTTCTGCACATTTATGTGAAACCAAATCCTTAACTCGAACCATGCAGCGCGGAGGGATGGGACACATCATGTTTGGTGGTTTTCCAAGACACAAAGAAATCACCATGGATGGACATATAGAACGTGCTAGGTCATAAATGTTGGCAAAAGGTTCCAGAAAAATACTGCGTGCGCAGTGCACGATGCCAAATATCTTCGCAGGGCACTCTTCTTGGCAGAGGGCCCCGAAGTTTGTCGGTCAACCCCGGTTGAATCCCAGAAATATATATATCTGGTTGGTGGTATACCTACCCCTCTGAAAAATATGAAAGTCAATGAGAAGGATTATCCCATATATTATGGAAAATAAAAAATGTTCCAAACCACCAACCAGATATATATATATATGTATATATATATATGTGTTGCTGAATTGCCCTTGCGCCCTCTTTTTCTGCATATCTCGATGAGACTTGCTCTGAAAGACTGGCGATCGCAGCACTTTTCTACTTCGGATTTTTTGGGTGGCTGAATCCACCATGGTTTGGTTGGACACAGTCAAAATCTAACTCGTGTATAGATATACTGTGTATATATATATGATTTGGGTGTGTCCAAAAATAGAGGAGATACCCCAATTGATGGCCATTTGAAAAGAAAACGATGATTCGAAGCCTTAGATTTTAAGCGGTGCCCTATTTTCAGACAAACCCATATTTTCCTCATCGTGGAGTGTCGATAAAAAATCCTATCAAAGAACCCAAGTCTAAGATCATCTGCAACAATAGATAGGTCACCTATGAATTAGAGATCATCTGCAGACTATCATCATCAAACCCATTCTTGAGATTCCTGACATGATTCTTTTCCTATGAATTCATAGTTCATCTCAAGCCAACCTTATCGAGTACGGTCACCAACAACTTCGATTCCTTTCTGAAAGGGCCGACTACGACTGGTCTTTCCTAAGATCCAACTGGGAGTAACTCGTAACCCCGGATGGATGTTTAGCCTTGGTGAGGGTATAGTGCATATAGAGATATGTCCAAAAAAAAATACCATAGTGGGAGGGGATTAACATCCAGCTACCACCTGTTGTGTCACCTCAGCTGGTGTTCATCGCTGGCCCTTAATTGGGCTTCACTGCATCTTACAGGGCTTTCGGTACTTGCCTTGGGAACGCATTGTTTTTTACTGCTCGACAGTGGCAACATTTTCTGCATGGACCCAAGTTCAATCGCAAACCCAGTATTTAGATGTCGAGTTTCCATCTATTTGGTTCTAATTTTTAAGATTTTGGATTTTACCATGGATGAAAATATGGTGTGTGTGTCAAACATTCGCAGCCCAAGACACTCCAACAACACCGGCATGTGTATCTTACTCCAACATGGCTTGCTGGAAAATCGCTAGACGTCACCAAGGCCCACACTCCAGCTGAACTTCCTTAGAGGCCAGAGGGACCCAACCAAGTGGGTGAGATTTCCCGAAGTCCCACAAAATTCCGAAGTTTGACTGGGAAACTGCTCATAGGCTATGAATCTCTGAAATCGTCAAGTTCATAGTTGATCCGTCTGACTATCCGAGTTGGTAGCTAGTTTGGAATCATCGTGATAGCCTGTCTCTGGTTGCACTACAGTTGTAAGTCGGGCTATGTGCAATCGCCAGGAATGGTGTACGTACCATAGAGGCTTTCAGCAAGTCGGCAGGACTTCAGGTCATCCAGCTGGGGAAAACGAAACAGAATGCCTCAATCAATCAGCGTTCCGCCATGAAGGAACCACAACTTGTCCTCACATCGCCTTTATATTCTGCATCCCGTTATTCCTTCTCTTTTTTTGCGCTGCTCCTCCATGCTCCGCCCAAAATCACCCATCCATGGGCAGTTTTGGAACTATTTCCAAGGATTAAAACGAACCAACTAACCAACTACCCTCTGGTAATGACTAACAGTTTGCTATTGAAAATGGTGATTTATAGTGGATTTACCCAGCTACAAAATGGTGATTTTCCATAGTTATGTAAACGTTTACCAGAGGGTAACAAACAGATCAGCTCCAAGGTGCCCAGGGCCACTTCGAACCCTTCGACTTGGACCGCAAGGGCAGCAGTTCCCGTGGCGTGCGCGGCGTGCGGGGCTCGTCGCCTGGTGTGGAAAGTGAGGCGCAGTAGTGCGGAAAAGGTTCACTTGACCAACTTGCGTAGAGGATCATCTTGGATGATTTTGCAGAAAAAACTAGAGACTGCGATTTATGATGATTTATGAATATCTGAGAGATTCGATACAAAATCCTTTCGAATTGAGCCGGTCAGCCCAATATGGGGCTTTGACCAACAGAAATTGGGACGAAGGCAATTGTCAATGGTCAATCGTGAGCACTGATTTGTCCAACCCAAAAAAAAAACATAGAAGAACATAGAAGATTCTTAATGTCCACTGAGTCCACTGATGATTTTTGGATCAACTGCTGTTCTTTGTGCCGAGTACCACCACCATCCCTGCGTTGTGAATTCATTGCACCACTTTTAGTTCCCGCCGAGCCGCAGCGTGCCGGCGGGGGAGCAACTTGTCTTGCCTCAAGGGGTGATTCCCACGCTGGATGGCTCCAAATGGGGATGGGTCAAAACCCTGGTACCTAGTGAACCCCAAAATAGCTGGTAAATGGATGTTCATCCCACTAAAAATGTATCTATAGGTATTGACCCATAATGATTCAAGCCGAATCCTGCAGTTCCGAGTTTCGGGTCAAAGGAATCAAAGGAAAGGAACTACCATCTGGTTATGACTCACATTGCATAGCCATGGAAAATCACCATTTTATAGCTAGGTAAACCACCATCTATTTCTATGGGTCATTTTCCATGGCTATGTGAGTCATAACCAGAGGGTAAATCAGTTCCCAAAATATTTTCCAATAGTACGATTCAACTAGCTACTTGCAGACACCTTACTTGGATCTGCAGACTTTGTACAGGAAATGTGACTTATGATATATGTATGTCTGTTACATATATGTATACTGTAACATACGTAAGTGTCTGTTACTTATGATATAAAATACTTATGTAATAAATATTCAATACATATATGTATGTATGTTACATGTGTGTGTGTGTGCAGTATGCATGTCTGAATTCTTCATCATAGGACAGTGTTGTCTGTAAACAGGATTGTCATACATAAGTATCACCATTAGTGTAGATTATCATCGTCATTGTCAATGCATATTGAATGAATCTATGCTTTCATGATTTGTATATAACTATATATTTTATAGTTGTGTATGTATGTATGTATGTATGTATATATATATGTGTGTGTACATGTTTATATCGGGGGTTCCTAAAATAGGGCTACCCCCAAATCATCCAAGTCATTAGACCATAAAATGGTATTGAAACAACTATGGTGACGACTGGGGATCCCTCATTTTCGTCTGAGGTCAGAGTCGTTGGGACTCCCAAACGGACACGAAGCCAAGCACGGAAAGCCTGCAGCTGGATTCAGCTGGGAGGCTGGGAGAAAAAATTGGGAGTCAACCTCCCAACTATTGATTTTTTTACACAATTTATCTCCCAATAATTAACTGGGAGGCTGGTAACAATTGAGATCCAAGATATTAGCAACTGCTGTTTCTATAGTGAGAAAACCAACAGTTTTGGGGAAAAAAATGATACCGAGTTTCTGAAAAATGGAAAACAAAAAAACAGCATCCTGCTGAAGAGTTTGGCAAAATCCGGATTCAAGAGCTCAAAAAAAAATCTGGAATTGAACTCAAGATTGCTGGTCTCTGAGGACCGACGGTGACCGAAATCAAGTCTCTGGACTCGTGGACCCGATTTTTCTACGAATTTTTTTCAGATCTCAGGGGCACTTTTTTGCCTTCCTCAGTGACTCCACGTCCAGCTACCCTCTGGTAAACGTTTACATAACTATAGAAAATCACCATGTTCAATGGGAAAATCCACTATTTCTATAGCCATTTTCAATAGCTTTTTGTATGTCATTACCAGAGGGTATATCTCCATTAAATCCCATTAAATCCCATTAAATCCCATTAAATCCCATTAAATCCCATTAAACCACCATTTTCCCATGATATGTCCATGATATGTTAGTCATTACCAGAGGGTGCCACCCATTTCTCTTGCCCCGATCCATCTGCGATCCATCTGCAGCTTAGTGGCAGCATCATCATCTGAAGGCCCATGGCAGTGACATCCGTCTGTCGCCCTTGGGCCTTGCCAAAAAGGGGCCCAAGAATGGTGGATATCTCTGGGAGATCATTTGGGAATTATAACTATAATTTGGGATGTGTATATTATATATATTATTATATATACTATATATTATATTATATATATATACTATATATACATAATATATACATAATATCTATATATATATTTATAATATATATATATGGACCTGAAACCATCTAATTTTGTGGCTTTGCCAGTTTTGGTCTGGAGCCATCCAACTAGCCCAACGTCAAGTAGATGCTTTGGAACCGAAAATGGATGGATCCAGCTACCAGTACCGAAGATGGTCAACTGTGTGGATCAATCAGTCTCCTATTTCTGACCTATTTCTGACCCAAAGCCATATTGCATAAACTTGATGACATATGCCATTGTATCCCATACATCTATTCTATCCCAGTTTCTACATCCCCAAGGGATGAGGTTGCCTAACTTTTCCCGTCATCGCCAAGTGCTGAGACTCGCACCAAAACTTGAATCACTGTGCAGAGGACGATAGCCGTGACATCGATCAAACCTTTGGTCAAGGCCTCGGCCAAGACATGGAGGATTATGGAAAACAGATAATACCAGGGATTCCAAGCCAAAGATTCATTTACCCAACGGTTGCAACTGATAAAGTAATGTAAAGTAATATATATATATATCAAACAAGATGTTCATCTACCCAATGATCAATGATTGCAACTGAATAAGTGCCTTGCCACATGCAATAGACGAAATCGCTCAGCTCACCAACCCCCAGGGCGTCGTAGTAAAATCTCCGTGTTTTGCTGGACACAATCATCTTCACTCAATTCTAGGCCACGCCCATTTCTAATGGTCATATACATGTGCATATTATACATATATATATATATATACATGTGTGTGAATATATTGTGTGTGCATGTCAGTGTACATATATATATACATATTTATTTATTCATTTATTTATTTATGTGTTTATTTATTTACTTGTTTTTTCATATTATATACTATATATATACATATATATATTATGTGTGTATGTATATATATATATATATTATCATATATTATATATGTATATTATGTATATACACATCATTTAATGTCATTGATAGCATCCACGCTCTTGGCGCTTTCCCGAGTTCCCGAACGTCCAACTTCTTCAGAACGCTGCCATTGAGAGCGCCACGGGCGACCACCTCATGGGTCACTAGCGATGATGGTTATCCAAATTGATGTTGTTAATGATATGAATTACTAAGTTACTTATATGGCAGTGTGTCAAAACCAATTGTACCCCTTCTGTTCACATCAAAAAAGCTGGTAAATGGATGTGAATAACCCCCTAAAAATGGTATTAATAGGTATTGATCCATAGCCATATGGAGGTTTCCTGAGTCATAGGGGTACCCCCAGTTCTCATCCATTTTAGATTGGTTTTTCCATTAACCATCCGTTGGGGGTACCCCATTTATGGAAACCCCATGTATGTATTATGGGTTGTGTATACCAGCAGGTTTACTATGCTTTACAGTACTTGCCAGTATGCGAATTGCTGTTGAGGCGACAATCGGGACAGGCTTTTTCGACCAAAGGATAAAAAAACCCGCCAAAAAACAACCCCAGTCATGCGTGACGTCCATTTTTTCCGGCCAAACATCCTTGGCCAAATTTCAGCTTCAGCTTCACCATAATTATTGGGGCTTGATCAGCTTGGTATTACCCTCTGGTAATGACTAACATAGCTATTGAAAATGGCCCAGTCGAAATAGTGGATTTATCCCATTGAAAATGGTGATTTTCCATAGTTATGTTAGTTCACCAGAGGATAAAACCCATTAGATCCCATTAAACCACCATAAATTCCCATAAATTCCCATTAGATCCCATTAAAATGTCCAGAGGGTAACTGTCCAGTTGGTACAGTATCATCCCGTGTCGCCGCTGACACCACTGGGTCCACTGGGTCCTCCCAACACAGGAGACACTAAGGGCGACTCTCAGCCTGAGCTGAAGCACCAATGGCGCTGTGCTTCGTGAGATATGGTTAATATTAATGGTTAATATTAATGGTTAATAATACTATTAATGGTATTATGGTTATTAATGGTTACTATTAATATATCTGGGTAAATTATAATATTTCACTAACCTGAATTGTTGGGCCATTTGGGGATGATTTCCCTATAAAAACCATGATTCCAGTGAGGGAGACCAGTGAGGTCGCAGTGAGGTCGTTATAATTTACCCAGATATAATGTGGTAAAACGGTAAAAACTCAGTAATAACCTCCAAGTGTATGTAGGTTAAGCACCTGTTTCTGCGAAAGTTGGCATGCTAAATTCCAGTCCTAAGTGCTAGGGCTGCGTTCGGGGCTCATGGAACTGTAGCCACGGCAGGTCATGTCTCACTGGGAAACCCAGTTGGTCTCATAGATTTTGGGCAGTCAGATATAGTCAGATGCAAAAAACTGGGAAGACCCAAATGACCCAAATGGATGTTTCTTCCAAATGGCCCATAGAAACTGGTGATTTTTTATGCTTTTGACCCAACGGCCCAAATAGCTTCACCAGCACCAATCAGCCAGGGTGACGGTAGCAGGTAGGGACTCTCCTCGTCCTCAGTCAGTCGGACCTGCCCTGGGTATGGACACATCTTGTTGGTGGTTGACCTACCCCTCTGAAAAATGATGGAGTGAGTTCGTCAGTTGGGATGACCTTCCCAACTGAATGGAAAAATCAAAGTCATGTTCCAAAGCACCAACCAGATTTAGATACACATACATTTGATATGATGAAACATGTGTCTGATGGTCGAGTCCGTTTCTATATAATATGCAAAGGCATCAAATTGTCAGAAAGCGTGACGAGTTCACTGCCCTTTGGAATGCAGGAAATGCATACGGCACTACACAGCCCTTTTGCACTTGAAGTAACCGACTCTGCCTCGAAAATGGCCCAAAAAATCGTAAAGTTTGGAACTCTCTGCCCCAAACCTGGAATTCTTACTGGCAAATGCTGGTAAAATGCAACTCACAACACACTTTGGACATCTTCACCGGCCATTTGTTCCTGGGCGCTGTGGCCCTGACAGGAGCGGCGGTGGGGACATCACCTCAATGTGGCGGCTTGCTCGTTAGCCAGTAAAAGTCCTCATGCTCCATGGCTTTTCAGCCCATACTTGTAGCTTCAAAGACCGGTGTATGTAGATTTGAAGCACTCATATATGTTTTATCGTTTGAATCCCCCTATGTTTTTTTGTTGAAACCTCCAGTTTTGTTGGCCACAAATCTATTTTGTGTAAAAAAAACGATGGACGTTAAATCCTTGTCGAGTAATGTCAACCCCGGATTGGTATATAATGGCTGAAGGGGGTCCAAAAAGATATTATGTCCTTTTGAATGAATTCCCAAAAATTTAATCAACAAGGATTGTCAATTCAGGATACCCAGGGTTGACATGCTTTTGGGTTGTTCAATCAGGGTTTCCCACTTGGAAAAAGACATACTGTATATGTTCTGCCGCATTTTCCTTTAGATTCCCCATGTTTGTTGCTTTAGACCTGTTTAAACCCCATCTTGGTGCTTGGAAATCCCAATCTCCACTGTAGATCCTATGTTGTGCCCGTGAAGAATGTGTAATTACTATTGTTAATGACAATAATAACCTTCATAATGGTATATTATATTTTTTTTTTGAGAGAGAGAGAGAGTATCAATAATCTAAGTAAATCATAACAATTCACTAGCCCATTTCTCCAGGCAATAATGGTAGTAAACATCATCATAATAATAAGAATAATAATAGTCATCATCATCATCATCATCATACATATATATATATATCATATATCATATATATCATATATCTAGTGTCCAACAGGATTATCATAACAATCATAGTCGCAATCATCGTATTTTCAGCCGAGGCACTGTCAAGCTCCATCCCGGGGTGGGCATCCGACACATCGGGCTCGTTGGCCCGACGCATGGCCACCATCAGCGCACCTGTCGAGAAATCGGAAATTGAGGGCTTTGGGACTCCGGAAATCCATAGGAAATTCATAGGAAATCCATAGGAAATCCATAGGAAATCCATAGGAAATTCATAGGAAATCCATAGGAAATTCATAGGAAATTCATAGGAAATCCATAGGAAATTCACAGGAAATTCATGGGAAATCCATAGGAAATTCATAGGAAATTCATAGGAAATCCCTAAGCAAAAGGCCTTTTTTCTCTTCGCAAATGTTCCCTTAGGCTATGGGCCCACGCAGACTGGCAAATATTGGGAGGTTGAGATCTCGGCGTGGCTTGGGTGAGTCTGCTAGTGCTGAAACCCACAAGCTGGAAGATGATTGTTCCATTGCATATGATGTGGAACCCAATAATATAGCATTCCAATACAAACCATCAACAATCACCGGTCTACTCAGTCTACGCACTTTAGTGCTGGGTTTGCCACACTATGTACAAGACAATTTTCCACGCCACGAACTGTAAAGGTAAAAGGGGCACAGCTTAGGCTTAAACTACCCTAAACTGCTTGATCATGGGGAAAACGTTGCTGTGGAAACCCCCGGGACCTAGCAAGGGCAATGAAGAACTTACAAACTAATCATCATTTCTCATTGTCAGATCCTCAGAAACAAAAATGCCCCAGAACACGTGCTCCTGGTGGTTGTGACCAATCAGTCAAAGTTGAGGCTGGTGAAGACTTCTGATCAAATACTGGTCCAAAGACGTCTTCTCTTAGATATCGTGCAAAAACCTGGATTTTTAGAAGCAGAAACCACCGGTTTATGGCAAGGAATGAATCCGTCGTCACCGCTCCTTCGCCAACCCATTCTTGCTGTGCAGATTTTTGCAGGTAAAATCTGCATTGCTCTGGTGATTAAGCTTGACATTTAACCTAACTACCCCACACTTCCAATGGCACAGAGCGCTCGTGCGACGCGCACCTGTTAAGCCGGCCGCATTCAACTGATGCAACTGGACGAACAGCGGATCCTGGGACAAGAATTACGTGCGAGCTTAGGATCTGTTGTTTGCAATGCTACGAGTCTTCACGCATATTTTCTACTTGCGAAACGAAACAACTCTTGGATCTGAAGCTACATTCCTACTTATATCATCTTCTTTTCATGCATTTCATTCCATTCATTTCTTCATCACATGGTCTTCAGTCATGGTTTCAGTCTAAACCTGTCCACACCCAAATGGCTGGTATATGTAAATGGATGAAAAAACAAACTCAGCAACCCATGGTCCTATATAGATTTTGACCCGTCTCATTGCGGGTATCTTGTTTGTATGCACCCCATTTTTTTCGAGTTAAAAGTCTTGATATGCTGTCTTGGTTCAACCACCATTTCGGCCGCTTCAAAAACTATCTTTGGGTCTTTGGTTCATTTCACCATCCTTTTTCCAAGTTATAGCAACTCCAAAAGATAAAAAATAGAGATAAATAGTGGGGTTCACCAGAAAATCTGAGGTTTCCCGCAAGGTTTTGCATCCTTTTCAATGAAACAACGCCTTCCCCGCAACGCCGTGTCCCCCTGTCCTTGGAACTGGCCTTCAGCTGGCGCTCCAGGTATAGGGTGCCGAAGGCCGAAGTGACGATGACACCCACCATGGCGGCAAACTGGGCATGGCAGCGGCTGCTGAGATTAACTGGGGAAGTCCCAGTGACTTGAAGTGACTGAATTCTATGGTTTATGGTAGATATAACTATGAAATAATATGATAGAACATGATAGAACTGTAGAAATATAGTATTCATGGGGTATAAACCAAGAAACATCACTGGGGACCGCCATCCTCTAGGTGCTCCCCATGATTTACAGCTTTTCAACCATCCGGTTGGTGATTGGGATAGTAGTAACAATATAGCAAATCTATGATTCATTACATATATTAGTGAAAAATATAATGGTACGAGTAATACTATGAACAATATCCCGAATCCAGATTTTACATATACGTCTATTCTATTTTAGCTGGATTTTTTGATAATCACAGTCCCAACCAAACTGGGAATGGAATATGAAAGAATGGGAATGAAATGGGAGAGTCAGTTCAAACTTATGATATGGTATTATTTCTACTATCATCACCATTATTGCTATTGTTGCAATAATTATCATCACTACTATTACTTATTCCATAATGGCATAGATGTTTCACCTGGATAGTAGGGCTTTTTTTTAGGCCGAAGCAAACATACACAAAAAAGGCCGATTCACAATGGGCAAAAAAAAAATCTGCAAATGACCATCCGATTGTGATCCCAAGGCCGTGTCTTGGGTATTTTCAGCTACTACGATCTCGAAGTACATGGGTGACACGAAGGAAATCTTCAGGTAAGAAAATCGAGTTATCTACAGAATATCATCCCGATATGCGTGGCCGAAAAAAAATTGACCCAAAATGGGTACCTGACTGGGCCATAATATCGAAGTACCCCATGGTTTTTTGTATCCGATACATCATACATCTTATATAATGGGATGACTACCAGCTGATGTAGGCATACATACCAGATATATTCAGATATGTCGACACATGTGAAATTCAAGTTGGGGAACTAACTGCACATCAGGAATTGGTAAACCCCGAGCTATAGCTGGCAGGGCTGGCATCATGTCTCAGCTTTAGCTCACATGCAAAGACCCTGAAGGCAGCTGAAGCAATTAATTTGGAGACCCCCAACTCCCGGATTGCAAAGTTCAAAGTTCAAGGTAAACTACTGTATCTGAAAAGTAGGCAGTAGGCCCAGTAGGCCCAGTAGGCTGGTCTGAAAATCGAGTTCCCAAGTCATCCACATCATAACTTTTGCGCACCATGGGCCATCCTTGGACCTTGGGACTCCTGGGGTGTCACTGGGATGATCGGACACTGAGCATGAAGCTCACTTGCTCTTCTCCCTGGCTGAAAAGAACATTTCGAAACAGCCATGGCTGAGAAGGAGAACCATGGCTGCACCGTGGATGTTTTGCTTCAGTTAGCTGGAGATTCTGCTTGATGTGGCGATTTTATCTAGTGGAAACCTGGGTTTGTGGATGTTTCTGGTGCGATTTGTTGCAAATTATCCAAACCTTCAGTGCTTCAGACATCCAAAGTGATCCCTTAGCTCGGCCAAAACGGTCCCAAGGGGCGCCTCTTGGGTCTCCCCCTCACCTGGCAGTTTCAGATTCATCTCAGCTGCATCCCAGCTTTAAAAAAGGATCAGCCTTTTATTTGTGTGTCTAAACTCTATATATATATATATTATACACAACTGTCAACAAACGGATGTAGTTAGTTGCGACATTGGTTTGGAATCTTCGAAGAATCCGGACAATTTCATGTACATCCACTAGACTTCGCAGATGGCGACCCGATCACCTGCGTCATGAAACCACCAAGCAGTTGTCTCTGAAAAAAACGATTTAGCACTGGTTCAAACCAAAATTGGCCAATGCAAATATAAAAAAGTTGGTCCAATTCTACCCCACTTGTTTTTCGTTATACCCACTTACAATGTCTGCATGTATAAATAAAAAATGTTCAAAATGTTTTTACCTCATCTACTTGCAAATTTATGGGGTTGTTTTAAAAAATGCTATGCCCCATTCCATCTCATAGGGTTTTTCAGGATGTTTCCCGGTATGTTTACCGGCCATATTTCATGGTATGCCGTATGCCCCATCAAACAGTACATTCCCAATCATATCATATATATATATATACATATGTACATACATTGTTGGCTACTTCATGTCCGTTGTATCTTATATACATATATGTTTACATACACTACACTCTATATATAAAATATACTATACGTGTATATACATCTATATGTATACCACTATATCCACATTAAATCATATACAGATTAAACCCATGAAATCTCCACAAACCCAATAGGTCTCCCGACTTCCTGCAGGTCTTAAGGCCTCGCAGCTCACCACCCGAGCCCCCCCCTTGTACTAGTTAGTTGATAGGTTATGATAATACAAAATAACCTAGGTAGTACAACTCCCCATCATGACCAATCAACCAATGTATTTTTGATAGCTCATATGGAGATTAACTCTGTTTTTGATGTTTGTCTTAATGATAATGGTCAAATCTCTAGTTTTTCATGGTTAGATCCCAATGTTTGCTTATTATATCCCACGAACAAATCTCATTGTTGATATAGTTCCCAGTTGGTATATACCCAATGATTTCCAATATTATCACCTCTGTCTCCTCTATATGAGTTTCTCTGAAGATGATTGGAAAACCCTAAATTGAATTGTTGAGACTGAGCAAATCTGGCTTTCGTTCCAAAATCTCCGTTATTTGCTATCCTCCATTTTCAGACTTACCATGTCTGGTGTGTATGAAATATGTAGACGTGCTACAATATGCATATGCAAAAAGGGATCACAAAAGTCGTGGCTCGGTAGTGCCTTTTTGGTCTCTGGAGACTCGCGGTTCCAACGGTTAACCAGGCCCCGTCATTTGCGGACTGAAACTATTTCATAGCCATTACCATCTGGTTATTTAACAGTTTGCCATGGAAAATCACCATTTTCAATGGGTAAATCCACTATAAATGGGCCATCTATACCATGGCTATGTTAAATAATCAGAGGGTATTTATTTCATCATTATCAATTCATCAAGACTTTTCTATTTTTCAAATGGCTCAATCCCCATCAGTTGCCTATGAAATCCCCGTCGAACATCGCCAGATGGTGAGGTCAACATGGCCAAGAGACGTGCGCCGGAAGGAAGTGACAGCCCACTTCGCCAGCCACGGCACCCGCCTGCGGTATTTTAAATGGGCACCGTGGCATAGATTTCACGATATAAGTATATCATATAGACTATAATTGATGAGATATCCAAAGTTTGCTATATAGTATGATGATGATATCAATTGTGATTGATATAAGTATGTCTTACTGAAACTTATCATCACTGTTGAAGATATCATTTGGCAATATACCATGTAACCCAAATTCTTCAGTGGGTGCCTAAAATCTGATCCGGGCGTCTCTTTGTGGAATTCTGAGTGGGTTGGACGTTCAAACGTTGTTTGTCAAACCTTCATTTCCTATCAAACATAGACAGAAAAGAACGTACATCATGTTGGGATGTTCCCTTTCACCATTCTTTGACATACGAAGTCAGCTGACGAAGGTATTAAAAGCAACAGATCCACAGTGCCATGGCGGTTAAATCCTGATGGTATTCTCTCGGGGGGAACCCACTGCTGGATCGCCACCGATCCCAAATTTCAAGCGCCTTGTACCACACCAGGACAATCTGCGGCGCAAAAATCTACGGAAAAATCATGACACCAGTTCCAAGGCTGTGCAGGAACACAGTTATATAGTTGGGATCATGTTCCTATTCCCAAGGCGTGAAAAACTCTTAGTAGCAACATGGCTAAGACCGCAGACAAGAGCTCTGCGCAACAACCTGGACCTGGTTGGTTTTGCGCAGTTCTTTTCTTACCTGGGACCTAACAGGTCATCGCTTCTGTTTGGACCATGGCAGGATTAAAGCCCAAGAATTTGATCGCGGAGAGCCTCAGCCTGAAAAAACGAAGCTGCAAAAACTAACGAAATCTTGAAAATTAGGCACTCTCTGGCTGATCTGGAAGTCAAAGTAAGCCAGCTCTTGTTTACTGTAATGGTCCAATAAATGCTTGTGTGCGGGAACTGGTTTAGGCAAAAATCTATACCCTCTGGTAAACTAACATAGCTATTGAAAATGGCCATTTATAGTGAAATTACCCATTGAAAATTGTGATTTTCCATTGTTATGTTAGTTTACCAGAGGGTATAGAAAACCATGATTTTGAGCCCAAATATACGGGTTTCCTGGAAATTCTCCAGTGCGTCTCTGGGCCATCCTGCCATACCCAGCACCAGCTGAAGCAAAGAGATCCAGACCTGGAAACTTATGCAACTCACTTGGGACAAGTTGGGATGATCCCCTTCTTGGAAATGAACATTTGTGGGAAAAAATCAACCTAGGAATCAATTGGCAGTGTGTCAAAACCTTGTACCCCTGGTGAACATCAAAATAGCTGGTTAATGGATGTTCATCCCCCTAAAAATGGTATTAATAGGTATTGATCCATACCCAATTGTGTATTCTACTGTGTATTGTTTTTTCACCACTCTCAACCATCAACACCTTCGGGCTTTTTTGAACACATCGATTGAGGGGGGGGTACCTTTGTGCCCAAATTTGGCCTCCCATTTCAGGTCGATGTTCAGGGATGTCCATAAATCCCAACTATTTTGATGTTCACCAGGGGTAATCACTGGATTTTGACCCATCCCAAATTTCCCCCTTAAGATCGCCAGCTTAGTGGTGTCATGGGACGACCCCGACAGGTGTGTGTCCCAACGTTCGCAGGTTGACGAACATGGCTGGCGATTCGCATGAAAACCTCGAGCTGAAAACGTGTGGATGGCTGGGAACCATCTGGCTGGCAGGGAAAACGAGCAAAATGCTGTGACACATGAAGTACCTATCAAGAATTGCCTCAGATTGCCCTGGGTTGAATCAAAGACCATGTTTCGCTGATCAAATTCCACTTGTCTTCTGATATTCTGACTCATTTCCATCTTCGTTAATCTCCATTTTGTCGCTTACATGTTCCCCTTTTTATCGCTTCGATCTCCATTTGATCGCTTAAATGATGTAGGGATCCAAGAAAACACATGCCACTGTAGTCCTGAATTCTGGCTGATTCACCAACCTGAGAAAACACATGCTGAGTTGGAGCACCGCAATGATTGCAACTCGAAGCCTCAGCTGTGGCGTCTCTTTCTGAAATTAGGATGTAAATTTAAATGTAATAGGCTAATAGGGTCAAAACATGTCAAACCCAAATCAAAGGCAATCTAGAAACATAGTGGTAAATGGTGTTCAGATTGATTTCCCTTGAACCACTTCTTGGAGACGTGCCCTGGGACCTGAGATGTTCCTCTTATGGTCAATTTCCCAGCCATGGTCACGGTTTTTTTTGAAGAGCCAGTGAAAAATCGAAATTGTCTGGATTGAATTCTTTAGATGGCAATTCTCCATTTTGTCAATTGCCTCTTATGGTCAATTTCCCAGCCATGGTCACGGTTTTTTTTGAAGAGCCAGTGAAAAATCAAAATTGTCTGGATTGAATTCTTTATTCTCCAGAATTGCCTCATGTTTGTTGGTCTGAAATGTCAAATTCTCCATTTCTGTCTGAAAAAAAAAAACTTAAGTTTCGGTGAAATCCCCAGGGTTCTCTTTCGCAGAAGGCCGCTAGGTTTCAGGACTGTGCAAGGAGATAGAATTGGCTCGCACCGAAACCTGACGAACTGGTCGATGCGTTTATTGGACCAGAGAAGCAACAAACAGCAGATGAAATCTCCAGGTTTTTTTTGGGTTTGAAAGGATGATTTGATCGACCAAAAATGACGGGATGTGCACTTTGCCCAGGGAGGGCTTCAATTTTATGAGATGCGAAGATGGAAAAACCTTTGGTGAGGCAATCTCAGGATCATTGATGCTGTAAGTTACTGGGATAAATCTCCAACGGTTTGTGCATGACGATGTCAAGAGTTCGGTCACCTTCCACAGAACTGGGAGTTGGTGGGTCCCAAATCGAACAGTGGGTTCGTTGAGGCATACCTGAGATGATGCCTTTACCCATCAACTACGGAGAACCTGCAAAAATGGTGGGTTCATTAGCAATAATGGTCAGCTGACCATGGAAAGAAATGGGATTCAAGTAGCAATGATGTGAAGGACAGTGGAGGATAGCCTACCTTCTACATGTGCGACAAGTCCTTGAGTACCCCAGAAATCCAGAAAGGATTAGGACTGGAAATAATTCATCTGTGCGCAGGTGTGTCAAAAGAATTGACCCATACCTATGCGAGGACGAAACTCTCCTTGGAAAATGCTATTGATATCTATTGATAGAGGATTTTTCATTGCATTGCCATATGGAGTCCTAAAATCGGGGTACCCCCAAATCATCCAAACCATTTAAGTATCAAAACCCATGGTGACTTGGGGATCCCCCACTTTCAGAAACCTCCATGTGTGATTACCAGAAGGTAACCATTCTTCCAGAATTCCCTTGGCATTTTCATGGTGGATTCCATGGATTTCTTTCGCCGCCTTTGATCGCCGGGTAGGTCATGAAGCCGGCCCAGCTGTAGGCTAATGAGGCGGGCATGAAGGCCAGGTACCTCAGTTTCTCCTTTCATTTGGGATGTTGGAGGGACTTGGAGTATGCTCTAATGGTGTGTTCAAATCATCTTAGGAATGGGAGTCATTCATGGGATCACCAACGATATGATACATGTGGGTTAGTTCATCCTGACATCCTCACATCAAAATTACGTTAATCCCCAGAAGTGGTATACTGACCGCCATATGGCGAAAGCCTCTGGTCTTTTGGTAACTGAATGAAACTTAAGACCTGAAATAGGAATCCACCTCTGGTGGAATGTGTTTGATCCAAGCCCGAAACCTTTTGTTGTGTGGGGATTGCTGAAGCATTGCGAAAATTCCCGGGGTGTCTTTCCTTTGTGTGACGGTTGGCTAGTCATGGCTAGTCGACAGAAAGCTGGACACATTTGTTTCCAATTCTCAAAGGATTTGCTGGCTGGATAAGGCGACCAATCAAAGCAAAGAAAAGTGTTCAATCAAATGCCATGAAACCTTTGGAAACTCGAATCTGGAATATACGAACGATGCATGCAAGAACAAAACAGTAGACCATTGAAATCCACATCACTTGTTTACAAGCATCCTCATTGAGGGCAAAAAGAGACGACTCGAGAATCATTTCCCTTCTACATGGCAGTTTCATAGATCCCCCTCAAAAAAAGAAAAAACAAAAGGTTTCACAAAAAAAAATGTTGAATTGCTATTCCAATCACTGTTGTTGTTGATATGATTACTCTTATCATCCCTATTGTTGTTACTAACATTACTATTATTATTGTTACTTTTGTCCAAGGGAATTCCAGCCGGGAAAGGTTGCTACCCAGGCCTCAAGGGTTGGAGGCACCTGCGCATGCCCTGGAGACCTGGCGTCTCAAGACGGTACGGTTCGTCTCAGACGGTTGCCCAAAACCAAAGAATCACCATCATAGAAATATCTAATAAGGGTGAATACTAATGGTAACAATCACACTAACAATCATTATCAATGGTTTATAACAATCACACTAGCAATAACAGCAAGAATTGAATACGAAGAAACATAGTAATAGTAGCATAATAGTAGCAATTACCATGATAATTAACAACAACACAATGGAATAGTAATGATCATGGTCCATTGGTCCTTTGGTCCATGGTGATGATAGTAATGAGAACGCAACTCAAACGGTCAGGAGGGTCACCTTCCAGAGCCATGGCCAAGGACAAGCCACCGAAGAAGTAAGTCAAGGTTTCGGCCTGGGGGATCTCGACTCATGGAAAAAATGTTGGAAAACAGATGGAAAATAAAAAAAAATAGCTGAAGTTGATGCCAAGTACTATTGGATAATATGGTGATATGGTGATATGGTCACAGCAAGAAGCCCATCCCCCAAGGGCCGGGCCAAAACCATTAAGGAGCCTGGAAAGCCTTGGAGGGGCACAAATTTCCAGGCTGACATGGTCACAACTGCTTGTAATTTGTCCAAGATTGGGAGGTGCATTTTGTTTAACATGATTCATCATACATATATATATATATATATCTGTGTGTGTATATTATATTATAAAGATTATACTGTGTATAAAATATGTTTTTTAATATGTATAATATGTTGCATATATTACGTATTATGTATTAAAATAATATAATATCATATGTATATATATATTTACATACATATATATCGTATCTTTTATAATTTGAAATCATATTATACTATAGTAAATTAAATTGTTAGTTGAGAATACGGTATTATCTTAAATCACGCAGGGTCCATTCCACGTGGTCTTTGCCGAGGCCTACCATCGCAAAGCACGGTGGCACGAAGACAGCAGTTCAATACCCAACATTCCATTCTTCAAGGAGTCTCGCAGATTTGCTTTGCTTCGAAGCTTTCAACTTCCATTTTGGGAGGGGGTCTCGCAGAATTGCTTCACTTGTAGACAGAATAGGGAGGTAGAGCGATATTAGATAGATTAGATTAGTTAAAGATTCGTTACAAATACACAAACACTTTTTTATAACTAATTCAACTTACAGTAACTTTTTATAATAACCACCAACCCAAACCACCATGTAAGTATAATCTCACCAAATGGATGTTCATCCATCCAAGAATGGTCAAAAATATTGACACATCCCTCAAATCTTCAACCCTTTCGGGCCGGATGTTCTGAGCCGCCGGACTCTTGGATGCCTGTTCCTGCAGGGTTGCCACCCTGTTTTCGTTAAAGTCTAGGCCAGGACCAATCCCATGCATTGCTCCAAAATGTCACTGATGGGATCTGATGGGCCACTACCAGAGATACATCAGGTGAAGGGAGCAGCTTGTTGGGATTGCAACCGGTGCGAAAAGCTTCGATGACTACCAACCCTGCAAAAGACCTAATTTTCTATCTGGGTACAGTGTCGTTTCGGTTGTCGGCAACTTGGACCAGATCTCCAGTTGTGGTATCAAAGTTCAAGTTCCCCCAAAATGATAGCCACTTGCGAACCAGTTAATTTTCAGCTGGGTGTCAAACTACCCTTTGCCAAAAGGCCTGTTTTTCGCAGGATTTTTGGTGCCTGCAACAGAGGAGCCATGGCATCCACCAAGACACAGGTGGCCTGGCTGTGGCAGCCAAAAATGAGGGCTCTTGGCCAACAAATTCCCAGGATACCGTCAACTAAGTTGGTTCGCCAATCATTTGGATATCATCTACGGATTGTGGCTATAGCCAATTCTGGATGTGCACCAACTAAGAATTGGATCCAATCCAAATAAAAGGATCTGAAGACCGCGCATTGGCTTGCCGTTTGGACATACGGCATGTTCCCAGGCCAAAGAGAATTTTTGTCATGGACTCTGCGACTTCTATGAAAAGCCTTCGGTGCACTGAGGATATCTTCAACCTTAAGCACCAAAACACATCAGTGCGATAGACTTTTGTCTGGCTGCCGGCCATCGAAAAACTTCACTGGTCTCGCTACAGGTCGGGGGTGCAATCAGGACGACCTTGGAAGATGAACCTGGCCATGGACCTCAGATCCAGCCAATCCAGCGGACAATCACCCCCATTCGCCATGCGGAAAAAAAAGATGGTGGAAGCTATTCATCAACCCGGAGTTCTCCAATAAACCAGCATCTGTATGGGCTTGATGTGAGTCAGCTAGAAAGCTATAGTAACTATAGTACAAGTGAACTTATACTACGAGATGAACAGTCAAAATCCTGTCCCCATGTTCTGCCTCACCAAATAACTCCCTCCCCGTCCTTGACCATTGGCGGGTGAGCTGCATCTCATGCCGGCCTCCTGTCATTTTGTTCAAACCCATGGACCCTGAAAGATATGTCACGATTCCACCAGGAAAATGTCTTCCACTCCGAAACGGCCCGAGTGCACGCCCGAGTGCCGGCCAAAGACGAAATGTTCTGATCAACCAGTGGCAGTTTAAAATCAACAATTTTATAGCCATTTTATAGGCATATTTTCCATATAATCTATTTCAATCCGGGCATCTCATGGGGATATCATGGCTTGGAGGATTGCCCAAGCACGTTGGCTTCTCCACAAGCGTTGTTGTTGGTTCGCGAACCGTTGCTGAGAATACATCTCCAAGCATTGTCGTTGCCTGTGTCTTGAATTCGTGCTCTTGGTGCAGTAATGAAACATAGCAATCGAAACTTTGAATCAAATTGTATATTATATATATATCCACTAGTACTATATATATATATATATCCGATTGAAATTTTGATGTTCCTATATAAAATAAATAGATATAGAATAATAGTATATAGAATAATAGGTTTCCAGCTGGCCATGTTTGATCACCACAGGGATCCCTCCATGTTTGGTGCTCAAATCCTGTCTCAAATCCCCATTTCTGAAAATTTATCCATGCTTTTTCGCGGGTACCCCCCAAACCTTGATCATTGGACTGGATAAAAGGGACATTTTAGATTTTAGAGCAAACTATGGGTTTTCTAAGTAAATATGGGGGGAGCTCTGTATCTTTTGCCCTTCATCCACTGCTGGGACCTCACTTTTTGGGCATTTCACCAGGGCGGCGGCTCCTGTTCCTCGGCCATGAGGGGACCTGCAGCCTTGTGCCGACACTATCGCCGAGTGGCGACACTAATCATTGACCCCCCAGACGGCTGCTGCATTCTATCAGATTATTGTGATTTATATGGGTATGGATCAATACCTATAGATACATTTTTAGTGGGATGAACATCCATTTACCAGCTATTTTGGGGTTCACTAGGTACCAGGGTTTTGACCCATCCCCATTTATATTGATTTACTATGTATGTAATGCAACATATTTCCCTGTACTGTACTGTCATGTAATGTACCGTAAGGTGAATATCGTGAATGTATATAAATCCAAAAATGCCCAAATTTTAGGGGGGCACTTCAGCGATTCGCCTGCACTACCGCGGAGTGCATGACAGGCGCAAACCATTGTGATCCATGCCGGTCGTTGGGCGCAGCGTCTGGAAAATGAGAGCTGGGCTGGGCTAAGACTTCAGTGAACTTCAGTTAAATGCTACGGGGAAAACATTCCACTGGCGATTTTTTGGTCGTTTGATGTCGTTTGGCTGAATCAAAAGCATTGAACTGATCAATCTATCCCCGAAGACCTGCAAAATAGATAGAAAGAATATATTCCAAGAGGAAACTATCTGCCAAACAGGCCGTTAAGGGTTCTATGTTTATTTTCAGAGTCGATGTTGAATTTTTTGGATGTCGAAGGGTTCCAGAATTTATGATTCGAGGCCCAGAGAAAAGACTCAAAGGCCTGCAAAACTCATGGGGTGAAAGACGTGAAAGGGCTGGGTGAGTTTCTGAAGAACCACGTGGTCAGCTGGTCATGAAACGGAAAGTGTGAATTTAAAGTATTCACCTGAAGATGAAGTGTTGAAGCGCACACTCACTGCTCGGTTTGTGGGTTCCATGTTCGTGGCTAAGGGTAACCACAAGTCTATGGACTGATTTTGTCGGTGAGCAAGCTTGAGCCGTGATGTAGCGTGGCGGCAGATGAAACTCTCCAATTTTGGATTTCTGGATCCCCAGACTTGTTTGACATCCAGGTTGTCAGACAACCCGTGACATTACCAGCACATGAAAAACCCGACTCGCCGTTCTTCCCAAGCCCTTGGAATTCTTTGGATCCTCCCCGACACATTGAAACTTTCATCCATAGCGCACCCAAAAAAAGGTGCGTCAATCCATTGTGGCCCAAAAACGGACCTCTGGTGGTCTCCACCTATCCCAAAATCTCCTGGGATGGAAAAGCATATCATCTGCATGTTCATGGGGTTTCATGATGAATTTAAGGCCAATCATTCAGCCAAGTTCAAAAATCATTCACAAACCTGAATCAAGACCATGGCATGGCATCATGGGATGTTTTGCTTATATAACTTATATACAAAACCTATTCCCATCGGTTTTTCAGCACCACCCATAGCACCTCCACGTTCCACACTTTTTTCGCCGCAAGATCGGCCTCTCGGGGTCCCTTTTTTCGGTCGCTTAACGAGCCGACCTGGCCGCTGGACCCAGCAAAGTTCGCTGGCGAACAACCCCAGCCAGCTACGGTTGATGAACGGATGGCAAAGAATTCACTACCCTGAAAAGTGAAGGGCTATTTTGTATACTTACCGAAAAATTTAGCCCATACATTCAACATCATTCCAGTGACGAATCTGATTGGTTGTGCAGGTGAGCGATCCTGGTGATTATCATTGCCATTTTCCCCACTATTCACAGAACCAAGCTGTGTCAAATGTCACCAATTTTGTTCAAGTGGGCACCTCATTCCCAAAATCATGACACATGATAGATATAGATCACATATCACAGCACTTTTTAAGCCAGGCTATGTTCATGTTAATCTGAGTTGATATGGGCATCGCAAGCAGCATCGCTCCACTGAGAATCCAACTGAGACCCGCAGGATGGAGGGCCTAGCGTTTCTACAAAGGAACAGAGTCACTGGATTCGGTGCATCGCAGGGAGGCAGGTCCCTACCTGATCCAAGTTTTGTGAAAAATATCAGCTGCCCAAGGAACGTCACCATGAGAGTCCCAAGCGCACAAAATTGGGCAGCTTGGGTCTCAAAGTTGGATCCATAGAATCTCCAGTGTCAACTGAGGGCTCCAATCGTCATCAGAACTTGCTTGACTTACTGGTGCTAAACGTAGGGAATTTTCGGGAATGATCCATAATCACTAGTAATAATAATCCCAGCAACCACCAGCAACCCCCAGCAACCCATCCATTCCCTACTAAGCACCAGTAAGTCAAGCAAGATCAAGCAAGTGGTCGGAAAGATACCCTCAGCATGCGGCTCCAAATTTGCTTGTGGCAAAAATTCTCAATTCAAAACCAGTCCTTCCAAGTGCAAAAAAACCTGGTCCGACCATCAAAACTTTTCTAGGCAACCCAAGCAGAGCAATCGAATCTGTGCCAAGAAAGCTAACTGAAACTAAATATGGAAGACTTGGACTTATGACTATATAATAAGTAACTAACCGTCCCATACCATGGCTTCAACCCCATGACAATGGACCCCCAGACCTCTTCGAAAGGCCGCAGCTTCTCGGAGCACCTGCGGGTCTGTAGCAGCAAACAACACTTGATCACCCCATATGGCTATCAAATCCGCACACCATGTGCCACGGTCCAAAAAGCCTTTGCTTTAGTATGCCGACCGCAACCTCACAAGAGTATTCGTTGCAGTATCGCAGCCTCAATCTTCTTAAACTAAACACCTACGTGACAATGTAATTCCCATTGTTCAACCCATCGTTTCTGGTTCATACCCCTTTTTTTTGCATGGCTCTGTGATTTGTCGGATGATTGCCCCGCAAATCCAACTGTTGTATCCCATTACATCCCCCAGTTATCCTTAATGTATTATCGCTGTGTGTATATATATATATACATATATGTATTTATTTATTTATTTATTTATACATATTATATTATGTCTATATATATATTATATATAATTTATATACATATTCTATTATGTATATATGTATGTATGTGTATATAATTTCTATTCCTGAATGATGTAAACCCAAAAAGATGGGGATGATTCACCAATTTTTCCGGTGCACCGGCAACTTCTCAGGCACACCAACCCTGGTGTGGGCCTCGGCGATCTGATTCCCATCACCAGGAATTTTAAGTATGGAATGATATGACTTTACATAGATATGGAAAATGTTCACATGGTAATTTCGGGAAAATAGGAAAATTCGACATAGATCAATGGTAAAATTGGATTTCAAGAGCTGTCATTTGTGCACGAATTGGATGGTAGGATACGGAGATTCGAAAGGGAGGGCCTTATCCACATTTCAAAAGTCTCGGTCCTTATCCGTGAAAGTCACCCTTGGATCCGTGTTGAGGCGCACAAGATCCGAAAAAAGGCTGAGAAAATTCAAATCCACAGTCTACTTTCATGGCATGGTCTGAACACTTATTGCACAGATTTCAGTTTTTTGAGTACGCACTGTGTACCTTTTTACGACAGTGTCACCAAACTGATTCCGGAAACGTAAAATGATGGATCTTCATCTGCCAAATTGAGCAGCAATGGAAATGTCTACCTCCAAAATCAACACGTGGATGTTGTAACACAAAACCAAAAAAGGGCTGTCACTGACAATGTCTAGGTTGATGGTGTCCAACTAGAGCTCGATGCTGTGGCAAGCCAAAGTAACGCCGCAAAACTGGCCCTGCACCAGCCTTGAACTTCTGACATCTTTATTGATGGGATATCAAATTCTTCGATGTCTGGCCCATTAATCTGAATGGGTATGTGTCAAAACTCTGATACATTGGTGAACTCAAAAAAGCTGGGACTTCTGGGTGTTCATTCCATTTCATTCCTCTAGATTTGGCCTTAAAAAAGTAGTGCATTATAGTTATAGCATGCTTTTGAGATTTTTCATCAGCCAAATGAATGCCAAATGAGTATTCGATTTTTGATCCATAGCTGCCATAGCTGCCAGGAGATCCCCTTAGATTCCAGCTGCTTTCAGCAGCTTGTCCCTGTAGCGATCATCCTGCAGGGATCGCGTGCGCTCGCTCGCGGTTTCCGCGTGCGTGCTAAACGTAGGGTTGCTGACGTAGGGTTGCTGGGGTTGCTGGGATTATGACATTACTAATTATTACTAGATATTACTAGTATTTACTAGTGAAATATGATGAAACTAGTGATGAAATGGAGCATTCCCATTTAAATTCCCTGAACCTTTAGACGTTTAGCACGAGTTTTTTATGACATCCAACTGCTGTGCAGGTCATGTCAGGTTTGACTCTGGTGAAAAACTGCACAAAGGTTGCTGCTTTGTCTCAAGTGTAAACCATAGAAGAAAATTTTCAAATGTGTTGCAGCAGATGCAGTTCAGTTTTTTGGGATTTTTGATGATTTTTGGGTTAATCCCTTGCCTCGAATATTAAACCTTCAGAAACCATGGATTTTTGTTAGGGATTTACACACAAAGGGTGTTATATTATAGTCCCCTCCTCGTCCTCAATCTTTCACGTCACGTAGTGCGGCAACAACAAATGGAGTAAAAATGTGGAAAAATGCCACTATGCCACTATGCATCACCAAAACAATGATCCTTTCTGTCAATGAATGCTCCTAAATCTCACTATATAAACAACTGTTCCTGCGAAAAAGAAAGTGAAGCGTTGTTTTGAACTTATGGATCTTATGGGAAAGTCAAACCACTTCAATGCTTCAAATGCTGTTCGTATGTCTTCATCATCGCTACCATTTCATGCCCACAACGGGGATATGGAAAACCCCCATAGGATGACAGGCTCGGAAGCTGACCTGTGAAGCTGACCTCAGTCGGCCATTTGTAAAAGCCCAGGAGCTGCCAGTTGCATCGAGACATTAGGTAATCACTATTTTTAATGGGTAAATCCACTATAAATGGTGATTTATGGATTTACCCTCTGGAAATTTAACATAGCTATTGAAAATGGCCATAGAAATAGTGGATTTACCCATGAATAGCATGGTGATTTTCCAGTTCGTTATGTAAACGTTTACCGGAGGGTAACCATCTATGGTTCAGTGATCACTCAAAACACCTCAAGAAGCTGTTTTGGGCACAACAGCGTGTTGCTCGGATCCAAAGGAGGCACTTTCTCATATTGAGACACGACTTTGCCACCTCCAAATGAACCACGCATTTTGCTGGCAGGAAGCATCATCAAAAGCAAGCTGTATGTGAGCGATGATGCTACGAAAGGGCAAGGAAGCAGTTTCAGCTGCAACGCAAGCAACCCAGCATGGTGAAAAAGTCTAGCACATTGAACCACAAAGCTTTACTTTACACATGTTCATGTTCATATGATTTCATATGCAAGAATTGAGCATGATGTAGAACCAATGACAGTTTAGCTGGGCAGAAACTGCTGAGGCAAGTTGATGCAAGTAGAGCGATCATCATCAAAGGCGATGACCACCAGCCACAGCACACTTCAGTGACACTTGACCGCTTCGCGGCCTATGTCAAACATCCCGGCGCAATATTTACCGGCTCAAACATATCCCACAGTATTGGACATGAATGCAAACCATGAACTGTGCTAGGAGCTGCTGGCTCTGCTGTGCTTGGACTGGTGCACACTCCTGAGACATAGGCTTTGCTGGAGGACACACCATTGTATGAGATGTAAGTGCTTGAGCACCCCATCGACATAAAGGTCGTGGCTTCTCCGCATTTCTGCTCCTCACAGGCCAAGGCTTCGGTACAGCTGGTGCATTTGCAGCTGCTGTCGCATGGCGGTGGACTTGCTGCCTCTGTTGTTGTGACACAGCCATCGCTCACTGCGCACCTGCACGGGCAAAAATGCTTCTTTGACCCCTGAACCTTTCGGTTCGTTTAGTGCTTCTTCTGGTTTCTTTCGGGAATCCTTAAAATTTATGTAGATTTCTTTTGTGTTTATTTGGGATTTGTTTAGTGTTTCGTTCGTGTTTATTTAGGGATTGTTTAGGGGTTCTTTCGGGTTTCTTTAGGTGTTTCTTGAGGTGTTTCTTTAAGGTTCCAGTTTCATTTCGGGTTTCTTTTGGGTGTCATGTTGGGTCTCATTTAGGGTGTCTTTTGGGTTTCATTTAGGGTTTCTTGGGGGTTTCGTTAGGTGTTTCTTTCAGGTTTCATTTCGGGTTTCTGTCGGGTTTCTTTTCTTTCCATCTGGATCTACGAGCTATTTAGGCTCTCTTGAACCTTGATTCAGGGTTTCCTTCTTCCATTAAAAAAGCAAATCCAGAAGCTGTGACACGTGCTGACTGACCTCTTGCACTAGTGCGGGTGGTTCTGCCGAACATCGGCAAGCCATAGATCACGGGTCAAAAAAAAAACGGGAAACGGGGGTTCACAACACACTTCCAGAGGTAAGAAAAAAAAATATGTTGGGAACAACTCAAAGAACAGGAGGGTCAAAAAAAGCAGGGGTAAGGAGCAGTGGTTTCAAATACACCCATGGTCAAAACAACGACCCCGCACCTGCACCGGGGAACTCAGCTTGATTGCGGACGCATCCGAGAAGTAGGTATCGGAGTCACGGGTCTCTTGGGTGTACACGTTAGGGAATCATCATCCGAGGAGACCGTGAGTTTCACGGAATTCACCCAGTGGTTTGATGCCCAGAACCTGGCGGAAGAGAGAGAGAGAGAGAAACGCCACGCAGCGCCTCATTGTGTTGGGGATCGCCGGGATCGCTGATTTTTAAAGAGCAAAACGGGCGACGTTTGGTGCCAAGTTCGTGCGCCAAGTTTCATCTGATTCGACATTCAATTTTTAGATACAAATGGCTGAGAGACATTCAATACAGAGGCAGAAACAGCAGCCGATAAGTCTGTTTCATGTTGCCGATACAATGGAAGCTCTTGTTGGATAACAACCCACGATTGGATGCAGGATCAAGCTCCAGAACACTGCGAACTTAAATGTCTGTGAACGGTGCATCCACCCCGCCAGATCTGGGTGTCCAAACAGCAGCATCAAAGAGGTCGATGAAGACAAAGACCAACAGGAGCAAAGGAGAAAGTCAAAAAAAATGTTAATCTACAGATGATGTTTTCGTATGATGTCTGAAAATCCTGGGAAAACCCTAAAAAATCCGATGGTTCGTCAAATTTTTCCATCAAACAGCCCGGGTCCGTCGGAGGCGTCACTACACTGCCCAGGGGAGCACAACCGCCGAGCTCGGAGTTGCCCTTGGGAAGGCACATGGAAGCATCATCCCTAGGATCTGATGCCCATAACTGGGGGGAAAAAGGAAAAAAAAACCTTTTCAGACCTACATGGTAGCTGGCGACTTCTTTCAAAACTCAACAAAGATGAGAAGAATGGATTTCATCAACAAACCAACCTCGGCTGAGCTGGTGTGAAATCTTTAGAAATACGTTTTTTATCCAATAGAAATGCTGACATAGCGCAAGATCTTGATGAGTGAGTGGTGCCATGAGTGACAAATGGGATCCAAGGAATCTGGAACCCAAGATCTCGAGGCTTCTTCACGAAAAGGATTTCTTCAATGAAGCTTCAAGTACCAATTCCTAGCAGTTGTGGGCAGCTACAACTACACCATATTCAAAGTGCATGGCTCTGACCTACTTTTTCAGAGGTGGTTGCGCCATCTATTTAACAGTGAAAAAATTCAATCCCAAATTTACCCGAAACAGCAAATGTGCCAGAAGATGGCGCAACCCTACAAGTGCAAAATGGGCCAAATTGCGCCATCTACCCCATTTTTAATTTAAATTCCTTCTTCCGGGACCGGACGTTTCGGCCATCAAAGCGTTGAAAAAGTAAGGGGGATGTGTGTTCAACAAAAGTTTTTCGGGGAAAGGATTTCTTCACTACTAAACTACTGAATAGATGGCGCAACCACCTGGGACAGTGCCATCCAATTGCATATTTGTCACGGAGAGATGGCTCAAGTCAAAACACCGAAGCATATTTGTCCTTCACTGCAATGTAGAAACACACTAGCAAACCATCTTTGCAGAGAATGTAGGAACACACATTCTTTGTCATGACTCCCTGATTATCCCTGATTTAGGTATACTGTACTGACTGTCATAGGGTGAGGCTTGTTCTAACGTCGAAACCTAGCGCGAGTGTTGAAAAAGGGCTCGGCCGGTTGAAGTCAAGTGTTGAAGGGAAAAACAATCATGTATAATGGATGGCGCAACCACCTGGGACAGTGCCATCCAGTTGCTCTTGAACAGTCTGGCAAACAATGCCCCAAAAGGGAAGAACCCTACTTGAAACCATGACTGTGGATTGCGCCATCTATAGGTTACCGCTGCGTTCCATTTGTAAAGGGAAAGGAAATGGAGGAGGGAAAGGAGAAAAAAAGGGGAAGGAGAAAGGGTCAGGAGAAAGGAGAAAGGAAAAAAGGAGAACAAAGAAGAAGAAAGGGAACGGAGAAAGGGAAAGGAGAAAGGGAAGGGGACAGGAGAAAAGGAAAGGGGAAAGGGAAAGGAGAAGGAGAAAGGGAAGAGAAAAAATCGAGCGCAACCGACTGGGTGAATGTTGCGGAGGCTTGGAAACTTTGGACTTAAGAATCCCTGCATAGATGGCGCAACCCTGAAACACATTGGCAACACATTCTGGCATAGATGGCGCGGCCCACAAAAGTAAGGGGGATGGATGTCACGCCCTCCGGGGGGTGTCAAAATTCAAAAAGTCGGCGCCATCTATACGCGCACTTTGGAAGAGGGCGGGGCCATCTACTTTGATTCCAGATCCAATGATAGCTTGATCGACCCCCCAAATGGTCAGACCGGGGATGGTTTCTTTCTACATTGGAGGTTTTGTGAATTAGCAACGCTGATGTCGCGGAAATGGAATGACTGACTCCCAAAAAAGACAGAGTGTCCTTCCTAAAAATTGCAGGTGCCCAGGTCCATGCTTCTTTCCAATAAAGTAAAACAAACAATGGGATCTGAACTGTTGGCAACTGCCGATTGCTGGACTATAAAGTAGAGTAAACGGTTTGAACGACCAAATTCAAACTGGACAGAAGGGAGGCTTGGAGTTATCATCTACACTTTGAGACAAAAACTATCAGGGGCCCGGCTGTTGTGGCAAGAAAATATTGGTCAGCATACAAATCCTCAAAAAGAATATCTTACAGATTCTTACAGGGAAAATTATTGGGAAATCATCTACCCTCTGGTAAATTAACATAGACCCTGGCAGATTGGAAGACTAGTTTCCATTAAAAAATGGTGATTTTCAGGGTCCAACTGTTTATTTACCAGAGGGTACATAAAAAGAATCTACATAAAAGGCTCAAGTCGGTGAAATCTCCCATTTTCTTCTTGAGTCCCCGTGTCATACCCTGAAATCCTCAAGTTTGCCCCAGCCCATGAGTCCATGAGCTGAGCCTAGCACCAGCAAGTTGCGGGTTTTCGGATGTTCCGTTCCAATGCCACCGCGGCCTTCCTGCCCAGCCTGAAGGAGGGTCCAACGGTCCCCTTCGGATGGTGGTTCCATGATTTGTTCTGGGCCAAGGAAAGTGGAGTTACCCTCTGGTAAACTAACATAGACCCTGGCAGATAGGGGTTGGAAGACTAGTTTCCATTAAAAATTGGTGATTTTCAGGGTCTATGTTTATTTACCAGAGGGTACGTATTGATTGGTCTGATTTTTGGGGCCGGCACCCAAAGAACGCACCATTTCATACGCTGCCAGGAAAAACTCATCAGCTCACGGGGCCCTTGTCTACGGTGGGTAGAAAAAAATACGGAACCATCGCCAAACAGCATCCCCAGCGGTGGGAATCAAAGGGAGGTCAAATTTCTGGAGTATCCCACACCCAAGCCCCAGCTTCCCCCGTTCCAGGCGCATCAGAAACACCGAGTCAGATGAACACTGAAAAATTGGAAGGACAACTGATAAATAGGGCATATAGGGCATACCCAATGTGCAATACAAAATTTCATTGGGAATATCATCACCAACCAATAAAAAAATTTTTGGTCCATTGCGCGCATTGTTTGGATAAACCCAAAGTTGCCTGCATCAAAGAGAGCTCACTGCAGGATGTCATCCTCTTGGAAGGTTCACACACTTCAAGATCTTCAAGGGTTCAGATTCAAGCTTAGCCTCTTGGAATCGAACACTACAATGGAAAATTCTTCCGTTCTATGAGGCATCCATCTTTCAATCAATATCATTAGATAGATTAGATATCAATAAGTAAAAATCCATAAAAATCCGTAAAAGGGTTGGCAGAATGGGAGTTCCCTGACATACCCTCTTTGCTTTGAGGTTCCACCCATTCCACCCCAACCTGTAAGGCTGCTCTCACCAAAGGAGTTGCCTCATAGCCAGACATGGTTGGATTCTAGGGGAGTTCAGCGGTTTACAATACGATCCCCTTTCCTTGGAAACCATACAGCATATTATCAGCAATGAAACCTTTTCGTCCAAATAGGTCTCAAATATTTTGTCCCCACACCCGACAGGACATACCAATCTTCGAGCTCATTCAAAAGTGACCCTCAGCGTCCCCACAAAGGCCCAACTTCACCGGACTTCAAAACCATTGGGGGTTCATTCTCAAGTTCAGCCTACAACATCTACACCACATAACCAATGATAAACGTCATCCAAATCCGTTCCCAGTTGCGGTTTTTTCGGGAAGATCTGTAAATCGTCCGTCAAATCCATCCGCCAAATCCATCCCAGCAGGGCGCACGCGATTCGCCCGGCCCTGGAGCTGTTTGAGGCGTGTGCGGTTCGGACCTTAAAAGGCGCGGGGACGTCCCATCGCAGTCCTGGTTCCCAGCCGGGTACATATCGTGGCTTTTCAATGGTTTTCAACCGGTCAAAGTGGTCATTTTTTCAGCATCACCTGACCTCAGTGCGCATCATTTAAACAATTTAAACACTCTGAAATGAGCCTGTTAAAACATCAAAGGCTCCCATCACCAATCTTGATCATGCAGGTTACATTTAGCTGTCTATCCCACTTCGTAGGTGGTGATGTGTAATTTAGTTCTTGGCAATAAGTCCTCCAACTAAGATAACCCTCGTTACAACCGGAACTGTCACCAAAGTCTTTTCACCATACAGTATATTGAGTGGCATGCGCATCCAAGCGCAACAGGCTTCCTTGCCATTCTATGAACATCACCTCTTGCAAGAGTCATCCCATGAATCTAGCTACCGACAGGTGATGTCTCAATTCTCAATCCCCTTAAATCCGCCGACCCCAGCCATCTGCAGGGGGAGCGCGCCCGAGAAAAAGTGGCTTCGCGGCACCTTTTCTTCTGGTTTCAGAAAGCGACGTTAGGTAGTAGGCTGCCGTTAAACGCTTCCCGGCGACCTCGGCCGCCCTTAAACCTTGCCCTTGAACCCTTCCCGGCGTCTTTGGCACCCAGCAGCATGTCCTTTGGCCACCTGCCGGGCGCTTTCCTGGAGATTTTCTTCTCGTTTCAGAAAGCAACGTTAGGCAGTAGGCTGCCCTTAAACCCTCCCCGGCGCCCTGAGCTGCCTTTAAACCCTTCATGGCGCCCTTCGCGGCCTAGCAGCATGTCCTTTGGCCACCTGCGGGCGTTTCCTGGAGATTTTCTTCTCGTTTCAGAAAGGCAACGTTAGGCAGTAGGCTGCCCTTAAAACCCTTCCCCGGCGCCATGAGCTGCTTTTAAACCCTTCCCGGCGTCTTTGGCGGCCCAGCAGCATGTCCTTTGGCCACCTGCCGGGCGCTTTTCTGGAGATTTTCTTCTGGTTTCAGAAAGCAACGTTAGGCAGTAGGCTGCCCTTAAACCCTCCCCGGCGCCCTGAGCTGCCTTTAAACCCTTCATGGCGGCCTTGGCGGCCTAGCAGCATGTCCTTTGGCCACCTGCCGGGCGCTTTCCTGGAGATTTTCTTCTCGTTTCAGAAAGCAACGTTAGGCAGTAGGCTGCCCTTAAACCCTCCCCGGCGCCCGGAGCTGCCTTTAAACCCTTCATGGCACCCTTGCCGGCCTAGCAGCATGTCCTTTGGCCACCTGCCGGGCACTTTCCTGGAGATTTTCTTCTGGTTTCAGAAAGCAACGTTAGGCAGTAGGCTGCCCTTAAACCCTCCCCGGCGCCCTGAGCTGCCTTTAGACCCTTCATGGCGCCCTTGGCAGCCAAGCAGCATGTTCTTTGGCCACCTGCCGGGCGCTTTCCTGGAGATTTTCTTCTGGTTTCAGAAAGCAACGTTAGGCAGTAGGCTGCCCTTAAACCCCCCCGGCGCCCTGAGCTGCCTTTAAACCCTTCATGGCGCCCTTGGCAGCCAAGCAGCATGTCCTTTGGCCACCTGCCGGGCGCTTTCCGGAGATGTTCTTCTGTTTCAGAAAGAACGTTAGGCAGAGGCTCCTTAAACCCTTCCCCGCGCCCTGAGCTGCCTTTAAACCCTTCCATGGCGCCTGGCGGCCTAGCAGCATGTCCTTTGGCCACCTGCCGGGCGCTTTCCTGGAGATTTTCTTCTGGTTTCAGAAAGCAACGTTAGGCAGTAGGCTGCCCTTAAACCCCCCCTCGGCGCCCTGAGCTGCCTTTAAACCCTTCATGGCGCCCTTGGCAGCCAAGCAGCATGTCCTCGGGCCACCTGCCGGGCGCTTTCCTGGCGATTTTAACGCTTTTCTGGAAATTTTCTTCTGGTTTCAGAAAGCAACGTTAGGCAGTAGGCTGGCCTTAAACCCTCCCCGGCGCCCTGAGCTGCCCTTAAACTCTTGATGGCGCCTTTGGCGGCCTAGCAGCATGTCCTTTGGGCACCTGCCGGGCGCTTTCCTGGAGATTTTCTTCCGGTTTCAGAAAGCAACGTTAGGCAGTAGGCTGCCCTTAAACCCCCCCGGCGCCCTGAGCTGCCTCTAAACCCTTCATGGCGCCCTTGGCGGCCTAGCAGCATGTCCTTTGGCCACCTGCCGGGCGCTTTCCTGGAAATTTTCTTCTGGTTTCAGAAAGCAACGTTAGGCAGTAGGCTGCCCTTAAACCCTCCCCGGCGCCCAGAGCTGCCTTTAAACCCTTCATGGCGCCCTTTTCGCGGCCTAAGCAGCATGTCCTTTGGCCACCTGCAGGGCGCTGTCCTAGGAGATTTTGGTTTCAGAAAGGCAACGTTGAGGCAGTAGGCTGCCCTTAAACCCTCCCCGGCGCCCTGAGCTGCCCTTAAACCCTTCATGGCGCCCTTGGCGGCCTAGCAGCATGTCCTTTGGCCACCTGCCGGGCGCTTTCCTGGAGATTTCTTCTCGTTTCAGAAAGCAACGTTAGGCAGTAGGCTGCCCTTAAACCCTGCCCGGCGCCCTGAGCTGCCTTTAAACCCTTCATGGCACCCTTGGCAGCCAAGCAGCATGTCCTTTGGCCACCTGCCGGGCGCTTTCCTGGAGATTTTCTTCTAGTTTCAGAAGAAAGCAACGTTAGGCAGTAGGCTGCCCTTAAACCCTCCCCGGCGCCCTGAGCTGCCTTTAAACCCTTCATGGCGCCCTTGGCGGCCTAGCAGCATGTCCTTTGGCCACCTGCCGGGCGCTTTCCTGGAGATTTTCTTCTGGTTTCAGAAAGCAACGTTAGGCAGTAGGCTGCCCTTCAACCTTTAAACCCTTCATGGCGCCCTTGGCAGCCAAGCAGCATGTCCTTTGGCCACCTGCCGGGCGCTTTCCTGGAAATTTTCTTCTAGTTTCAGAAAGCAACGTTGGGCGGTAGGCTGCCCTTAAACCCTCCCCGGCGCCCTGAGCTGCCTTTAAACCCTTCATGGCGCCCTTGGCGGCCTAGCAGCATGTCCTTTGGCCACCTGCCGGGCGCTTTCCTGGAAATTTTCTTCTGGTTTCAGAAAGCAACGTTAGGCAGTAGGCTGCCCTTAAACCCTCCCCGGCGCCCAGAGCTGCCTTTAAACCCTTCATGGCGCCCTTGGCTAGCAGCATGTCCTTTGGCCACCTGCCGGGCGCTTTCCTGGAGATTTTCTTCTCGTTTCAGAAAGCAACGTTAGGCAGTAGGCTGCCCTTAAACCCTCCCCGGCGCCCGGAGCTGCCTTTAAACCCTTCATGGCGCCCTTGGCGGCCTAGCAGCATGTCCTTTGGCCACCTGCCGGGCGCTTTCCTGGAGATTTTCTTCTGGTTTCAGAAAGCAACGTTAGGCAGTAGGCTGCCCTTAAACCTCCCCGGCGCCCTGAGCTGCCTTTAAACCCTTCATGGCGCCCTTGGCAGCCAAGCAGCATGTCCTTTGGCCACCTGCCGGGCGCTTTCCTGGAGATTTTCTTCTAGTTTCAGAAAGCAACGTTGGGCGGTAGGCTGCCCTTAAACCCTCCCCGGCGCCCTGAGCTGCCTTTAAACCCTTCATGGCGCCCTTTTTCGGCCTAGCAGCATGTCCTTTGGCCACCTGCCGGGCGCTTTCCTGGAGATTTTCTTCTCGTTTCAGAAAGCAACGTTAGGCAGTAGGCTGCCCTTAAACCCTCCCCGGCGCCCTGAGCTGCCTTTAAACCCTTCATAGCATGTCCTTTGGCCGCCCTGGAGATTTTCTTCTGGTTTCAGAAAACAACGCTAGGCAGTAGGCTGCCGTTAAACCCTCGCCGGCGCCCTGGGCTGCCTTTAAACCCTTCATGGCGCCGTTGGCAGACAAGCAGCATGTCCTTTGGCCACCTGCCGGGCGCTTTCCTGGAAATTTTCTTCTCGTTTCAGAAAGCAACGTTAGGCAGTAGGCTGCCCTTAAACCCTTCCCGGCGCCCTGAGCTGCCTTTAAACCCTTCATGGCGCCCTTGGCGGCCTAGCAGCATGTCCTTTGGCCACCTGCCGGGCGCTTTCCTGGAGATTTTCTTCTGGTTTCATTTTCTTTTCTTCTGGTTTCAGAAAGCAACGTTAGGCAGTAGGCTGCCCTTAAACCCCCCCCGGCGCCCTGAGCTGCCTCTAAACCCTTCATGGCGCCCTTGGCGGCCTAGCAGCATGTCCTTTGGCCACCTGCCGGGCGCTTTCCTGGAGATTTTCTTCTGGTTTCAGAAAGCAACGTTAGGCAGTAGGCTGGCCTTAAACCCCCTGAGCTGCCTCTAAACCCTTCATGGCGCCCTTGGCGGCCTAGCAGCATGTCCTTTGGCCACCTGCCGGGCGCTTTCCTCGAGATTTTCTTCTGGTTTCAGAAAGCAACGTTAGGCAGTAGGCTGCCCTTAAACCCCCCCCCACCCCCTCAGCTGCCTTTAAACCCTTCATGGCGCCCTTGGCAGCCAAGCAGCATGTCCTTTGGCCACCTGCCGGGCGCTTTCCTGGAGATTTTCTTCTCGTTTCAGAAAGCAACGTTAGGCAGTAGGCTGCCCTTAAACCCTCCCCGGCGCCCGGAGCTGCCTTTAAACCCTTCATGGCGCGCCAACTGTTTTGGCCACCTGCCGGGCGCTTTCCTGGAGATTTTCTTCTGGTTTCAGAAAGCAACGTTAGGCAGTAGGCTGCCCTTAAACCCTCCCCGGCGCCCTGAGCTGCCTTTAAACCCTTCATGGCGCCCTTGGCGGCCTAGCAGCATGTCCTTTGGCCACCTGCCGGGCGCTTTCCTGGAGATTTTCTTCTGGTTTCAGAAAGCAACGTTAGGCACTTTTTCGCCGCCTTTTTTGCGCCTTCTCCGCCCTTCACTGCCATGGTGTTTCCCCGTCCGGGGGCTGTGGTTTTGCGCGGTCTTTCCTCGCCCAAGAACCGCGTTTTGGAGCGGGACAAGTAGCTTCGAAATCTCCTCATTTTCTATGGGTTTCAGAAGTTACGTTAGGCACTTTTTCGCCGCCTTTTTTGCGCCTTCTCCGTCCTTCACTGCCAAACTAATTGTTTCAACCGAAAATCTTGTCAAGGTTTTCAAACATTCATGTGGGTAGTTTCTTGAGAGTTTCATTTAGGATTTCATTCATGAAGGGTCAAAAAAACACGGAAAACAAGGCGGAGGATCCAAAAAAACAAGGTCCCCGTATACTTTGATAAACTATCATGCACCTGTGCGGCGCAACCATGCACCTGTGCGGCGCAACACTAGCTGCATAATAAAAGGCCAAAACTATCGTATAGATATATCTAACTATTGTACAGTTACTTAGATCCGTGAACCCATAAAACCATAGGATCATAATATCAACATGCACCCAAATGAAAAACCAATTTACAAATGAAAATTCAAACCTATCAAATATAGTTCACAACAATATACATAGGAAAAAGGTCGAAAGCCTCAGAATTTAGTTTGCTTCCTTGCCGATTCTTCCGGGGTCGGCGGCAGGGGCGGCAGCCCTTAATAAAGGTTAGAGAAGAATCCCGGTATACTAAACGGCACAATCCAAAGCTTGCGCCCACTCAAGCTGGCGTCAACTCAGTCCCAAACTGCTGGCAGAGGCCAACAAATCCAGCCTAAGTTGGGAGGCGATGCGGGAGATTTTTATGGTATGTTTGGTACTGGTCGAAACACCAAACGAATCAGTTTCCAAAAGATCGCGCTCGGTCCCATTGGTCCCATGTAACCAAACCCTTCTCCGACATCTCAGCAATGATGAAAAGTTCCTGCTAGTTCTGCAGGTCTCACCACAGTTCCCTCTCCGGATATTGGTATATGCCATCCCTCTGAAACTTCTCGGGTGCCCAGCTTTTTGTAAAGATTGAAGGGATTGTCTGTGGCATCCAATCCTCAGTCCAGCCACCGGCTTTTGAGCTTCAGCCAACACTTTCCGGACAAGTCATCCTCTGCTAACCCAACTTCCAACCGCTTTCAGACCCTGAGATCCTCACCTAAGTTGCCGTTTCATGGTTCTTAAGGTACCAACCAGTTCACTGTATTATCGATGTTTAGCGATTTTCGGATGGGACCTGGTCAACAAGCCTCCGGTCATACGTCCCCTTAATATTCGATGGTGGTTCAGAACTTGAAATATGGTTACTAAAACCAATTCTATAATCCCTTCCCCCAGATGTTTCTGGCAAATTGGGGACTGCTATTTTATTTGGTTTACCACCAACCAGTGTTTTTTTCCAGGAATTGATAGTTTTTACGACCACCTCGGGATTATCCACATCTTTCAATGACTGATACCCCGAGATAAAAACTAGCATAGAAATGGAAAACACCCCTGGTCTTCAGCCAAACAAACCTCTACCTTCATGGTGGATTGTCCATATCGTTGTGCCAATTCGCTGGAGGCTAAACCCATACTAAACCATCCCCATCAAAAACTATCGCTATTCAGATGCTTAAACTAGTTAAATCCTATGATATCCAATAATGTTAAGCCTCGATTAACAAGCCCCTGGGCTGTCTAATAGGAGGGTACAATTTTGGTAGCAAACTATCACTGTTTCGGTCTGTTAGGCTCCTCCCCCGAATGAATCAGGCGTTTTTAAATGGATATTGACGGATATTGACATCAACTGATGATTTTCCGCCCATGAAACCCCGTAAAATTGTCCTCTAAACCTGGCTATGGCTAGCTATTTTCATGTTTTCGATGCTCCACCGGAGCAGCTCCCAACCTCCAGGCTCCCGCACGGCCGAAGCGTGCCAGAGTGCAGTCCGGATCGAAGAGTCGCATCAGTAAACTGTTGATCCGCTCCTGGAATCGGGGGATTTGATGTCTATGATTTGGGGATGGGTCTGGTACCCCTGGTACCCCTGGTGAACCCCAAAATAGCTGGGATTTATGGATGTGAATAACCCACTAAAAATGTATCTATATAGGTATTGACCCATACCCATTTCTATGATTTTGATGTATAACAAAATCTGGAATCTAAAAATCAGGTGCTTTTTTATCTAATTATTTGATTGTTCTGTTTTCTTGAGCCAACAAAATAATGGAATGTTGTTTGAAAGATTTGACCAAAAATCTTGGATTTTTTGACACCACAAGGGGAAGTTGACCAACTAAAATGGAACTTGAACCAACTGGTGTTGAACTGGTGGCCTGGTCAGATGAGTGGCTCAGCGAGATTTCAGGGGGCTACACCAAGAACTTGGGGGTTGACGCAATCAGATGATGGTTTGAAAACAGCAAAAATTTATAAAAATGGTGAGAACCAGCTGAGAACTTTCAATTGTGTTTTTGAAAAATTCGGGGTGTGCTTCGGTTTTGATTGGAGCTATTGGACCCAAAAAAAACAAAAATGTTTTGGGACGCCTTTGGGTGCCCAGAAACTTGGGATGTTGGAAACAAAGATGACGAGAAATCTTCAATTCCCCAAGAAAGCTGGATGAGTTGCAGAATCTCAAGATTCAAGAGGTTGCATTTATTCGCATGTGGAAAGTCTTCGTGAAGCCTGCATCTGAGCACCAAGTTTCGGTATGTTTTACATGCTGTCGCACATCCACAAGGAGCTTTGAGGCGTTGAGTCCCAATGTGTTTTGTTTTGTAAAGGTCCACAAGCTGACAAGCACACCTCAAGCGCAGCTCTGGGGCTCGGACGATGAGTGCTTGTCTCATGCACCACTCTCCGGTTTTTTCACCTGATAACAAGGATATACAAGGATGCTCGCTCCAACGCAAGGAGCAAATCATACGTCTCATGATATCTATTCTAAAATCACTCCCCATCTTTGACAGGAAACCCATGCTACTTGCCACGCCTAGGGGCGGATGCCCTCGGTCTCCTGTCTCGCTCCATGTGTCGCTCCTCTATTTCCAATTCATCCAAGGGACCGAAGAGGCTGGGATACTGCGACTCGAAGCAGACTTCGATTCCGTACTTCAGCCTAGCAAAAAAAGCAGCATACTGGGCTTTAAAAAAAACTCAATGCCACGAAAGTTTTGAATTACAGTATATATCCATGGCACTGAAGGTGTCTCTACGGAGTATGCGCATGGCACCCCAATGGTGCAGCATGAAACGTGCAGTAATGTGTAAAGTGGTCATCATCTCATGGCTTTTGCAGAGCCATTTCTCTGTGGACGGAGGAAATGTACCACAACTGAGATGAACACTGCAAAAATGGTTTCACTAAAGATAGAGGAACATAGGCCCAAAAAAATCTATTGACATTTTAAAATCTACCACACAGAAGCAAGTTGAAAGTGCTGGCTAGGTCAAGAAACTTGCGACATGCATAGAGTTAAATCCCAGATTAATTGCCTTTGGTTTCAGAGAAAAATTGCACCCTGGAGTTTTCATCAGCCGAGCTGCGTGAGAAGAAGGCATGGCATAGCCAGGCTGATACCTTGGAACCGAGTGCCAGGCCACGAGATTGGGGGATTTCTAAAAAGCCATAGATTTTATGAAAAGGAAACTATATATATATATCCATCATTGTAGGATCTGCGATACAGTCGACGAGTTTCGACTAGTCATCCACCCCGCGATCTCCCAGCTTGAAGATATGCCCATGCGCAACTGGCGTTTATTGTCACCACATGGAAGCCGGAAGGGTGCCATCTTCAGGTTTCCGAACCTAATTTGGTGTTCTTGTGTTTCCGCTCCAATCGTACCCAAATCCTCAGAACAGACGCAAGTGTGTGCGCAGCAGAGATTCCAGCAATTAGTGGGTATCATACTTTGTGGCTTGACGTGAGGGTATAACGGGGAAAACAGTGGGTTTCCACCGCTTATTTGTTATCCCAACGAACCCTGGGTTGGCACACTTTTGGTATGGTGAGTCCTGCTGGAAAAACACCGAAAAGAAAAAAACTTGCAAGGCATTCTCTGAATATGTCAGTAGGAGCAGAAACTCTTAGAAGCTGTTGTATCGAAAAGTTCTACGAAACTCTATATATATATATATATACTGTATGCTTGAATTCCCCAAAGTCTGGTACACTCTCTAAGGCATCTTGGAATTAAAATTCGCCTCAATCGCGTCATTGTGGCCAAAGCCAAAATGCACTTAGAAATATGGAATTCACGTGGCTAAAAATTTGCGCCGCCAGAAAATACACCTTCTTCCGTGCGCATTTTTGGTCTCCAGGCACGGCATATTTAAAATACACCTGTCCCAAAGTGTATTTTTGGTGTTTTGACGTTGTGTATTTTTTGCATATGTTTGGTGCATTTGCGATGCGATTTTTGCTAAAAAGTGTATTTTTTTTACGCGTTTGGCACCTGTGTCTCGCCCAGGCGTATTTTTTTTACGCCTTGGGCACCTGCGTCTTGTGCAGGTGTATTTATTTTA
>CAMXCT020001150.1:112500-152874 GCA_947184155.2 Cladocopium goreaui
CTTATTTCTTTTGCTCGCCACCTTTGCCAGCCTGGAAACTCCCAGTTCCCTGGCAGCCGGTCCGGCCGATTTTTTGGAAGCCCAAGGTGCTCGATCTCCACCGCGAGCGGCTCTGCGACCTGTCCCAAAATTGTCAACTCAGAATTCAAAATGGTTTTCTTGTCTATACCCGTTCCCTAAAGAGCAAAATTGGTCAAGTGAATGCTTGAATTTGTTTGAATATTTCGAACAGCACAGTTCGCAGGCGTTCCTACAGCCAATCATCCTAACAATTGTAGTGTATAGTCGATTTCCTGATCATTCATGGCGTTAACTCACAAAGAAAATGGGGATTCGGTTCGATAATTTTCTGATTGGATCTTTCCAGCCCTGCAGCTGCAACTGTCCCACAAGGACAAACATCAGCTGGGTGTCTCTGAAAATGGGAAAATGGGCCCAGAAGTCTTGCCGTTTGGATCTGACGAGGAACCGGATTTGGAATGCGCCTGTTCCGCAGCATCTCCCTGAAGCTGCATATCCAAGGGTCCTTCGGGCTCCCAAGGGACCAACCTCGGATCGGATGAGGAGGGCCAGTGGGCAGGACATGTGTTCTTTTTGGCGAGGCCGTGCTATTTTTAGTCGGGCATTCCCGAAACCAACTGCCAGGGTTTGGGTGACATTTAAGAAACTCTGTCCCTTCAGCTGGAGAAAGGCTAACATGCGTTGAACACACGGTGGGCGACTGGCTGCTGATGTTGATCACATTTGATCACCCCACTAACATTGACTCCTCCATTTTGCCCAGTTACAGTGTGTTGGGGGTACATCTCTGCAGTGCCAGATAAGTGCCAGACTGGGTTCTCTTGCTGCCCTCCTGTGTCTGTGAGCATCTCTGTCGCAGATGGCATGGTCAAGCAATGTCTGTCTATGCGTACAGCTTGACCAGCACTTGTAGTCTTTTGCAATGCACAAACGCTGAAGCCCCCGCTGGGCAAATTTGTTGTCGCAATATATGGATTTCTCAGTGCCCATCATGAAGGCATGAAAGAACCCCTTCTGCAGATCATTGGAACCTCAAAATTTAGAGCTTCCTCGGCCCCAACCTGTCCCTGATTCTCATGACAAGCCATACTGCAAGCCCCAAGGAGGTGTAACCATTTCAATAAAACCAAATACAGTAGCTACAGTCCATTGTAGCCCGCGCAATCCCCCATGGATCCGCAAACCGCTCCTGCAGGGGCCGCTCGCAGGCAAAAGGCAGAATGTATTTGCTCTTGAGCATCTCCAACTCCTGGTCCCAGGCAATGGTCCTTACCTCAAAAAGTTGTTAATCAGATGGAGTAAGGATGTTAGAGGATCCAAAGATATGTCATTTCGGGTATTTCAGAGTGTTGGGTTCCCATGGGTTCCCCTCAAAACCAGAAACGGCGCATGTTGGCCGTTCAGCTTGCTTGGTTCAGCTTGAGACGCGAGGCTGTGAACATCTTCACGGAATAGTAATCAAAGTAGAGTACAGTCAACATCAGCCAATATCTTAAATATTTGTTCATTTACCTATGCTATACATATATATAATATTATGTGTATATATATATATATATATATATATGTGTGTGTGTACAGCATTCATTTATACGTCAAGACATTTTTCCATCCTCGTGCCATCTTGCTATGCTCATCGCAGGGAGCCTGGCGGAAGCGCAGCCGTTGGTCGCTGTCCAGGTTGGCTCCCGGCACATTGCCTGAGCTGAAGGCCATGGACCATTTGGCTCGATGATTTACCGGTAGAACTCATCAAACTCCTACTAAACAATGGATAACAATGGATAACAATGGATAACAATGTATAACAATGGATAACAATGGATAACAATGGATAACAATGGATAACAATGGTGCATTTACCTGTTCTATTGCTGTAAACGGTGGTATTCCCATAGCTGACATGGGCAGCCATGGACTCCGGGGACCCCGAAATGGCCGGTCATGACTTTCAGATAAAGCATCCAGTTTAGTGGTCCAATAAGTTTGAACCACACCCAGATAGCTGGAATATATCAAGAGATATCATGTTACATTGCTGCTTATTTGGACTTCCATTGGATTTCTATTCTACATATTTCTACTGAGGCTGGAATCCCAGGAACTGTACACGGGATCCCCGGGATAGTGGACAGCAGACTTTCAGTAATCAGTCAGCCCGTGGGCAGCAGTATCCGGTAACTATAGCTATATACATATTATATGTATTATAATCTATATAATATATATATATATATTATATTATATATATTATATATATAATATATATATAATATATAATATATATATATATATTCATGTGATTATAAAAATAATAGTACGAACAAGAATAAGAATAACGAATAATACTAATAGTAATAATCATAATATTATATACTATTATGCTATATTTATATAATATCACTATATATACTATGTATGATATTCAATATATATATAACTATTATTATTATATTATGTATTATATACATATTATGTTTTATATATATATATATTATGTATTATATATAGTATTCTATATATATATTATATTTAATATAATGCACAACCGTCCCATAGTAGTTGCTGTACATCGTTTCACTTCCGTGGTGGAGGTGGAGGAAAAGAAAGCAGAAGAGCATATACATGACAGTGCGAGTCAATCCGCACGTCCCGGGACCTATGGAAACCCGGAACAGGAAGGCAGGCCAGGAGGTGTGCCAAGCAAAAAGTGTGGCGGAAAAACTGGCTGCAGATGGGGCCACCCTCAAAAGTTTCTGGCCAGCCAACAAATCAATGAAGCTGATTCAATAAGGAAACAAGGGTGACAAAGGTACGAAAATGGTTAGGGAATGGTGAATCTCAAAGCGGGCTCAAGCACTCAGAAGACGACGAAGGGGATGGAGGTCCTGGAGTAATCATGGATGTTCAACGCAAATGACTACAGGGTGGAAGGAGATGTTGCCATGGCAAGCTCTGTTCGCAGAACAGCTCTGGCTCGAAAAGTGCGGGCTGCCACACACAAATCTTGCAGAAGTGTGGCATGAAGCACCTCTCCATCAGCCCCTTCCGGGCAGCGGCAGCACTGAAATCTTGCGGAGGAAGCCTGCGGCTTGCTGCTCCAAGGCTCCCGTAGTTTCGGCCACTCACGGGAAAAATTCGACGCCTTGGGCACGGCATGCCGCAGCAGTGTCCAGATGTGCTTGTTTGACTCCCACATACGCGGATGCGGCCGCCAGACTGGTGCGCGCGGCTTCTCCTAAGGTTTCCTGCCGCAAGGGGGCTGTAACGGCCAAGTCAAGGCAGTAGGTGAACCAAGGTAAGAAGGTACGTACAGGTCTGCCGGCCGTCGCCGGGTGCTGTTGGAATCGTCAGGCTGCTGTATATAATATACAATATTATATATGATATATTATTATATATTATACATATAGAATACTATATATAATATAGATATATATATATAATATATTATATATATTATATATATTATATATATTATATATATTATATATATTATATATATTATATATATTATATATATTATATATATAATATATACTAAATATATTATAATATATATAATATATATAATATATATTATATATATTATATATATAATATATATAATATAAATAATATATAATATATATATAATATATATAATATATATAATATATATAATATATATATAATATATATAATATATATAATATATATAATATATAATATATATATAATATATATAATATATATAATATATATAATATATAATATATAATATATAATATATAATATATATATAATATATATATAATATAATATATATATATAATATAATTAATATATAATATATTTATAATATATTATATATAAATATTATATATATAATATATATTATCTATATATAATATAATATATATAATATATATAATATATAATAGATATAATATATATATATAATATATATAATATAAATAATTTATAGAATATATAGAATATATATAATATATATAATATATATAATATATATAATATATATAATATATATAATATATATAATATATAATATATATATAATATATAATATAATATTCTATATGTATCATATATAATAATATATTATATATATCATATATATTGTATATATTATATATATTATATATTATATATATTATATATATTATATATATTATATATATTATATATATATTATATATATATTATTTATCATATTATATATATATATTTTTTTATTTATTTTTTTATATTATTTATATATATATATGTTATTTATATTTATATATCTTATATATATATATTATACATATATTATATATTATATATATAATTCTTGGATCGAAATATTATCGGTAGCTGAGCTATTTGGGAATATATATATATATGTGGAAGTGGACCTGCGAAGTGATGGCTCATCAAAAGAGAAGACAACACTGCATCGAAATAAAATAGTAGAGGCCATGAAGGGCCAAGGGTTAATCTAGAACCCAGTAGGAGACCCCAAACTGTTGAGAATACCTCTTTTGGAGAAATCTCCATGCAGGGGGTGGATTTCATCTTGATAGCTTCTAATCTCTTTATGTATACATCAAGCCAGTCTAGTCTAGGAATCCTTTATCTCGGTTGAAATGGCCTTACATTCTGACGTGGGGCACCCTGAAACAGCCTCGTGGAGTAGTCAAACCGTGAGGGGCCGTGGCCGTGAGGAGTCTATCTATATTATTTGTGCTCCATTATCGCCCCAATGTCCCAATTCCTGGGGCCCCTGGCTACCAGCAGGATTGGCGCGCCGCTTCTGTCGTTCCAAAGCCTCCGCCCTCATCACACGTTCCAATCCATTTTTCGTGTCTGAGCTGGGAACGGGAGCCAGCAATTTAAGCCATTTTCATAGGGATTGAGTTTAAAATTCTAGACAATAAGTTATACATCAGGTTGAAGTATATATATATATATCAATAAATTAGTCTAATAACACACTAATTATAAACTACTGTATAGTTATAAATGAACACCCTTCGGGTCCTGCAGTGACACCATCCCCGGGACGACTTGGGTCTGCACGTCAAGCGCCGCACTTCTGCAAGCAACTCGGGGGCCTTGATCCTGATCATGTTACGCCCAAAAACGCCGAAAGTTGCTTTGGAGAAGGCTGAATAAATGGGGCCCAACCTTGAAATGGTTGTGTATATATATATATAAGAATTCAAGTTCGGCGCACTTTTCCTTCCAGTTTGCCTTGCGTAGTTGTTCAACATGTCACTCCGTTGCTCGATCAAAGTTGAGAGCTGGAGGACTGATCCATAGGTATTGTCGGCTGCTTAAGTGGGTTGGGATGAGAACAAAGGGAGGGTCAGCTTGAGCAGGAAGTCAAGGGCCATCACAGTCATGCTTGGAGATCAAGAATTCAAGTTCGGCGCACTTTTCCTTCCAGTTTGCCTTGCGTAGTTGTTCAACATGTCACTCCGTTGCTCGATCAAAGTTGAGAGCTGGAGGACTGATCCATTTCTCCCACTAGTCCCTTGTAACTTGCCGAGACAATACCTGATACCAAACATTGGCAGGAACGCTGGCCTGCCATAGTTGCTCAGCTTGTAAAGAAAACCATGGGAAAGCTTCACCAAGTGTATAAACTTTTGCTCTTGCATTGTCAGAAAGAACCGTCAGAAATTGGAAACAGGAGATCTCTTGAATGTAGATTTCCATGGTTTTTTCATTCACCCAGCGACCTCTGCGACGCGTAAAAGTAGGATCTTCACATTGCTGGATCATCCATGTGGCACCTCCAGGACGTAATGACCCCAAGTCCAAACCTTTTCCATTCAATTTTGTGTTTGGGCCAATACCCAATTCAAGCAGAATCTGGCGAAATCTCACTCGTAGAGTTTGACCTGATTTTGGCCATAACTTCTGGAATGGTTTCAGCCTGGAGAAGGCCAAATGAACAATTTTCAGCAAATCAGGAATATCCAATTTCGCGCTTTGATGCCTCGCTGCAGTAAACCTTGTCTTTGGTTCTTTCAGGGCGAGCAGGGCAAAAGAATTTGTAAAATTGGTGTCCACAGGCAGAAGCAAGTCTGAGCGAACTGCCTGTGTGAACTCACCAACACGTAGTAAAGCGCCCCATGTCAAAGCCAGCATTCCCGCCACCCCCATAGGAGGCTCACCGACAAAGCTGCCAGGAGAATTTGCCAGGGAAGGGCAATGTGATGCGTGGAAGGTTCTTCTCTTACCCACGCAAGAGCAAAATTCCACGCCTCTTGTAGTTGTCTGCGTATAGCTGGTTTCTTTGCAGCTACAACATTTATCGTTTCAGCGAAGTGGTTGTAGGGTCTACCTACTGCATAGAGGTTACGGCCATATTTAACCAGAAGCTCGTTGATCTCCTCGATATACTGAATGTGATGCTGAAGCAGATCTTCCAAAGAAAAACCAATTGAAGCCAGCCACCTTCCAAATAGCTCCAAAAAACTCGCTCGTGCTTCACTTGTTACAGCCAGAACTGGACGACCCTCTTGAAGAGGCGGGCGCTCATCCTCAGCATCTGTCGCTGGACATCACCAGCGTTTCGAGGGATCAATACTCCATGGCAACCTACCCTAAGCAAAGTCCACACTACCGCTAAAAAGAAAGGGCAACTAAAAAGGCCAGTGAAAAACCCCCGGGGCCCTTCGCCAGGAAAACCCAAAGTGGAATCGAACTGACGCCAGACATGCGGCAGACGTTCAGTAGGGAAATCCACAGCACCTGGAAAACCAAACGGAAAGGCAGGGGAGCGGTAGAGACTCCGATCAGAAAAAGACAGAGCACAAGGGCCAAGCAGACATAAGACAAGACGAACCCAGTTGGAAATCCACCGTCGAAGCTTTGGAACAGCTGCAAGTCGATACAAATCCACAGGATCCCAAAAGGAAAGACCAAGGCCATTGGATGCAGTCCTGATGTCTCTGTCTCGCGTAGGGTCATCTGCAGGGTTAAGCCTTGTAGGCGCAAAGCCAATGGAGAGGTAGATACCTCCTGCAATGCACAATTCAGCTAACCTACACAAAGCTCTTGCAAGGGCGCGTGAAGAGGAACGGCCTTTTGCAGCAGCGCATCGGACAACGTTCGAATCAACCAGGACCACGACCCGTACAGATTTTCCAGCTTTTACAAGGATACCAGCCAGCTTGACAACAACGGAAAGCTCCAACACATTCATATGGGAAGATACCTTAAAAGTCCAGACACTTACAAGGTTCCAAGCAAGGGATACACAAAGGTCATTGAGAAGCTGATTTTCAAGCCCTTGTGCATTGGGCACATCAAGGGACTCCTTGAAAGCTCTCAGGCGGCGGATCCCGATAGCCATAACCTGGGCAAGTGCACCAGACAGTGCATCCACGTATGTTGCTGAAGACTTTGTAGAGGCACCCTGAATCGGGACATGATAGTGGTCACCAGTACACCTACCAGAGATTGGGGCAATGTCTGCCCAAGCGCAAAGGAAGGCGAAAGCCTTAAGGTGGATTGATCCATAGAAACAAGAATCGCACCTAATAAGCTGGCAACCTGCATGGGCAATCAGAATCTCCCAAGCAGGCAAAAACTTGATCTTGGAACTCCATGGGTTTTCAAGCACTCCTGTGACACCATACCTCAGGCCACTGTCAAAAACCTCAAAAGACCGATGCGCCAGGATGGTGCCATCTTCCGTCTGAGGGTCACTTGGATCGAAACCAAAAGGCTGCTCCCTAGAGCGCAGGGGAGGTCTCCTCATTACTGAGAAAGTGGTGCAGGGAGGCTCAATCATGAAACTCTCAACGTAGTGGTTTTGGATGAGGTGTAAGAGCCACTCTAGGAAATGGACATGCTTCATATTGAGCTCGACATCAAATGAAATATCAATAGGGTTGCAAACTGAAAAACCCAAAGCTGCGACCTTTTGTGTAACAGTGGCTGCTCCGGCAAAAATTTCAATAAAAGCAAACCTATATGCCAGAGGTCGCGTAACCTTCTGTTCCAAGACAGGTTCAACTTCTTCAAAATCAATTGACTTGGAAAGCACGACCTGTTCCTTTGACAGAAGTTTTGAGTAACCTCCTTTTGACCTGCAGCACCTCCAGGCTACCTGCATCACACTTCGGTCCAGTGGGCTGGCAAGGATTGCTCCCTTCTCAAGCGACGCATCGGTGCAGAAAATGTCCTGACAAAAATCAGCTGCTACGTCAGCAACTGCCAATGGCGCAAGGACACTGAGCAAGACCAACTCGGTAGCAACTGCACGTGGTAGCCTAATCATCTTGGGAAGTGATGCATCAAAAACATCCATGTCGACCAGGTGAAAACTCTTTTGCAGCACTGACATGAGAGGACGTCTATACATGAGGGATGGAGGTCCAGCCCCCCAACACACACAAATGAAGAGCATCAGTGGTATGGGTCAACTGGCACAGCTGGAAACTAACCCACGCCAAAGCATACCTTTTAGCTGGAGGGGCAGAAATGAGGACATGTCCCCTGTCTTGGGCTTGGTCAGATGCGTTCACATATGCTCCGATTACCTTGGCTCGCCTTTCACCTTTGATGTCTTTGTCATCGGAACCTATAATGCCATGCTTACTATAGACGGCCTTACTAGTGCTTAAACATCCTTTGGCAGGGTCTGCGACAAGGAGGCCCCTAGGTACTTTTGCAATGGCAAAGTAATCATCAATCACAAGCCCTTCACAAAGGTCAGATCCCTGAAAAGGTCTGCTGGAAACAAGCCTGGTCTGGTGGGACAAAAGACCTACAGACTGCAAGAGACCAGTATGGGCATCAGTTGCAATGTCGACACCAGCATGATCACCCTGGAAGATGCTACTGAAGGAGGCCATACAGAAACCTTTATCACATTTTTTGAACCCCTGACGGCAAGAAAATCCAAGTCCATCGCCGCCGGCGGTTCTGCTGGGCTTCCTCCTACGCCTCTCACTCTGAAAAACTTCATAGGCTGTCGTACCAATCATCTCATCTAGCACAATGACGGGGCCTACAGAGTTTGACAGGGCACGGTTTCGACTGGTGGCAAACTGGTGGTAAAAATCCCTGCGGTCAGTGCAAATCACAGAAAGGGTTTCTTCTGATACATTCACTTGCAAGTCAAGCAGGTCAGGACCTGTGGGTAAATCCACAGATGGCCCAAGCACCCTACACTCACAGGCATTGCGTCCTCTACGGTCTCCGATTTGTCTGTCACATGTCTCGTTCTTGAGGCAATTGAAGACCCTGACAAGCTCATAGTGCCTCTCATGTTGCAAATCCACATCATGCAAATAAAGCAAACCACGCACGTCCCAAAGCTTTGCAAGTTGGACTACTTCACTGGCAGGGTCAGGAACTTGCGGATATTCATAAGGCTTTGGTATGTACTCACGCAGCAAAGAGTCAGGATAGCGATATGCCAAGGCTAACTCCGGGCCGAGGAAAGGCGTAGCATCGAAAGCACCTTCACCAACAACCTTAAGGCGGCTTGCATCCAAACTCTTGTAGGGCTCTAACTCGGCAAAAAGTGAATTGTCCATGGGCACATCATGACCAGGATAGATCTTCTCATATGGTCCAGCACCTACTCCAAGTTTTGTGATGCACTGAGAAAGCTCCCCTAACCTAGCTAAGAGCTGTGGAAAACGTCGGCCACTACCAAGCACCTCAAAATGGTCAGTAGGGCCGTCAGCCAGCAAAAGACCTGACAGCCGACGCACAATTGCACGCTGGCTTTGCGATGGGGTCCTCTCCAGAAGCTTCAGTGGTATGAAGCTGCTTCCAGCCCACCAAAAATTCAACGCCATGATAACAACATGCAAAGCCCTACGGAAATGCACCTGGCGCCTCTTTGTGGATGAAAGACCTGGAGGCATCTTTGCAAAAATCCCTTCAAAAGGAATCGGCAAAGGGAACGCTGGCGATGCCGAGACTTGGGTGTCTCGTTGCAAGTGCAAAGTGGAATTAAGGAAATGTGCAAACGGAGTCCTAGTTCTAAGGACTGAAACTGCCAAAAATGAACACCATTTATGGAAGGAGATGGTGTCCACAGCAAACTCAGGACGACTTTTATCATCCGAAGGCCCCTGGACAGGCTCTGCATTTTTAGGGTTTTTATGTTGCTTAGACCTATGAAAGTCCATCCCATCCACAACTTTACGGGGGCTACCTATATTAATTAAGGATTGGGGGGAAGGCTCAACAACTTTGTGCTTATCCTTACCCCTCGTTGGAAGAGGCCATGTTAAGCCTCCGCCGATGCTTTTGCTTTTGGCTTCCTCGGAAACCGAGGTTTCCGTTTGGGTGATGCTTCTCTGTCTGGTTCGGCATTCCCTCCTGGATCTACACTCGAGCTGCTGGGCATTGCTTTTGCAGGCTTCTTCGCCGTCTCGTTGCGTTTCGATGCAAGCACTTCCATATCCTTCAGGTATGCTAGACAGACGGCTGTCCAGTTCGGAGGAACCAGAGGACCAAAAACCTTGCTGTGCTGACCCAGGGTGGCCGAGCGTTCCTGAAACATTTGCAGGGGAGGATCTTCTAAGAGGGTAAGAAGATAGGCTAGGCTCCAAGCTCCTTTGTCCACTGCCGCCTGCTCCACCGAGACCATCATGAGGGCCATGATTTCCTTGGTTCTGCGAAGATCCCCCATTGCTGCTGCGTCTATAGCATGCCCTAAGATCCAAGCGATCAAACCTAGCTCTCTGTGCTGTCGATACCCTCCTTGCCTCTCCAAATAAGTCAAAACTGACAAATGGCATAGTTCCTCCTCTGTTTGAGGTACTGGCTTTGCAGGATGCAACCGTCGGTGAAGCTGTTGCATCATTTGGACAAAGTACATGCTCTGGCCTGTTGCTAGATCGTTCTGCATCCTTTCTCTTTTTTGAACTCCTTTTGTTGAACTCGTACAGTGACCTAAGGATGCCAAGTCTCCTAAAGCATCTGGGGCTTGGGACGCCAGGTGTGCAACAAGGGCTGTGATTGCAGTGCTTTGCTGTGCAAGTGCTGATACTATTGCCATTGGTTCCTCGGGACGAGCTTGGAGAGGGTCCAGAGGGTCGTCCATTTGCGTCAGATCTGGAGGCCCGGCCTGCGGGACATTTCTCATGGTCTTTGGCGGGGGTCCTGTGAGGGACAATGCTTTTGCAGCAATCTGGGATATTCCACTCGGATTTGGGAGGCCCGCTGAAACCGCGGGAAGCTTTTGCGATTGGGCATTCGGCAAAATGCCAGGATCCCGACCTCCAACATTTTCTGCAGAAGAGTTCTTTCATTTCTCCAAGCGATCTTGGCGTTGGGTCAGCACCTGCATTTGGGCTGCTAGGGTGCTGAGCTGTTCTGCAATCATAGAATTGGTGACACGCACTTTTGGCGTCGCCTTTTTTGGCGAAGCATGAGGAGCAGGTTTTGCAGCTGGCTCTTCCCGGTCTTCTTGAGCGGTATAAAAACCCGACCTCTCATCACTTCTGGCACTGATCCATTCCTTGACTTTGTCGAAGAGGACATTGCAATCAGGAAGCGCATTCGGATGAACATCAGAAAACCCGCCAATGGTGAGGAGGGAATCAGTCACGGGTCATACTCGCGGCAGAGTGACAGCACTTCGTCTGTCATGTCAACAACCACAACATCGCCTACGATTCCAAGCTCAATCACTGAAAGGTCATCGGCCTCTTCAAACATGGGCACTTGAAACACTGAATTAGGGCCAATCATTGCAAGCTCGTTTTCGTCTTCTTGGCCGGATTGCAAGGACTGTGGACTGAGAACATTGTCCGGAACGGCAAGGAGAAAACCTCCTCTTCGCATCTGAATTGGCAGCGCATAGACTTCAATCCCTTCTCCGGCCAATGCAATTGTGGATGGCACGGAGAAGATCAAAAGGTTTGGCTCTCCTAACGAGGCTGGCTTGATTCTGTCACGGGTCAGCATTGCTTAGAAATTGGGGGCAAAGCAATTCGTGCAGCGTAGCAAAAGATGCTGATCTCGGTTTCCGTGGCAAATCCCTGAGCTACCAAATCACCTGTTCTGACTCGATCTTTGAAGCAGTCAAAATCGTTCTCGGATGCAAACTGAACGTGGCCACCAAGACCCTGAGCTCGGAGTACGACGAAATGACAAGCTGGCTCCGACAGGCGGATGGAAAAGGTCTGGGGAGTACAAGTTTCCAATGCAATGCGGGCCCAAAAACCTGCGGCAAAGGCAATGTGAACACGCTGCACACCAATGTCGTGCGTTCGGCCACAAAAACTTGCTTGATCCTCCAAAACCTCTGGGACAGGTCCAGGGCCGTCTTCTAGGCCCCTATACGGCACCTCACCGTAAACCTCCTTGAAACCTTTTCCTTCTTCTTTTACCAACTCAAACCCCACAGAAATTGGTGCAATGGCTGGAAACTTCGCAACACTGGACTGGCTAGGCAAAGCGACCTTGGCACGGTCTGCAGGTGCCCCCTCCGATAACCACGAGGCTGAGAAGTGGAGGCTGAGGCTTGTTCTCGCTCTTTGGGCTCCTTCTCGGACAGCCACTTTTCAAGACCCTCTAGCTTTTCTATGATTGTCCTTACCTCAGCGGCGGACAGAGGGCAATCACTCATTCACGTAATGAGACAGACGTGACCTGGCTGCAATCCTGGCTGATTCACGGCAAGGAAAAGAAGAGGCCCGGGCAAAGTCCAAACGGAAAATCCACCAAAAGGCCAAAAATCCAAAGAACGCCACAGCAGAGGCAAATCCAAGGCACCAACCGGCCAACAACCAGGGCAGACAGGACGGGGCACAATGGATCGGACAAGCAGACCACCTGGAGATTTCACTGGCCAGGCTAAACCAACCCCACAAGTTATCAACCACAGGTAACATTCAGCTTGAGCAGGAAGTCAAGGGCCATCACAGTCATGCTTGGAGATCATATATATTTATGCTGATGTCGGAATATCACTTGCGCCATCCTTCCAAGCCCGCCCTGCACTTTCTGGCTGTAAATGACAAAGCAACAGCTTAAAAATGGCTGCGCACATTAGCGCCGTCACCAGGAATCCTTTACTTGCGCAATATTCCAGCAAAATCAACTCCATAATGTCCAGGATTTCCCATGAACCCTCATTCAGTACTTTCACACCAAGGCTTGAATTTTCAGATTTTGACTTCAAACTGTCAGCTACAGCATTCGCGACCACGCCAGTACCATGCTGTTCCAAGCTGACGCAACAAGTTGATGCACCCAGGCAGTCGTTTCTTTATGCATTCCAATTATAGGACAGACAGGTGTTGTGAAATGTGCATCACGCAGTGCAGAAAGCATCGACGGGCGGTCCTCTCTTCATCTGGAAACATTTTCTCCATGTCCACCGGAAAAATGGTCCGCCTCAGGCAAAACCCATGTGGCAGCTCAAATGAGCGGAGTGACAGGCTGTGCGGCCTGGTTTTGCAGACATATGTATATAATATATACATACATACATCTGCGCTACATAATATACATATATACAATATGATTTATATATTATGTCCATATGTATATATATATAATTATATATATATCATAATGAAAAGTCAGGAAGGCCGCTGAGTTCAAGTTTGCTACCTTCAAACCCCAAAGTGAAAGCTCACTTTGAAGCATTGAGACACATCACAGAGTTTCTACACTCCTCTTATTGGCCCTACAGCATTGCTTTCAGTTCTGATCCGTATCACGTCATGACCTAGCTGGCTTCACCCCCTTCCCATTTCCAGTTCCTGCCTTTATAGAGTTTTTGAAGAGAAAAACTAGAGGTTTTAAATCGGTTTAACCAGTTTAACCAGTTCACCCCCATATGATCCCATACATCAATAGTAATCCGCCAGGCTTTCAACTTCAACTATAGATCTTCCCACCCAAAAAGACACCGCTCCCCCATTTGCCCAGTGGCCCGGGGACGTTGGGCGGCTGCACGGGGATATCATCCGCTTCCCCATAGAGGTGGCTGATAATCCCTGGGCCGTGGCTATGGAAGGTATGTCACCTACAAAAATGTGCACTTTAGCTTCCAGCAATCGAACGTGGCTGGGAAAGCCTGCATGAATGGAGGTTAATTAAAATGCGAAAATCATCTATAAATGTGGGATCTTCAATTGCCACGTTTGACTACTGGAGGGTACCCAGCAGAAATGGTGATATCGTCCACTATAAGTATGGTCAATTGCCACAGCTCCGAGATGGCTTCAGTGGGCTAAACATCCATCACTGAAAGGACGCTTTTTGTCACGAACAAATCCAAAGTTGTACCCCAAACGTGCGATGGTTTACCACCATGTTTCCCCCTGGCGATCAACCCCCCACTTTTTCGCGGAAAATAATTAATGTGTAAATTGAGCAGCGTCAAAGACCTATGGGAAAGTCGCCCAAGTAATGGTTATGATGATCTCCAATATATTGGGTAGTATGATTCCGCATGATTATCAACCAAATCAGGTTTTGAGACTTTCCAAAGCATCAAAACAGCAATGTTAGATTGTGGGGAAAAAAATAACTCCAATCCCTCTCTAGACAAATAAAATACATGTACGGTACGTGCAAAATTAGCTCTTTTCCTCATCCTTCTGGTTCATTTCTGCATCGTATCTATGACCCTGTATGCACCTAGTTGTTGATTGCCAAATTCCCAAAATGACACTCTATCACAGTGCTGTTGAATGATAGCATCATATCCCAGTTACATCCCTCCCTATAAAATACCCTGGTGAACTTCATTGGAGCTATTCACTTTTTGGGGGACCGGGACCAAAATCCAGGAGGCTATTTGATATGATCAAGGTGGGGGATGGAAATCCAATCAGTCCCTTCCCCAGACCCTCGAACCAATAGCCCCAAAGGAACCTTGGCTTAGTACTGGATCTATTCCCTTGGGGTGCCTGGGGAGTATGCAATTTAATATCTAATATCTGATATGGGATTATTCGATATTCAATTAATCCAATATTAGGTTTAAGAATATATCTAACATTACGCACAGACCCCGTGGTTTGCCCGGACTGCAACATTAAGGATATACGCAGTGTTTTCTGCTTTCGGATTCAGAGTTTTCAGGGTTTTAGGGTTTAGGGTTTTAGGGTTTTGGGTTTTAGGGTTTTGGGTTCGTCGTCTGGTAAATACCAAAACACTGGCCCTGCGCATATTTTTGAGCATGTCGAAGGATAATATTTGAACTCCATTCTAACCTTTCGGGCCAACCATAGGGTCTTGCCGTAACATTAGGTAACATGGGATTATCAATATCTAACATCTCATGCTTGCTAGGTTGTTTCGGAGCCCAGCCGGTATCAGCCGGGTCGCCTTTGTCAAGCGCTCGACTGTCACCATCATCGGCACCTACTCCTGGAACCACAAGAGGTGCTTGGAAGATCACCCCAGAACTGTTTAGCAACTGGGTTTTCTTAGCCATTTATAAATGGGATAGCCATGGATAGCGGGACCAAACCAGGTACCACTCACCACTAAGATGATTCTCCAAGTCACGGCCATCAGTCCCAAAAAATCCAAGATGGCCCAAAGTGGAATATTGACCAACTACAGAAGAGGTCGGACCAAGCATGGGGTTAAAAACAGCCACCCAACCAAAATTGCCCTGGTAGATATTTAGCCAGCGGTCTCGCAACTTTAATACGTTGAGGCTAGCCAATCTGATTCTTACAAGCAGAGATTCCCTTTAAAACTCTGTGGCAGGGTCATCTATTGAACACAAGCCATGGTCTGACCTCAAATCTATTTTTTTGTGTAATCAGCTTCACATGTTTCATCATCAACTTCATCAGTGAGATCAGTCAAAGCCCGGAATATCTGAAGAACGATTGTCAAAGATTGTAACATGTTTAATTGATATGTAAGTTTCCAAAAATGGGAGTACCCCTAAATCATCCATTTTAATCGGAATATCCTTCAAAAAAAACATCCAGCTATTAGAGTAGCCTCATTTCAGGAAACCCCCAGGGCATCGGCTTGGTTTGATGATGATCTCATGGGAAGGTTAAAAAAAAAAACGACATTCGATTTCAGGGGATTCGAATGAACTTTTTCCCCGTCAATTCCGGAAAAGTTGTTAACTTCCAGAGTTGTTGTTACTTAAATTTCATCATAAATTGATTATATAAAAATATATAAATCATTATAAATCCCTAAACAAAACATTTTGGCTAGTAAGTCCTCAAAGTCAATTCCGGAAAAGTTGTTAACTTCCAGAGTTGTTGTTACTTAAATTTCATCATAAATTGATTATATAAAAATATATAAATCCCTAAACAAAACATTTTGGCTAGTAAGTCCTCAAAGTCAATTCCGGGAAAGTTATTAACTTCCAGAGTTGTTGTTACTTAAATTTCATCTTAAATTGATTATATAAAAATATATAAATCCCTAAACTAAACAATCCGCAATTTTGGCTAGTAAGTCCTCAAAAAGATGATTGGTCTCTGGCCTGTTGACTGTGACATCGCACCTCGATGTCGCAAAGGGGGCGCGATTCGAAGAGCCGAGGCGAAACCGGAGGTATCATCCGCCTGAGCCAATCACTGCAACTGTTTGAACGGGAAAAAACATGTGATAAACTGACAATCCCCACTTGGACGCTCCAATTTATCACCCAGTTGATGCCTAACGAAACTGTACCTGAAAAACAATGACCATTCCCATCAACAATCTCAGAGCGTGCCAATGACCGTCACATCCTTCATTGATTTCATTGGGGCCTCAACAGAATAGAGATTGAGACACCACTTCCCAAAACTCATCCCACACGAATGGTCATACAAAGATCCCACACGAATTTGTCCCAGTTCATCACGTTGCATTTTGGCGTGTCCTACTTGGATGAACATCCCACAGATAGCAAACTCTTCAGAAACCACCAACTTAGAATTTCTAGCTTGGTGATAAGCACAGATACCACTGGTTTGGTGACTGGGACGCCGCGAAGCCGCGAATGCCGGGAGCCCCACCCAGACACCATGGACTTCGCAGTCGTCCAAGGGTTTGAATTTCATCATCTGCGCCTTCGCAACGAGCGGATCAAGTGACACCACATGATGGGTGGAAAATCCTTTCCGCACCTTATTGGCCGCAGTGGGAGCCACGCCCAACTGGAAGAGATAGCGATTGAAATATTCATCCTGGCTGAAATGGGATGGATGCAAAAATGACCTCCCAAGATTGATAACCACTGTGGAACCGATTCAATACATGGCACGATGATAAAGGTCAGGGTGATATCAACATTAATATATGACACTAAAAATGGTGATGATGATCATTATAATGATAATTAGAATGATAACTATAATGTTTTGTAGTAATCGTGTACTGCAGTAAGACTAATTGTTGTTATCATCATTATATATAATTATGTATAATCATCATTATAATGACATCATCAATCATACAGGTCCTGGGGTGTTCATTTTTCTAAGTCACCCCAGTTGAAGAGGGTTTTTTAGATTTTATATCATGTAACCTTCCAATCCAAGTTTGGCAAACCTACAAAACCTCCAGTTTTTCCTTTTATAAAGTTTGATTCTCCCAGGAATCATTGTTGGATTTTCCAAATGGGTATGGATCAATACCTATGAAAATACCATTTTGGATGGGGGTTATTCACATCCATTTTAACCCAGCAAGTTTTGATGTTCACCAGGGGTACAAGGTTTTGACACACTGCCAAATCGCCGGGTCCTGGACCGCTCTCAGAATATCATCCTGGTCGGAGATGAAAAATGGCGATGTATGGTGATATACCGTAATAGATGGCAAACTATGGTTAATGGATGTTAATGGATGTTAATGGATGTTAATGGATGTTAATGGATGTTAATGGATGTTAATGGATGTTAATGGATGTTAATGGATGTTAATGGATGTTAATGGATGTTAATGGATGTTAATGGATGTTAATGGATGTTAATGGATGGATGTTAATGGATGTTAATGGATGAAATTAATGCGGTTCAATGTTCAAATGTTCTTTGAATATGTTTTCACCTGAATTCACCGGTGGCAACCTCAGAGTTTTGTCCATGGCAAAAATTGCGACAATCTGTAATGAACAAAATTAGGGGTCAATCATCAGTCCTTTTTTTTTGCAACATCAATCTCAAACCCAAGAATCATTTTTCTCAAATTCGCAATGCTGGTTTCTTGGGGAAATTTGTAGGCAAGTGTGGGACCGGGTCCTGGCTATGCGCAGCCAAATTTGCACCTTCCTTCAGCTGAATCACCACCTGGAAAAGAACCGGGGAATGGCAAGGAAAATTCAAATCGGAGTTGAACAAAACCAGAGGTCCGTAATTCCCCATATCCAAGACGTGTGAAATTGGGATAATGTTCTATCAATTGTTCAAGGGAAAAAAAATTTACGGGGTTCTATTGTGAAGGTGCTGACCAAACAAAGTTGAACAGTGGTTTTCATCGCACAGTAACTACACAACCCACGCCTCCATTGCATCAAGCACAATTCAGCAGCTGCATGTTGAAGAGATGAAAAGAAAACAATTAAATGTGTTTTTGTTTGCTCGTATTTACTCATTTTTTCCACATGTGGAATCGAAAATGGTGCAAAATCGACCCTGGACAAATGGCAACAAATCCCCTAATATGTGCGTTCAAAGTCCTACACCCAACATTGATCATAACCGTGATATGATGATATTTCATCAAAACCACTCGGGCAGCGCATGATCATTTACTGGGTGGTCTGGGGCGCCGCCGGTAGATGTTGTGACTGTGACATGCAAGTTTGTAACGGTATGTAACGGTACCGGTAACGGTTTTTCAACGACAATAACCCATTGTTTCAAAACATCCCTCACACGTTCCACATAACATGTCATGAACGGCACTACCGAGACTCAAAAATTTCCGTCATTGCATGCACGCCACACCAAGCGATTTGACACGGGGCATCTTGTTTTTTTTGTTGGGGAAAATCATGAAACACGTGGTTGATTTTCCAGCAGGGCGTGTCCACACAATCCAACAGACATAGTCGGAACCAAAGAACGCAGTTGGAACCACAGAATGGTATGTCAGTTGGGAAATGGGTATGGGTCAAAATTAGGTACCCCAACAATTGGATGGTTAATACTAAACTAGACTAATATCTGTGGTCCCCTAGGTCTTCCATTTTGACCCACACCCAAATTTTAACCGCATGTTTGTTCTCCCTGACCGTCGGGGTGCGGCACATGGGTGCATCACAGCCTCTGCACTGCCATTTTTCCTTCAGCGGGTCTTCCCACACCTTCTCATTTTCAGGGAAAAATATGTTCCATTGAATTTACCTGAAGGAAATGTATCAAACACACATCATCTCAGTTTTTGTTTTGTCGCACAGTGTCCCTGCTTGTGTGTGGAAAAGTTTGTGTGGATACTGGATATGAATATGTGCGTGTAAAAACCCTTGCGTGCAAGAGTTTCTGTGTGATTTTTTTTCTGCGGGAAAAGCATCTGTGTGCAAACTGGGGTGTGGGTAGAATCAAGAGTTGAGAAGAGGTTCACTCTGGATTTGAGCCTTCCCCTGGGTTTGGCTGACCCAAGTTTTTCTTTTTGGATTCACACTGAAGTTGAGAGTGTCAATGTGGAACGGAGAAACTGAAAAGTATTGATTGTAAATTTGATTCAGTTCTGGTAAGAACCAATCAGAAACGGTCTCAAATCTGGAGCCGCGCCTTTTTTTCTATCGCTATATTTTAATCCGTTTGGGTTCCACCTTCACATCTTTCTGGCCTTCAGCCAGTGGAGCCGTTGCTTCAAAGTGATTGTTGCCAATGTGGCATGTCACATTTTTTTTCTCCAAATTTCTTGGGCAAAAGTAGGGGGTGGAGTGAAACAACGTTCTGATTCACCTTCGTATAATCAGAGAGAACACGAATGCATGTCAGCAACAGACATGCTGCAGCTTGAAGCGTCAGTTCATCGCCCCAAGTCGACGGCCTGCTCATGTTTTGCAGGTAGGCTTCAAAGCTGGCGAACTTGGCATTGATTTTTTCGGTAAATAGGTGCGGCAAGTGGCGGAGATAATTCACACACTGGGACTGGAAGTCAGCTGGATCCACCGGAATACCTGCAGTGAAACAAACACTAAGAAACTGACAGGAACCGTCAGCTACTGTCTCGCACGCTTCCAACCCGAGTTGTAGCAAACGAGGCTTTTGCGGAGTGCAAAGGCAACTAATGGGCCCACACGAAAAAACTAAAGCAGCGGGGCAATTTTTTTCTGGCGCTAAGATGTCTGGTCCAGACTGCGGTGAGAATGCGCATGTGCAAAAGAAACATGCAACTGCTACACCAAGCTAGTCTCTACCTACCTTTGTCTTTCACATCGGAAGGGAAACGTGTTGGTGTGTTGTGCAAATTATGGTCTGGCGCTGCCGGTCCCAGGGCGCGGCCCTTGATCTTTTCTTTGCGGCGCTGCCGCTGCCCCTGGCGCAGCTTGCGTTAAGCCATCGGCGTGCTGTCGATGAGTGGGGACCCAAAACAACATATACGCTCCAGTAGCAAATCCAGCATAGTCTGGCGCTCCGTCGGAAGCTGACCTGTTGTATTCAAATGGTCATAGAGGCTCTTTGCATCGGTCACGCCTCCATCAAGACCCATTGACAAGCGCCAATCCTCATCCAAGGGTCTGTTGCCGTGGAGCAAACGATCCAAAACCAAGCGCCCGTACAAGTGACGGTCAACACAGATGGACATGCTGCAGCTCTCGGCAGACATTGAACTCCTCAGAACTCGAGAGCTCTTATTGGTGGAGAATTCCACCACCGGTGCCAATGCTGGTCCTGACCGTGCTTTCTCTGTTGTGAGAAAGTGACTTGATCCAAGCTGAGATTTTCCGTCGTCTTCTTTTCCAACCGAGGCATCGAAGAAGCTAATGTAGAATCGTTTCTCCTTCTCTTTCAGCTTGGGATAGGTCAATTGGGCGCGGCCCTGGGAAGCTTCCTCCACAAACTTTTGATGAAGCGTCACAGCTTCCTTATAGTCACTGTGTTGAGCGCGGCTCACACGCTGTGCTAGGGCTGAAATCTCATACAGCATGTGTGGCATGGCCTGTTGGGCCGGCCACCGAAGACGCATGACGAGCTGACGATAGAGCGTCACCTCCCTTGGATTAAGTGGTCCAGAGCCACTCAAAGGTTCCACCTTGATCTGTTTGATGTACTGCATCATGTCGTCGTGAATACCATTTGAATCCGCGTCCACGCCCAAGAATTGAACTGGTTCTTTGGCAGATAAGGTCTTCCAGGCCTTGATCTTGAACATTCCATCAATCTGCCGCTTGAGATTCTGGACACGCTTGTCCTGTAAATCACGAGAAGCAGTCCGTCATCCACGTGGAGACATACTGTAGGATACGTAGCATATGTGGCGCTGCCACCGCTTCCACCACCTGCAACGAAGGTAGCTGATGTCAAGGAGTGGTCTGAATGGATCAAAAATGGAATGATTGAGAGGGTCAGCCCTGCTCTTCTTGGCCTTCTCCTCCGGAGACGCCTTAGGTTCTCTCGCAGACTGGAAGATCGATTGACTTCTGACTGGAGGTGGCACTGCTGGCTCTGGTGGTTTTCATGACCACATGGGTTTGATGGCCCATACGTTCCGGTTCTCTGCCCGGACAGGAGGCGCGGACCCGCTTTCAGTGCTTTCTTGCTCCAGGTCCTCGTCATCCGTCTTGTCTTCGTAGTGCTCTTCATAGTCCCCTTCGAGGTCTTCTTCATAGACCACATGAGCATGGCGAGTGGCACGATACGGGGCTCGACGAGACCTCTTGTAGGTTCTCCTCGGCGGCGGCCGAGCAACCTGTTTGATGGCCAGGAATTTTCTCTGGAGATCTGCAAAAGCAAAGCTGGTAGTGGTCAGCGTATTGGGCTCTCACAAGTTACCTACCCCGCTAGTTGGACAAGCTGCCACACAGTGGCACCTTTTTCCTTCCTTGAATGCACGGTTGTGCAAAAAGGGGCTGCGGTCATGAGCTGTTGTCATGCCATGCCGTCTCTACCTAGTGAACTGCCTAGCTATCAACAGTAGCTACCTAATTCCTAGGTTTTACCCTTTGCAGTTTGCCACCCTCCTTAGAGTGGCATGGCTCACTGCCGGGTTCTTGGTGAGACGTATAGCTACGTACCTCTCCTGGCTAGCTGTGGCCAGAGAAAGGGCTGCCGCCACTGGAGCTGCCGCCTTCGATCCCCAGAACTCTGTTCTCGGCCTCGCGCCACTGCTGGAGCTCATTTGGACTCATCCCATCAAAGGGATCTAGCGGAGCTTCCCGCTCAATGGCGGGGTCTCCCGTCAAAAGCTCCGGGCCGGAACTGGAGATCGGCGGCTCCGCCCGCTCGGGCGGTGCTACCCGCTCAGGCGGTTCCTCCCGCTCAGGCGGTACATCCCGCTCAGAGGCGGGGCTGTCCGCACTGTGCGAAGTTGACTCACCTGGTTCATCTTGGCTGGAGTCTGGGTCTTGCCCATGAATCAGCCTTTCTTCGCGCCTGCGCCATTCGATCAGCTCCTGGAGGGTCATGTTGCTTTCTGCCCCTCTCTGCACCCACTGTTCCTCTGACCAGCGCTCGATGCGACTAGGAGTTAGTTCCTCCTGCCGCGGGGTTTCCGCCGGTTGAGGCTGCGGGGCTTCCGCGGAACCTAGCCGCGGGGCTTCCGCTGGCGCATTCACCGTCTGGCTGATGTTCAGCGGTCTACCGTCTCGGTAGGCGGTGATGTTGAGGCGCACCGTAGCGCTATCCAGCTGAAGTTGCACTTCGGCTCCTTCAACTTGAACCGGTTGTTCGGGAAGTTGATTTTCGCCTTCAGGCGGGAAAAGCCAGTCTGTGATCAGCACTCCTAGCTGATACAGCTTCACATAGATGGCTAACAAGCCTACGAGCGCGAGGATGTACAGGACAATTGGATTAATCCACTGATTTCCTTGTCTCTGCGCTCGCACTGCGGTGATCTGGCTGAGAATCACCAACGACTTGATGTAGTTCACACTGCCCTTTGTTTTCGGGGCGGTGCTACCCGCTCGGTCCTTTCTGTTATCGATCCAAGCAACGCTTGCTGGGACCGGAGTCTTCCAAGCATGCTGCTTGGTCACAGTCGAGACCTTGACGGAGATACGCTTTGTGGATGATAGCACATCCTCTCCGTCGTGAGCTTCGCACATACCCAATCCAGGTAGGGCTTGCTTTACCTCTGTCCCTGACTTGGGATGTTTCGTCAGAAAGTTTGCACAGTTGAGCGTTCCTTTCACCTTTCCCAAAGCGAGCTGCTTTGACTGGATCGCTCCTTGCACGTAAAACTCACAGACTTCCAGGTGCCTCAACTTGGCTCCTGGACCTATGCGTTTCGCTGCCTGCATGGCCGACGAGCTGTCGGTCCATAGGCGGGGCTTCCCGCCCAGTTGGCCAAAATCTAAGGTGATGAGATCGCGCAAGTAGATTGCTTCTCTGGCTGCTCTGGATACACCTCTTAGTTCCGCATCTGGGCTGCTAGTAGCTGGCAGTCCGGGTTGCGTCTGGGTTGTGCAAGCAACCACAGCTCCACAGACTACTGCCACATGACAGTCGGTGCTCCTTCGGCTCTCGAGGCACCCTGCCCAGTCTGAGTCGGAATACAACTCTATGCTCCATTCGCCAGTCGCACTTGGCGGATCACATGTTACCACCCTGCCAACCGTGGGGTGAGTTTGCAGGTATGCTGCAAGTGTCTTCACAGCTTTCATGTCACACTGCCTTGGCTGCGACATGTGTCTCGCTGCTTCCTTCACAGCATATTGTATATCTCTGCGATCCAAACTCAGGTAGATCGCGGATCCTACTGCGCTGCGATAGCGTTTTGCTTCTTCTTCGGACAGGGGAGTGGTTTCCAGAAGATTCAATTGTTTGGAAGGAACCTCACTCCTGTCACGCGCGGAGATACCCGCTGCGGAGATCACGGCTTGCCTGTGCTTTTCGTCTGGGATAGTGAGGATTGCATCTTCACTGCGCACTTTGGTGCGTCCCAGGTATTCCACTGCCGTTCCCTCCTTTTCGAGTTCTCCCGCTTGCACTTCGCAGTGTCGCGGTAGTTCTTGTTCGAAGAGATGCGCTAGGGCCTCTGAAGGTCCTGCTGCGCGGATGTCGTCCACATGGTGCAGCAGTACAATGCCAGTCTTGGTGCACCGGAAAATGCACGGATCTTTCTGACCCCTGACAAAAGCATACCGCTGCGGGTCTACCCGCGAGCACACTATCTCTTCTAGCTCATTTCTATACACAGATCCGGCCGTTCTTCGACCGTAGAAATTTCCATCCAGCCGGAAACACATTTCCTTGAACCGATCCTTGTACCACTGCCGATCCGCCGGGTTGACTTCTTCGAGCCATTCGAGGAAGAGATCCCACCATTCGATGGGTGCTCGGACATAGACCGGTTTACCTTGTGCTGCGCCCCGGTCCCTTCCTATGAGGAAGGCTGCAACTATGTCTAAGCTCCTCGTGTAGAACTTGTTCATGAGGGCATATACTTCTAAGACATTGTGAGACTCAGGAGTTGGAGTTGGCACGAAAACATCCAGCTCAGCCTCTTGCTCTTGGGTGTATCGCGCCTTGACGTCTGCGCATGTGAAGCGCGACTTGTAAGTCCCTCGTGAACACTTGTCTACCCATTTGTGACCAAAAAGCTGCGATCCCTGGGGTATGTCTTTTCTGTGGATGGGAGTGAACGCTCCTCGCTCCCACAGCTTTCGCAGTTGTGCCTTTCGGGCTTTGGATACCTCCTCAGGGTCGAGCATCTGATCGACGAATTCTGTCACATTTGAAATTCGCTGGATCGCTGTTGGGTTGTTCGGTTCTTCTGAGTTTCCCCATTGCTGGATTTTGTCCCAAATCTCTTTGGTTGTCAAGTGCTGCAAGATCCCTGCTTGCCGGGGCTGCTTTGCATCAGCTTCGCCGGTCTTCAGTTCTCCCGGATTAGTCCTCTCTCGTTTCCCTCCTGCCCCCAATCCAGATGGACTCATGGGTTCATTGGGAAGACTTTGCAAGTTTGAGGACCATCCCGCTCCCCGAAAGGGCGGTGGAGACCCGCTCGGCCCGTGCTCGGGCGGCGGAGGATCTGCAATCTCGGATTCCGCTGGCGTTGTTGGAACGGGACTGACGTCTGCGGGGCCACCCGCTAGATCTGGAAATTCCTCCGCATCCTGCATCGGTTCCAGCTCTTCCTCTAGCTGTGCCGCGGCTTGTACCACGAGGGCGTCGTGGTCGACGTTGTGTCCGTCCACTGCCAGCGTCGGATGCTCCCGATCTGCTGCTTCTTCTCGCTCGGGGCTACCCGATGCGGCTGGTGCTGGAAAAGCGATTGGCTGAGACAACTCACGAGTGATCTTATGCCTCACACCATCTCTCGGCTGCCAAGGGGTTCCCTTCATGGCTGCCATCAGCTCTGAGCTGATCTGTCCCTCCTTGGGCAGTCGCCTTATGGACCGCACAGCGATTGCACCTGACGCTGTGCCGAGCACATTGCTGTCGTCCCTGTCCAGCTTTCCAAGCCACACTCCTTTGATCCATCGGCGTTGGATCTTGCCTTTGGGGCTCGGCACCTTGCCAAGCACTATTTCTCCCAATGTGGCTACAGGATGGTTGTAGTCACCTCCTGTGACCAGCTTGTATGGCGTCATGCCATCTCTGCTACGTGTGTGGTATCTGGCTATGAGCCACGCCGCGTGGCGCACAAGCCATGGCGTGAGGTTGCTGCTCACGTCCAGCTCAGGATACCTCTGCCTGACATCTAACCACAGAGTCCGGATTTGCGAAGCTGCGAATCCGTTCATCGACTCCACAGTTCCTTGGCTCTGGTGTTGCTTCGGCGGAGCTTCCCGCACAGAGACCTTGGATGCACCCACATGGCGTTGGATGCTGTTTGCCAGGGCTCTTATGGCGGGCTCGCCATCGTGCTGGAGGATGATCTTGTCATACCTCAAGTTCTTGAAGTAGAGGTCGATGTTCTGCAGGCAGTATTTTGACTGAGCCACCTCCACAGACTTGTTGGGGAGTTGAAGTGTCAATGGCCATCCGGTGCCGGTATCGGTCAAACACAAGATGGTCACAAGACGAGATTCGTCTTCTACCTCTTCTTCCCGTTCTGGAGACAGAAAGAAGTAATCCATTTGGACCACCGAGATACCCTGATCTCGTTCTGTCGACTGGTCTCGCTTGTGTTGGTCTTGGCGGGATTTCCCGCTCACACACTCCTCGCACCATGGTGCGAATGGAAGGTGAGTTAACCGATGTTGTTGTCGCTGTTCTTCCGTGGGGCTTTCCGGCTGAGGTAGCCCTCTTGGTTCAGGCGGCTCCGGCTCGTCTGCCGCTTCCTCCAAGTCGGCCAGCAGGCCGGGATCTTCCGCCTGCATAGCGGCGTCCGCTTCTTGCTGGGCGAACTCTCGCACAGCGTCGGCTTCCTCATCTTCCTGGAGTGCATGGCGGTGAACTGCCATTGCTTCTTCATCTCCGGGGTTGATGGCTGCGACCTTTACCTGGCCCTTTCCGCCATCCAGCTCTTCGTAGGGCAACAGGAACTGTCTCCCTTCTCGCCGGAACGTGGCGATACTGCCATCTGCCCATTGGATGTAGCAGTTGTCAGTTTCGAAGTGGACGCTGGCTCCAACGTCCAGGGCTCGATTGACTGACAGGATGTTCTCATTCACATCTTCGACCACCTGAAAAGTGACCTGTGCCTCTTCCTGAAGCTGCTCTCCGAGTCGCAACTTGGGGCGGATCTCCCCGCACGCCTTCAGCGGTGTGTCATCTACTGTGTAGAGCTCCTCTGTGGCGCTTGGGTCGAGGTCTGCTGTCTGAAACGCTTCAGGGGTGCAGACCGAACAGCATGCTCCAGTGTCCACCAATAGCGTGCCTCTGCTCGCTACCCTGGCTATCTTGGGCGTGCTTCTCTGGAAAGCATGCAATGCCCATACTTTGCTTCCCGCAAATGCCTTATGTGGGTTTTGAAGAAGCTTCCATTTCCTTCCAAGCTCCCTGGTTTCCCATGCATCGGCGGCATAGTCCCATTGCCAGGTGGACCTCAGAGTGAAATCTGAGTATTGAGGCCCGGGTGTGACATACCTCCTTTGGGTGCCAGCTTTCCCCCGTACCACGTACACCTTGGTGTCCGTGTCAAGGTCATGCCAGCCTGGTTTGTCTTTGCAGTCCGAAATGGCCTGCCACTTGGCCAAAATGGCCTGTTCTGCCAAAATGGCATTTTGCTGGTGTTGGCTGACTCCTGTACTGCCCGCCGTTTGGGTTGCCAAAATGGCTTGAGGTGAAACTGATTCCACGCGGTGCTGCCCGCTGTGGCCGGGCTTTACCATGAGAAGTCGGTGTTCCCCGATCTTACTGACGCTCTTGTCTTTTCTGTACGACGTCGAAGACGAGGAAGGAAGGGTGATGACGCTATTGTTGCCCCCAACCTGCGATGCCGAGGGACCAGCCGAGACAATGGAGGCGTTGTCACCTTCATTCACGGCTGCTACTGCCTTCTTACCCTTTCCCTTTTCCTGACCTTTTGTGTTGAACCAACACTTCTCAGTGGTATGGCCGGCCTTCCAGCAGATTGCACAGCGATCTTTGCTGTCTTGACCTTTTCCACCCTTGTCTTTCGAGTGGGTGTCTTTCCCTTTTCCTTTCTGATCCTTCCCTTTGCCCTTCTTGCCCTCCTTTCCTTTGCCACCTTTGTCCTTACCTTTTCCCTTGTATTGGACGAGTCCAATCTCCATGGGATCACTGCGTGCGGTGCTACCCGCATACGCGGCCGATGGCTTCCATACCTGCTTGGCTTGCAAGTATGACACCACCACTTCGCGCACAGCTTGGTAAGTGCTCAGCGTGGCTATGTGCATGGAAAGGTGCTGTTTCAGGGCATTTGGAGCTTCGGTCAGAACTACGGCACGTTTATCTTCATCACTTATTGCTTTCTGTGCGCCGTATTCGGCTTCGTACCTGTCTAAGTCGGCCTCCCACTCTTGGAGCGCCGCAGAAAATTCCGTCTCTTTTGAGGGAAATTTTGGGCTAAGCAGCGAGCGTCTCCAGATCAAACTCTTCGAGTGGTTATCTGGGGCTAACTCTCGGTACAGAAGCCTCCAAAACTCAAAACCGTTCTGTTCTCGAATTCCACGGGCTATCTTCACAGCTACTGCTAACTCCTGGGTCCAGGAAGTCAGCATGGCAAAAAGCTGTCTGCCACGTGCCTTGCAGTCATCAGTCATATCCACAGGGTCCACAAACGTGGTGCTTTTGCGTGCTTCTTCCAAGTCTGTGGGAAACTCTTCATTGATCAGTGCCAGATAGGTTTCCACCTGAAAGGTGAAGCGTTCCCACTGCTCCCTGTCCTTTAAGGACTGAGGCTGTTTCACAGACTTGAGCACGTCTATATGACTGACAGGTTTACTGGTGCCGGCGGAGCTCCCCGCGCTCGGCTGGGGAACTGCGCCTGCTGCGCCTCCGTTCTGCAAGGATTGCTGCAATTGTCCCAACGCGACGTTGAGGCGTTGTTCCAGCTGCTCTTTCTCGAGCTGCAGCTGCGCATTCACCTGTTGTTGGGTCTGCTGAGCGGTAGTCAAGGCCTGAACCTGACTCGCTAGAGCCTCCATCTGCAGTTGGATCTGCGCGGCTTGCTGCTCCATCTTCTTCTCTGCAGTTTGGTGGTCTCTCGTCTACCACCTCGTAGTGTTCAGTCTGGCTTTGGCTCAAAGCCCCTTGTATTTGTTCACACAAGTCAAGAGCTTTATTGAACTCTTGCTTGACTGTTGGAGTGAGCTGGCTCGCACGCGCGGGGACTTCCGCTGCGTACAGCGGAGGTGCGGCCAACTTCTGCAGCGGCTCCTTGGAGCTGCTTGCTGACTCCACGTGTGGCTGTGGGATGTCAGCTGGATCCTTGCCCTGAAATACAGGGTCTGGAACGCAGATCTCAAAGCTCTCTACACTTGAGATGTCAGCTTCCCAGTCAACCACTTCTATGCCTGCGTCTTGCAGGATTTCTATTGAGAGGCTTGGGGCTTCAGACGAATCAATCGCCTGCTTGGCTTCGTCCAAGTCCTTCTGAAGTCGGGCTCTTTTCCTTGCAGCCCTTGAGCTGGCCCTATCAGCTTGTGGGACCAACTTCACCGGTGCGCGCTCGTCTGCTTCGAGTGCAGCGCGTCCCGGATGCGGATCTACCCGCACTTCCCTCTTGGCCTCTTCCACCCTTAGGTTGGTCTGAGGCACGTCGGGTGCGTCGGGCGTTGACCCGATGTCCAGCGCCGAAGATGGCACTGACCCCGGCTCTGGTGCCGGTGGGTCTGGCTCAGCCGAAGGATCGGCTGGTGGATCGGCCGATGGGTCGGCCGGTGTTGGCTCAGCAGGTGGCGCGTCCGTGGACTGGCCTGGCCCTGCTGTTGTTGCTGCGTCTGCCGCGTCCCGTGCGGCTCTTCGCTCTTGACCCCTTTGGATCCTGGCCTCTGTCCTGGCCACTGAGCGATGTCCTCGCCGATTCCTTTCTTGGGTGAATCGACTGCTGCGAGATCGATCCGTGTCCGGTCGGCCTCGTCCCCACCAACTGTTGTCAGTGGTTGTCCCAGCGTCCCTTGTTGCAGGAGCTCTGGGTTCTTGCTGGGAGTAGTCTACCCAGCCACGGCTTGCCCAGTCCTGAGCTTGCCAGTCACGGTCGTCCCAAGGGGTCGACCTATTCCAGGATTCCCAGGTGTTATCCCGAGAAGCCGTTTTGTTTGGACTCTCCTACGCAGCCTTGGCCACGTAGGCTTGTCCTCAGTTTGGGCGGGGCTGCCCGCGGCCTTGGCCGGCGGAGCTGCCCGCTCTTTGACCTGGAGCGGTGGGGCTACCCACGCAGCTCCGCTACCATGCAAAAGCAAAGCTGGTAGTGGTCAGCGTATTGGGCTCTCACAAGTTACCTACCCCGCTAGTTGGACAAGCTGCCACACAGTGGCACCTTTTTCCTTCCTTGAATGCACGGTTGTGCAAAAAGGGGCTGCGGTCATGAGCTGTTGTCATGCCATGCCGTCTCTACCTAGTGAACTGCCTAGCTATCAACAGTAGCTACCTAATTCCTAGGTTTTACCCTTTGCAGTTTGCCAAGATCTGAACGGTACGTGAGCGAAAGTCACGGAGGAAGGTGCAGAGACACCCGCTGACACGTCTCGTGAAGGGATGGAAGAGGCTTTAGTGTCGCAGCCTTCATCTGGCACTGCAGCCCGTCAGTGCAATTGGACATACATGGGTGGAGGCTGGGACTCACACCAGCTGGCAACTGAAAGTGAAGAGGATAATTTGGTGACCATAGACCCGCCGAAAGGCAACGGGCTCGGAAAAAAAAAACATGGAGAAACTCAAGGTCAAGCTGATGTGGGTCTTGAGATCTCTGCCTGGGCTGGGAGTATCTTGAGCCGGATTTGACAGACCCCAAGGTGCAATGGGAGGCCCACCAGTACTGCGAAAATCCAACAGGACCTAATTACAACCACTAGTCGCGCACCTAACGTCGAAGGGGTCGGCTTAACTCCGCGTCGAGCGTTTAACAAAGCAAATTCCCCCAAAACACGACGGCTGTCACTGCAAACTCTCAAATCCCTTTTCCACACAGGAAAAACGCGAAGGCAAGTTATCTGTCGTGCACATGCAGCATGCTATGGTTGAACTTCTTCTGTTTCAGCTGCTTTGCCTTTGCAACATGCAACGGCAGCGGTCGAAAAGCATTCTTGTCATGTTGGTGAATTCATTGGTGATGAATTCACCATTTCTCCAAAAATAAAATCATCTCCATTTCCAACTTCTTTTCAAACACACTGTTTGCACAAATTCCAAAAACATCCAAACTGTTGACAAAAATAGTTGGCAGCTTCCGAAAATAAAACGCATCATGCAGAAAACAAATCCAGTCAAGGTTGTGGTTGAAAACGCATGCACATGAGTTTGAAAAACAACGTTGATCTTGTCCAAAAAGTCGTCGACACCAAAATCATCTCCAAATTCATTTGCGCTCCAGAAAACCTCGTTGCAAATGAATTTCAGTTCCAAAAACATTCTCCTTCATCATCAAGTTGACGAAAAACATTCACATGCACATAAAACGCATCTTCACGGTATTGTAACCAATTCCAGTCGTTCTCAAACCACTCTGCATCAATTTCAGAGTTCTGCCCGAGTAAACCATTGACAACATCATATTGTAGCCACCATGCAAGTTACATCCAGAAACGTAGCACATGCAGTCCATATGCACGGGAGTGTATATTTCCATACCCCCTTTTGCTGCGTTTCCCATTCATAGACAGCCGAAATCCAGTGAAGTATCAAAAGGCTTGCATGCCACACATATGTATAGAAAAAGCTGTCATCTGTTCAACTTCCAGTGAGGACTTGCACACGAAGTCGCATCTTCACACCAGTTGCAGATGTATTGCAAAAATACCTGTGTACTCGAATTAGCCCTGTGCTGTAATCCATTGACCATGTCCACATTCTCATTGATGTAGAAAGAAAAGCAAACAAAAGCAGTGTCAAAGTGCCACATTGAAATTGCTCCACAACGAATTCCCTGCAGTCCAGCTCATCACAAAGGAAGCCCAAAGATTCTGCAGAGCGGATTCATCATAACAAATTCCAGGCACATTGCACATGCAAAAGCCAAAAATAGCCACATCCAGCTCCATGTCGTCCGCGATCACCCCATCAGCGCCATGCAAATTCACGCTGGTAGACATAGCCTGCATTGAGAAATGCGTCCACCCTGCAGTGAATTAAGAAGGCACAGAAATCCGGACCCTGGGTCCTTGGTGTGGGGGCCAGTTTCTTGCGGAACTGGCCAATCATTTTTTTTGCGTAGCGGCACTCCTCCATGCTAAGAGCATGCGATACAGCCCATCATGCCCTACGTCCTACGTGACTTGCGGGTGGTAGCAGCAGACGGCAGAAATCACTGGGTACCTCAGCAAGATCTCCCCTTTGAAGAAACCACACTTTTTGCATACGCTGCCGACCACTCAATCCGTCCCGCTCACGTATGCCTCCCGTCAGGTCTGCACAATGCACCTAAGTCCTCCAACCAGCTGGGCCATATCGAGAAGTTCTACCCCTGCCCGGAATCCTTTTCTTTGATGCCTAGAGAGTAGAACCCACCTTGGCTATCCCCTCCGACCTTCCTAGCGCGCAAGACACACCTGAATAAGACACCCACGGCTTCGTCGCCCACCTCTCCCAAGGTTGACCAAGCCAGGGCGCGCGAAGAAGAGGCTAGAGACATACTTGCCAAAGCAGCCCAAAACCAAGCCGATGATGGACCCAATACGCGCCGGGCAGCCATTCGAGCATACAAGTACCTCTATGCAATGGTCGATCAACACGGGCAGCTCATCTAGCAAACTTATGAGGCTGCCAAAGAACATGCTACACGCAGCAAAGGCACAGCACCCAAGACCGCGCGGCATATCGACCCCGCCAGCAAGAACTCCCCGCAGTGCCATCAGGACTCACATCTGAACTACTGCACTGCTTGTCCACCCTCCCCGACCCGTGGCCCCTCGCCAAGATAACAATCAACATGGACACTCCCAGCCAGTGGGTATCGAAAATGGGCAGACTCTTCTTTGCAGACGCGCATGTGAGGCATGCAGCCGAAGTTCTCACAAACAACAGCCCCAACAACACACTGCCCTGAAAGCTGTACAGGACGCACTAGCAGACCTCGAAACGCGAGTAATTGAGTTCTTCTCCGAATGGCTTGTAGCACTCCTAATGCTGGCAAAGCACGTCCTGGATACCAGGTCACCCCATTTGTCCTTCATGTTGCTACACGAAGACAATAGACGGACAGATTCGCTGCATTACAGCTGAGTTCAAACCAAAAGGGGCTAACTGCTAACGTTGCCTGGAATGTTCAACTACATCAATGTATTCATCCCAGCGTGGATGGTCCCCCGATGCACCACAGCCTGCGCCGAGAAGCCATTAGGGTAGCCAATTCTCAAAGTGCGATAGGGGTAAAATCCCTCCGCCCCACGTGTGAAAAAGCGCCGTGCACAGATCTGCGATCAGATCTAACGATTCATCAAAATTCCTACAGGACTACGCAGGCAGACGCGTACGTCAAACACGCACACCAAACGCAAGCGCAGAGCGTGTAGTCGCAAACCTAATTAAACTAACATACTGTCGTGTCAAGAAAACTGTTTCACCCTCGACTCCCACATGCTGACGTCGGACTCCTTCTTTTCGCTCCAGACGCAACACGATCAGTCACAGGGAAACACAAACACAACAAACAAACAAAAAACAAAGAAAACAAAGCAAGACAGCGAGAGAAGATAATGTGTTCCCTCTGTCGGTCTGTCTTATGTCAAGTTAGGTGACACTGCAGCTCTGTTCATTAAATTAACTTCTGACACCACTCCCTTGAGCCGATGTCTCAACTGGTAAACTCGATTCTAGGTTTCCACTTAACAAACCTCAAGTTCTTCAAATAAAGGTTTGTTGAAACAATTCCAGCTGCTACAAATCTACACAGTCACCTTGTGACAAAAACATAGAAACACTCCCAAAAGTTCTCAAAGCAAACTGATTCTCATCCAAACGTGAATAATCAGCTAGCTAATCTGTAACGCTAATATAAGCGTTAGCTTCTCAAGAACGAAGTGGTTCATACAAGGTATTCTGTACAACCTTCTTCTTAATACAAAACATAGTCGAAACACAACGTTCCATCTCCAAGTCAGCTTTCCACATAGAGATAACATCTCGCAGCTTCAAACCTCAAGGTAGAATAGAATGTTCTGTTCGACATTCACAATGTAGGTCAGCCAAATACAGTTGTATCGCTGTAGTCTTTCGACCACTGTAATAGCCAATCCACAGTGTAAGGCAAAATCGCGTGTTGTCCTTCCGCGATGATCAAAGTCGTCGAAGAACAACGACACTCTTTGAAGCAATAAAGGCATAGTCCAAGATCAAATGTATGATCTGTAGATCACGATGACGATGATGTAGGTATTGTCCACACAATACCGAAACATCTCATCACACAAACTATCAGACAAATAAGATGAGCAAATCTGGTCATTGTCCTCACAATGCCAATGCATCTCAATGTCCAAAATTCAAAGTAAGCTGTATCCTCTCCATCAGACATTCCAGCTAAGTCAAACTCCTCTCCAAGAGTTTCCAGCTGTAGGTTCTCATTACTTGGAAAGAATAAACTGATCAGTGTCAAAGACACGATAAGAAATCTCAATGTCGAGCCAATGCAGGTATCTTCAGCTCAAGCAATAAGCTGAACCAGATCCAGATAGAATCCAGAATAAGATGTAGAACTGATCAATACACCACATTCCAGGTCAACATTGATCACTGACACTTCTGAGTGTCGTAAAAGACTGTAGGTTCAAAGACACTAAGATATCATGTCTCAACTATAGGTTCAAAGGACAATAGAATACTGTGACCAAACTGCCGGTCCATTGCACAGATCTCTTCAACAACAAGTAGAGTGTTGTCTACCAATATTCCGTGCATAAACTGTACCACGATGAGGAATGCCATAATGAGGGATGACATGTCGCTAGTCACCCTCAGCCATAGGGTGCTCAACTTTCATACCCCCTTTCGACATGGCATCTCATCCACTTACATTACTACATTGTACGGATGTTCAATCCCGTTTCAGTCCAGTGTGGACAAGGGATTAGAAAATATCTCTGGTTCAGATCACATCCGTGATCACAAGGGTAGTCAAAGAAGAATACGTCGCTCTTCCAAAACAGAAATAGATGATGCAATGATGTCCCATCATCAAAAACTTATCTCGTTCGACTCATGCACAATGTCGTATACCCCAATTCGAAATTCTTCCGTTCAGAAACGAAAGTAAAACTCACGCAACTCCAGTCATGACGATCTTCATGACATACAATGTTGTAAATACAAATCCTCCTAACCAGATGTAAGAATACCAAACTCAGTCCAAAGACTTCAAAGTCTTTCCAGTACCAAATTCGTCTTCCGACTTCCAGCTTCTCGAATAAACCATGGCGTCGATAACGCTATATCTACAGTGCTGTTGTCATCCTACAACAAACAAAGCAACAACAACAGAACAGAACAAACACACACTAGACAAGAATGGATCATTATATGATCCGGCAGGAACTGAGTCCTGTAACATGCAGATTAGATTAGTTACTTAGATATGGATGAAAATTATATATATATGGGACTATGGTGACCACCAGCTGCGTCTTACAATTGCGCCCAGGTGCGTCACCACAGTCCCGCGGGTACGTTTACACGGGTCCCCGGGAGGTGTCTTCGTTGGTCACCGACCTCCCAGGGACCCCGCTGACCCCCCGCATATAGATATATAAAGTATAAGACGTTCTACGTCTATTCAGACGATACACACACACACCCTGCCTCCGGCAGGGTGGTGCGCGTAAACATGAGATGAAGATGAGGATGAACAGGGGATGAAAGATGAGATGAGAGTGAAAATGAGATGAAAGTTACTTAACCAGGACGCGAAGAGGGGAACGCAAAAGAAGAGGGAAGGAAAAAACACACACCAACACACCTAGCCCGGAACGGGCGAACCCTGAAAAGGCAAGGGAAAAGAAAAAGCGGAGGGTCGACGGACACGGACCAAGACCAACGGAGGGGGGGGAAGACGGAAGCGCCTGAACCAACCTGACACAGCGAAAACCTACAAAAACCTCAGCACGCGACGGAGCCAACCTACCTGGGGAGGGAAGAAAGCATGAGATAGGGGACCAATGGGGACCTAGTTGGTGAAAACAAAACCAAACAACAAAAAACAGGATTCAGTTCCTAAACCTAGAAGTCGTGCGTTGTGCCAATCCAGGCCCGTGTTCCAGTCAGCCACAAGGGCATAAAACAGCTTCCAGGTTCCAACGAATTAGGTGCACAAAATGTTTCACCTCACCAGAAACCAAAGAGACCACACCTGCAGGAAAAGGACATGCCTGTTGCCTTTTGTCGTGAATGTCATGTTGAACTTCAAAAGCGCAAGCTGCAGTGATAAAAAAGGAAGTTTCTGGCAGTTCGGAGCAGCTTCACTCAATAGAGATGCATGCCACTGGGTTCACAAAGGACAACCGGAAACGCGGGACTTCACAAAAGGTGCAGAACGGAAAGGCCAACTGTTTCGATTTACTTAAACGAATTACTAATTTAAAATGTGTAAATTCGGGAGTCAAATCAGTCAACATTCACCCTGAAAAGGGTTGCCTCAATTGGCCCTATGGCACCATGTCGGAGTCACCATAGGAATCACACTAGACAAGAATGGATCATTACATGATCCGGCAGGAACTGAGTCCTGTAACATGCAGATTAGATTAGTTACTTAGATATGGATGAAAATTATATATATATGGGACTATGGTGACCACCAGCTGCGTCTTACAATTGCGCCCAGGTGCGTCACCACAGTCCCGCGGGTACGTTTACACGGGTCCCCGTGAGGTGTCTTCGTTGGTCACCGACCTCCCAGGGACCCCGGTGACCCCCCGCATATAGATATATAAAGTATAAGAAGTTTTACGTCTATTCAGACGATACACACACACACACGAGACCCAAGACGAAGACAGACGTCGCACAATTGGAGTCAACGCGAAAACAGAGGCCAACTGTTTCAGCTAATCCGCACCTTCGTGAAGAAGGTAGGCGTATGAAAAGAAAACGCAAGTGAAGTAATATCACTCATGCAACTCATCTCAAATTCAAAACTTTTGTAAAGTAACATTCACAGTCACTGCAAAGTGAATTCGAAACATTCTGAATGAAAACGTTCACAGCTAGGGTTCAGACTAGCTAAGATCGGCACAGATATCGCTGTCCCCCTTTTAACGTCTGATCCATCCTAATGATCTCGAAAGTGTGAAACTTCCTGTTTAAGTCTCATATCATGACATGAAAGTACACCATTTCTACATTCATGGCATCAGATTTCCTGGAAGTTTTCATTTTGACTCAGATTCCGTCTGAGTCTCGCCCAGATTTTCATCATGTGCCATGACAACTCGATTGTACCATATGTTCATGACCGCATTTATAACTTTTTCATTTGATTTGGGGTTCCAAAATGGTTTGGGGTTCCAAAGCTTGAGCTTGGAACCAACAAGAATGCACGATGGATGCGCCATGCTGTTGGAATAGGATGCCCAATCGGCTCAGTACAGCCCAAAGAAGATTTTGGGCTCTAGCAAATGTCTTGTTGGTTTCACACCCCCAAGGGGCAAAAAGGAACCTTCCACAAAAAAAACAACGGCCATACATTGTACTGAATAGGAGGGAGCATTTCCGTGTATGCCCAATTTTTCCGGGATGTATGCCAATTTTTTCCGGGTGTGTTTTTTTGTTTTTTTGGGGAAAGGCTAGCCGCAGACACAAAAGAAACTCAAGATCTCTGACATCCCAGTAACCAAGGAATGTACATAGTAGCCTGCATTTTGCTCCTGGAATATGTGCAAAGGAGACTTATAACTTATAACTTATGATTTTTCAAAATACTTTCTTCGTGTGATCCCCACCCCGACACTAATGTCTTAGCTTCTGACATAATCTCTGAACTATATGTAGTATGTTTGTTATTCGGACAGTCTATCGGACATTGTCTTTCTGGCATATACCCCCGGAAATTCTGTCTGACACTCTATCTGGTATAAATTCTATCTGGCATCTACTCTGACATACTTTCTGGCATGCGATATATATTAAATATTAATATGTATATTATGGCACTCGTTCTGGCACCTAGTCTGGCATTCTTTCTGGAATTCTATCTAGTATCTTTTCAAGCATTAATAGCTGGCATCTATTCTGACATTCTGGCATTCTATCTGACATAAACTTCTGACATGACATTTTATATATTGTATATGGCATTCATTCAGGCATATTTTCCAACGATCATCTTGCAGTCTATTTGACATCTATTCTGGCATTCCATCTGGCATCATTCTGTGTGGCATTCTATCTCATTCTCTCTGGCATGTGTTCGGGTCCAGGCATGCCCACTGCGTCTGGAGCTCGGGACATGGCTCACAACAAGAGAAACACATAGTCATGCTGCAAGAGGAGCAAAGGAGAAGAAGTAGGAGCAGGAGGAAAACGAGACGGCGTAAGTAGAGGGGAAGAAGAAGATGATAATGAAGAAGATCACGAAGAAGGAGCTGCACCTTTCGAGATCCAATCGGACGATGTATATTACATAGCTATTTAGCCATTGAAACTGAGTAACATCTATGTCATTTATCAGCTTTTTTGACAACAAAATTGCAAACCTATCTTGATATATATCTGCTATCATGATTCAGCTTCGTACTCCATAGAACACCTTGCTTCCGTTTCTCTTCCATCAAAAAGTTGGAAAAATCAAACAGAACGCGGCGTGTGTCTGTGTGATATATACATATATATATATATATTTATAATAGGCTGGCATTGAAAAAGCAGTGTGGATTAGATTTCCCCAACACCCGAAAGTTTTACAGCTTTGTGGGTTAAAGGCCGACTATTGAGCTCACGGCTCAAGTCAAGGCTTGAAGCTTAAGTTTGTTTCTCCGATGGAACCGGCTTTGATTTTTTTTCCCTTGGCGCACAAAAGTATTGCAGCTGCCTGACTTTCGTCAAAACTGAACCCACCCGTTGTACCGACTCAATCGCAGTAGCGATCTGTAGGAAAGAGGCAGCTAAAGCCACGGCGCTTTGCGAAGCCAAGGCTCTCGAACTTTCACAGAAGCGTTCTGATCCCCTGAAACTTGAGATTCTGATGCTGTTGCTGATCATTACCAATAAAAAGGCGAGGTTTCTGAAGCAGAAGGTGTGTCATTATGAGCTATTCTTAATGACTGCTGGAATGAAAAAAAGGCGCCGTTCTGGCATGAAAGAAACGCCGTGAAAGCTCATCGCACCCTCTCAGACTGCTCAGCGGCATTGTGTTGGTCTTGTCCATGCCATTTCTAAGCCTGTCCAGCTTTCAAGGTTCTATGTATTGAAAAAAGGATTTGCTGTATGGCTTTACACAGAGCAAAATAAACATTGAACCATCTCTCTTTGGCCACACCTTCAATGAATCTGCAAAGATCACGGCTTCCAAGAACTCCGGGCCTTGGTCCATGACGTTTCACGCAACATGAATGCAACCAGAGATGGAACCTTCTAGTGCCCTTTGACACCGCGGTCAGCCAGGTGTATCCTGGTCCCAAAAGGGATCTGATGTAAGGGAGGACCTGACTGGCAAAGCCAAGTCTCCAGTGAAATTCCTGAAATTGTTTAACTCCAGTCAACTTATTTCCGTCCAACGCCGTATGGCTTCCGCCAGGTCGTTCAACATGTTTCAAAGCATGTTGCATATGAGATTAATTGATTAATTAAGTCACGCAAGGCCGATGCTGTAGTGGCCGCAAAAGTAAACTGGTAGAGGACCGATACATAGTCCAATGTACTGTCACGTTCATCAAAAACCAAAAAATGTTTAACTCCAGTCAACCAGCCGTCAGCCTGTGGGTCCTCCACAAACTTGATAAGTGAGTTCTCTTCTCTGAAAGCCCCAGCTCAAAACGAGAACAGCCCACCCAATAACCAACATAATCCATCTGAAAACCGCCTCTAAATTTCGGATATTCAGATTCGTCGCAGAACGGTTCTTTCTCTCTTGGCCTGTAAACCTGGGGAGTGGGTCCCAGGGCTTCCAAATGTCCCAAATGGACTCCTTCTGGAAAGCTTGACCCAGGAGAATTGTCGATGATATCCCCATCTGGATCACCCATCAATCTAAGGGACTGGGATAAAGCAAACAGCCAAAAAGGTTGACCTCCAGGTACTCTTCTACCTTTGCCGCTGTCAGGCAACAAAGCAAACCACTTCTCACGCAAACTGTCCATGTGTTTTTCAATGAAGGAGGCCGGGCCCACCCCCTTCGTACGAAGGGGGGCTTAAGGGGGGGCTTAAGGGGGGGCTAAGGGGGGGGCTTAAGGGGGGCTAAAGGGGGGGCTTACGGTTCCCCACGAAAGGGTTCCCCCCCCCCCCCCCGGACGAGGTTGAAGGCTTAAGGGGAGCTTAAGGGGGGGCTTAAGGGGGGGGCTAGGGGGGGTAAGGGGGGGCTTAAGGGGCGGGATTAAGGGGGGGGACCGTAAGGGGGGGCTTAAGGGGGGCTCAAGGGGGGGCTTGGGTTAAGGGAGGGGGCTTAAGGGGTGACTTAAGGGGGTGCTTAAGGAGGTGCTTAAGGGGGGGCTTAAGGGGGGGCTTAAGGGGGGGCTTCAAGGGGGGCTTAAGGGGAGCCTTCAAGGGTGGCTTCAAGGGGGGCTTCAAG
>CAMXCT020001150.1:152974-175031 GCA_947184155.2 Cladocopium goreaui
AGGGGGGGACCTTAAGGGGGGGCTTAAGGGGGGGGGACCTTAAGGGGGGGGTTAAGGGGGGCTTAAGGGGGGCAGGCCTAAGGCTCAGGGGGGGAGAGCTTAAGGGGGGGCTTAAGGGGGGGCTTAAGGGGGGCAGGCTTAAGGCTAAAGGGTGGTTTTCTCTTCACAACCGCGCCTACCAAACGTCCAGTTGAAACAGTGGGCGGGGGTTCTCCTCACAACTGCGCCTGCCACACGTCCAAGTCAAACAGTGGAAGGGTGTCCCTTGACACCTGCGCTGGCCACACACAGCCAGGTCACAGAACAAAAAAATCCGCAGGTCTCATCTCAACCAAAAACCCTTTAACGCAGGGCAAGCGCTGTATAGTCCGACCATCCAAGTCACACATCCAGGTCACATGACAAAAAATCGTCCTCTCGCGTCTCAAAAAAAACACAAAACCCCCTTAAGCGCAGGGCAAGCGCTATATAGCTGTTATAGTGCGACCAGGTCGCATGACAAAAAATCGTCCTGTCGCATCTCAAAAAAACAAAAAAAAACACCTTAAGCGCAGGGCAAGCGCTATATAGTGTGACACGTCCAGTGAACACAGTGGAAGGGTTCCTTAGGTCACAGAACCAAAAATCCACATCTCGTATCTCAAAAAACAAAACAGACTCCGTAAGCGCAACATCCAGTGGACAGAACCAAAAATCCACATCTTTTACGTCCAAAAAAAATCCCCTTTAAGCGCACGGCAAGCGCTATATAGTGCGACACCGCTTGTTCAAACAGTGTTGGCCCGTCACAAAAAAAGTATATGCCAGCTTAACGCAGAACGCCTTCTCATGATAGAAGAAATTGCGAATAGACATGAAACCAAAAATCCACATCTCGTATCTCAAAAAACGTCGTCGTCGTCGTCGTCGTCGTCATCTTCGGCTCTAGTCGCGAATGCTCGTTCCTCGTCCTCCTCCTCCTCCTCCTTCTCCCTCCTCCTCCTCCTCTCCTCCTCCTCCTCCTCCTCACTTTAACCCCCCCTTAAGGAATGAAAATAATCTTTGAAACCGCACCGTGTCTGTCACCGCATTGCGGGGGGCGCTGCGCCCTCCCCCCGCGCCCCCCACCCGCTTTTTTTGCAACTCAGCTATACAGTCGAGGTCCCTTTCTGGCCGCCATGTTTCTACTGGTTTTTTGGATCCTGTTTTGGGAGCCATGATGAAGCAGGTTTGTTGGCATTCGAGGCGCTCCAAGGCTTACCGAGGCCTGCCCGAGGCACGCATGGCAGGAGCTACTGTGGAAGAAACTGCCTTTGAGGACGTCAACATGTGGCAGGCACCGCCGCCAAGCTAGGATGTGCGTTTTCCCACAGCGCGGAGCGTATAGTTGATGAACTTGGACTACTATACCCCGAAAACCGTGGAAATTTGCGGAAAAACATGGCCAGCGTATAGCGTATAGTTGTTTCAATTCGATAAAAAGACCTTACTAAAAAAAATCTTTCTTAGAATGTAAGCCGACCAGGCGTCCCTGTGGAGAGTACGCTTCGGGGAAATGTCCCCGCTTGATATCGGTTTTCTCCTTTCTTTTTCTTTTCCTTGTTGGGTGGTTGTTGGGTAGGGCGGAAACAGACTACGGTGGTGGTGTTCGATCCCCCGCTGGTCGCAGGTAGACCTCAAGTGTGGTGACCAGTCGAAAGACAATGGCGCCGGCCACCAAAAAAAAATTAGAATGTAAGCCGACCGGCCAAAATGGATCTCACGCCACAGCGCGGAGCGTTTAGTAGGGTACTAAACCGTCTGGCCCGCAACACCAAAATTGTGTTCTCGCCACAGCGCGGTGGGTTTAGTTGGGCTCTTTGTTTGTACGATTATTCTACAAATTCCATTTGTTTGAGTGAAGGGCGCAGCACTTCAGAACCCCGTACGGCCATCTTGCAAGTTAAGCGCGGCAGGCGCAGCGCTTGAGAACCCTGTACGGCCATCTTCAAAGTTGAAGCGCGGCAGGTGCAGCGCTTGAGAACTCCGTGCGGCCATCGTAAAGGTTGAAGTGCGGCAGGTGCAGCGCTTGAGAACACAGTACGGCCATCTTAAAGGTTGACGCGCGGCAGGCGCTGCGCTTGAGAACCCAGTATGGCCATCTTAAACATTGAAGCGTGGCAGGCGCAGCCCTTGAGAACCCCGTACGGCCATCTTTCCTTGCATGGCCCCCACAAGGGCCAACCACAAACTGAACCCCTGCGACCCCATTGTCAATGTTGAGGGTGTGTTGATGCTATTGCAACTAAGAAGTGAATTCCAATTTGAGGATGTGACCTGAGGCAAAATTTCTTTTTGATGGCTATCAGTTCAAAAGACGAAACTGCAACATTTAAGTTTCCGTCCAACATTGAAGATGGGGCGCGGGGATTTAAACACACGTCAAATCCTCATCTTGGATTTGCAACTGCAAGTCTGGAGTCTGGAAGCGCAAACATCGACGATTCCCCTTTGCAGGAGGCACTCTGGGGAATGCCGATGTCGGGATTCTCTGCAGGAACTGTAAATCTGAACACCACAAGCCGCTTTTGAAGCATCTATAAATCTCCGAGCGTCACACCGGCTTTCGGTGTGTGTAGATAGTCCAATTTTCCAGTGAAGAAAAAAGGGGAGCTACAGCAATCATAGCTGAGAGTCAAAGATCGCGTTTATCTTTCGTCTTGGTGGAGGCTTCAGGTTGGGCTTGCCACTGTGATGGGCGCTGTCCTTCTGCTACAAGAGCGCTGTTGATTTCCAACCACATTGATGAGAAAGAGTTCACTACTGCAATTTTTTCAGCTTTGTTCCATGGACGGGGCAAGCAACGAAAGATAGCTTTGTTGGGTTCCTCTGCAAATGAGGGAAATCTTTCATCTGGGCCCCAATGAAGGAGATCTACCCACAGGACAGTGTGTGCTTGGCACCATCGGCTTCCGCCTTTCCACTGCTCCATGTGGAGGCGTCAAATAAAAGTATCCAGCCGCGCTTCAACCTTCAAGATGGCCGTACGGGGTTCTCAAGTGCTGCGCCCGTCACGCAAAAAATTGAATCTCTAAAATAATTGCGAAAATCCAGCAGGACCTAATTACAACCACTAGTATCGTGCGCTTGCGTCGAATTGGGTCGGCTTAACTCCGCGTCGAGCGTATGAACAAAAAACAACCCAAATTCACGACGGCTTCACTGCAATACCCTCGGTTCCTTTTCCACACAGGAAACACAAAGGAAACAAGCAAGCTGTCTGTCCAGCTAAGTTGTCTTGCACGTGCAACATGCATAGATTGGTCTTCTCCTGTTTCAGCTGTTCCGTGCTGTTGAAGTGGCAGCGGCGGCATGCACAAAATAAACGTTCTTCCCAAACTTCTCACCACCATGTTGGGTGAATTCAACTTGTTTGAATTCACTTCCAAACAAGAATAAACGTTGTCCATCCGCATCTTGTTGACAAATTCCAAAAACGTCCAAAAACATCTTCAAACATTCTCACAGCTTCCAGAAATAAAAATGCAGCTCGGAAAAACGAAGTTTCAGTTGGAGTTGTTGTTGAAAAACGCATGCACATGTGTTTGAAAAACGACGACAAAGTTGACCTCAAACTCGTCCACATCAAAAGCACTTCCAAATTCATTTGCTGTCCAGATAACATCTGAGGCAAATGAATTCTTCTCCAAAAACATCATTCTCATCCACAAAGTTGATGAAATAAAACATCATGCACCAAAAACGCATTCTCATGCTTTCTCAACCAATTCCAGAAGTTCTCAAACCATTCTGCATCATTTCTAATGCTGTGTACAAATAAACCATCACGAACATCATGTTGTAGCCACCTTGTCACCTTCAGGCAAGAAACGTAGCACATGCAACTAATATGCACGGGAGTGTATATTTCCATACCCCCTTTTGCTGCGTTTCCCATCCATCCAAATCCAGCTGAATTCTAGTGAAGTCTCAAAAGGCTGCACGTTGCACATATGTATAAACTTGCTGTCATCTGTTCAACTTCCAGTGAGGACTTGCACACGAAGTCGCATCTTCACACCAGTTGCAGATGTATTGCAAAAATACCTGTGTACTCGAATTAATCCTGTGTTTATATCCATTGGCCGTGTCCACATTCTCATTGATGTAGAAAGAAAACGAAAAAGGTTGTGCAAGAATGCCACATTGAAATTGCTTCACAACGAATTCCCTGCAGTCCAGCTCATCACCAAGGAAGCCCAAAGATTCTGCAGAGAGCATTCATCGCAACAAATTCCAGGCACATTGCACGTGCAAAAAAAATAGCCACCTTCAGCTTCATATTGTCCGCAATCACCCCATCAGCGCCAGGAAAATTCACGCTGGTAGACATAGCCTGCATTGAGAAATGCGTCCACCCTGGAGTGAATTAAGAAGGCACAGAAATCAGGACCCTGTGTCCTTGGCGTTGGGGTCAGCTTCTTGCGGAACTGGCCAATCATCTTCTTTGCGTAGCGGCACTCCTCCATGCTTTGATTGAAGACCCTCACAACAAAATCATGGTAGGTGATGGGCTTTTCGGCAAAGCGGCCCATCTTGAGAAGCGTGCATGACCAATGATATGTATCTTTGATCCATGCAGGCTGTGGCACATCGAAATCGACCTCTTCATAGTCGATGGTGGCATCCTTCCAGTTTGCATCCCACTTGTGGGTTGCTGGCAGCCCTGACTGCACCTTTGGAAATAGTGGCGGGGAGTCGCCGGTGTCGGAGATGAATGAATAGCTTCCCAAAACGCTGCTGGCACTCTCTGCATCCGAATTCGACTCGACAGCTTCATGCCGTCTTTTGGAGCCATCGGTCATAGCGCCATTGTCATGCATTTTGTTCGAATTGCCTTCCACAATCTCCGGAGGCTCTTCGGAGATGCGTGCACACTTCGAACCAGAAGCTTTGGGAGGAGGCAGAGTTGGTCCTTTGGGACCCTGCTTCCCCTTCTCTCCTTCCTTTCCTTTGAATTCACCTTTGAATTCTCCCTTTGCCACATTCTTGCCACCTTTGTCATCTTTGCCACCCTTCTCAAATTCTTTGCCACCTTTCGCAAATTCAGGCTTGCCACCTTTGGTATTGTCAGGCTTACCACCTTTGTCATAGTTCTTTCCTTTGCCCTTCTGCTCCTGGAATGCTTTCTCACTTCCAATTGCAGACGCAGGCAAAAGCGGTGGGTCTGCCTTTGCTGCAGGAGGTAGAGGAACCTGTGCATTGAATTTTGGAAATCCTGCAGACTGTCCATCAGCATCGGCACAGTAGCGGTTGGCAATCTCAGCAATGGCTGCAGCCGCAGCTTTAGCCTCTGCAATATCCGCATTCTTCTGCACCACATTTCCAAAAAGTTGTATCACAGGCTTGTCATTCTTTGGGTCTTTGACATCATCCTCAATCCAAGGGTCGTCATTGGGATCATATGGCCTGTCTTGCCATTTCTTGTGGTATTCACGTGCATCGACGATCCCTGAATTCCCTCCAGCTTGCAAGGTAGGCGGCGGTGTTGTCGGAGGCACCTTGTATGCATTCTGGCTGTAGGCATCCGGCCATAGGGCACCAGGCGGTGCAGCCGATGAATTCGAGCCTGTCGGAGCATGCACTTTGGAGGGACTTGGAGGCACATGCGATTCCATGCAGTCCTTCCAATCATCATCTTCTGGTGGATAGGGTCTGTTCATGGGTGCGTTCTTGACCTCCTTTTTGTGGACGGTCAATAGTTCATTCATTTTTCCACCAGCTTCTGCTTTGCGCATCAACTCGCGCAATTGGTCCCATTCTCCTTGTGTCATGTCCGTTCCCAAGACTGGGTCACTTGGGTTGTAAGGCATCGAATTCTCTGTCTGTCGGTACCATCCAGAAGCATCACTATGCCATTGCTGTGGTTTTGAAGCCATGGCGTCACGTCAGAACCTAATTCCTAATTGTGAACTGTTTCAACCCTCACACACACACGCAGGAGTCGAGTGCAGCAGTTCAGCCGTTTCAGGGGTTCCTAAGTGTCCGCAACTGCTGAGTTGGGCGTGTGAGTGAATTCTGAAACCTGACATCCTTAGTTCTCCAGGCAGTGTTCTGACTTGCATTCTGTATCCAAAACGTTGCAAACGAAAACAAACTTCTGTCCAACCCTGTCCACATCAGTCCAATGCAAAATCAACTGAACATGCAGACATGACTGAACAAAAATCACTGTGTTTCTACATCAATGCAGTTCTTTGACAACAACTGTCTCTCACATCAAAAACTGTGTTTCGCGTACGCCAGTGCTTCGCAAAAAGAAAGGACAACAACTGTGCTTCACATGACTGCTGTGTTCCACATCACTGTCATTTGGTTTCAAATTTGTTTGAAATAAGACATGCAAAACATCTTTGGTTCTCACATGCCCAAAAAAAACTTTCCTTCACACATCACACGTCCCCCTTTTAAACTGGCGACGTCCGGAGACGTGCAAAGCAAAACAAAAACAGTTCCACCTGCCACGCACCTTCCTTCAAGAAAATCATGCATCATGCAGGTCAAAAAACAAATAAAACGTTTGTTTGGTTTTGGTTGTTCCATGCGACATGCAAAAAAAAACGAACATGCTCAGGGGTCCTTCCGTCCGGCACGAACTGCGGCCAAAATGGCCTTTGCCAGCTCTTTGTTATACACACCGGTTGCTGTCCAGTTGACATCGTACATCCCTGCATGTTTCTCACACTCGCACCAACCAAAACGCCTTGTGAGCAAATTGCAAAAACCAGCTGACGCACTACAAAAGATAAGCACTTTACCGATAGGCAGTCCATTTGGTGCTTGCATACCGGTTTGACATAAAAACACTTCCGCATCAAACTGCAAACCACATTGTTTCAAAACTCGTTTGGTCTCTTCGCGTTTCCATATGTTGTTGTTTCGGGGCAGTTCGAAAGACCTCGAATTCCCAAGCAACAAATACTTAGAGACATTCTCCATGATACCTTTCCATGACCTGTCTGCCTCTGATTCGATCGTTGCAGAGAAATTCTTGAGTGGTGACCCTGAGCTACAAGGAGTAGAAGCGTGCACATGCACCCAACGGTAGCCTAACTGTTGGTGAACCTCAACAAACTCTTTCACCTTTTGAAACATGTCCGGAGTTTCCATTCGTTTGACTATACCGATATAGGGCATGCGTGCAACTTTGCAGGCTTCTCTCAAAGCTGAATTAGTCCCACAACAAACTTCCACAAACGCAACATCTTGCTTGTGATCAACCCTACTGTTGATGAGCATGACATCACGAACTCTGTGCAGGTCTTGCATAGGCACTTCAGGAGTCTCAAACCCTAAGCTTGTGCGGTGTCTCAGGAAATCTTTGGTCCCCAAACATTTGGTAAACAAATCTGCCACATTGTCCGTTCCGGCCCTGTGTTCAACCAAAAGTTCATTTGAGCTAATTTTAGCTTTCATCCAGGCCATACGAATTTCAACATGTCTACTTCGTTTGGGTATATCCTGTCCGACCAACAATTGCAAGGCTGAAGAGCTATCTGACTCCAGCAAGATTTGTGGCACATCTCTCTCTCTCATTTCACCAATCCCTGTGTAAACACGATGGCAAAAATTGCTAAACGCAACAGATTCTTGGGCAACCATTTGCAATGCATACAATTCTGCTTCACAAGAGGACAATGACACAGACTGCTGTTGCCTAGCCAATGACCTAACCAATGCACCTTCACAAAACACAACTCCACCAGAAATTCCTTTTCTACCATTGAATCTGTATGGAGCAAACGATGCATCAGAGAATGAATGCAAAATTGAATGTCTTGCAGGCCCAATCATCAAATTCTCATATTCTGGGGATGGTAACCTCAAGCATGTTCCCACATCTTCAAACAGAAATCGCAGCAAAGAACGAATGGCAGCTTCAGTGCCTTGGTTGGGCTTTGCTTGCTGACTTCCAATTAGACTGAGATACAGTTTCAGGTCGTGCCTAGACTGCGCCATCCACAGAAGCTTGCCAAGTGCTCGGCGAAATCGTGAATATGCAGAGGGAGAGAGTTCTTGCAATTGATTCTTGTCACCCATGGCCTTGTCCAAAATGCCGGCCACATCCGGCACCGATGCAGATCCTTTCGTGATGTTGAATTCAGTAAAGGTCGTATCCAAAAACTTTGGATCCACGCCAATTGTCAAAGAGTCGTCATCAATTCCACGATGCACATGCCTGCCAATGAAAATTAGGCGTCCACCTCCATGTCGTGCAGGAAGGATGATTCCGGTCTCCTTCAATGGCACGGCTTTGCCAATTGCTTTCTCCACGATCTTCTCAGCTTTCTCTGATTGGCAACAAAGGAGTAGGTCGTCCACATATGCGACAAGCAGTGCAAGTTCTCCATTCACGACACCTTGATAAATGCATGGTTCGACCTCGTCAGAAGTCAATCCAACACCACGGATGCTGTCACTCAGCAAATTCAGCCAGTGCAGCGATGCATCTCGAAGACCATTCAAGGCTTTATAGAGCAACAAGTAGGCTTGTGAGCCATCAGGCATAGAGACGGAGAGGGGCAGTTTCAGCACAATCACAAGTCCATGAGGAAGGGGTGAATGCATGAAGGCATGAGAAACATCAAGTCCTTTCAGTCGAAGAGCACGTTGGGCAGCAAGAGTGAGAACGAAATGCAAGCCCTCAATGCTCGGTGTCGGGCTCGAAATTCCCAGCTTTCGTGCACTAATTCCTTTATTCAAGTCCTTTGCAACTATTCGGACTCTGACTCGTGATTCACTTTTGTATGCTGAAACCCATCTACTTGGAATCACACGCATGAGCGGGTGTTTCTTTTTCAATGCATCAACCTCTGCCTGTCCTATGACTCTACCAGCACCACATTTCTCTAAATTACCAATTTCTTCTTTCATACCCTCAAAACCTAAGTCCACGTCAAGTTGCATGAGTGAGCTGTCATCAATCACTTCATCTGGTTTCCATAGCAGCACTTCTGAACCACCAAGTTTCACCTTCACACACTGGTGATCCTTCCCATGTGCAAACTTAATTGAATTAAGCTCGGCATCAAACAACTCAGGACTTGTAGCTCGTGCATTCTCTGGTCCTTGTTCTAAACACCATGCAACAGGTCCTAAGGCATGACATGCATTGTCCATGTGAAAAAGATCAAGAGTCATGGGTTCTTGAGTTCCAGCTGCACGTTCAGCAGCCATCTCATCCTCTAGATCTTGCACAGACTGTTCTGCTTCTCTCTTCACGCCTGAACCTTCAGTGTCCATACTTAGACCAACCTCTCTTGAACCTGCGCCAACCGGAGTTGGGCCATTCTCAGTCTCAACCTCCATATCTTCATGTCTCACCTCAAGTCTCGGTCTTGCAACATTAGGCACAACATCTGGCATTTCAACGGGAGTTTCACTCGCCTCAAATGCAGCACGTTTTCTCTTACATTCAGCATTATGCCTAATTCCAGGTACATCCATTCCAGAATCACATGCAGGACACCGGGGTGTCTTTGGAAAAACACGCACATCTGACCTAGCAACATCTGGAGACGGAGACGGAGACTTTGGTGACACTTTCGGAGAGGCTTTAGGCAATGCAGGTCCATCAGAAGTAGATGCACGAATTGGATCTTGTCGGGCAATCTTCAATTCACCTGGCTTTCTCGGTTGAGATGGAGCTGACTCCACCGGTCTCTTCTTTGGCATAGGGGCTCGGAAGCCTGGATCAGGTTCTTTCATTTCTCGCACTAGATCACCTGGAGCGCCATCTGGGTACTCAACAACATCATCATCATGCATAGGTTGCTCAACATTGGCATCAGGCAATCTTGGTCTTTCAACATTCGGGGCAGCCGGCTCAATGCGAATTCCTTCGCGTGCTGGCAATGGTTCTCCTTGAACTTGTCCACCTTCAATCTCAGAAAACAACTGATCACCAATGACTTGGTTCCACACGATTGGTGTGATTGGCTTGACATTCCTTGCAACAAAGCGCTTCAGAACTAATTCACCATCAATTCTGACAGCACCTTGCACAACTGGTCCAGTATCCAAACCTGAATGCACAAATGCAGCTTCAATACTTCTCGTCTCATTCGGTGATTGGGCTCGCATGCTGCTGGGCAATTCGGCAAGGACAGTTTGACCAAACATTGCAAAGGAAGGTCGAGAGAATATTCCAATGGAGAAAAGTCAGTTCCATGAGCTTTGGAAAAATGGTTGTGGCTCAATGCAATGTAGGTTGCAACATCTTGCAGTCCACGTGCAGTAAAACAGACATCAGCACCACCTTGATTCATCTCAGCACGCAACACAGCAAGGGATTCCTTAAGTCTTCTCACAGCTCGTTCAGCTCCTCCATTGCTTTGGTGTTGTTGAGGTCGTGCACGGCGAACCAAGAAGGTATATTTGTCAGAACTGGTTCCAACTAATTCAGAAACTGCACGCTCGGCATCAGTATGCAGGACTACCGACGAAGTCGATGACGCAAGACCGAAGTGGTCTAACCATTTTTGAATTAAACTCTTCACCGATCTTGCTTCTTGTCCCACAACGACATAGCCCACACAGTTTGTAGACAATTCCGTTAAAGCCAAAATCTTGATAGTTCCGTCTGTTTCGTCCTCAACCAATTCTCCACAAGTGGTTAGAAAACCAAAATCGGCTTGTACCTCAGTCTCAAGCGCGCCTTCACGACGGCGTCGATGTTGAAAGGTCGATTTTCCTCGTGCACATATTGTGCACCTTGGATCATAAGGCACATGTCCCTGCAACCTATGGGCTTCAAGCGCAGCTTCTGCCGCTCTGCTCAATGGATTCAAATTCCCATGCACCGCATGCAAACCCTCTGACATGATGAATTCATCACCATGCCGTGCAGATCCATCAGAATCATGGTACATCCATGCAGGGTCAAGCTTAACCCATGGACATCCACCAAAGTTGCAAATGTTGTCAAGTCTCAGACCTGACGCACAGTGAGTAACCTCGGCACCTTCTGGATTCTGATTGAATTCCCATCCGCACTCACAGAGAGTGTTGGTTGAAATGATGTTGTGGCTGATGCCACCAACCAAGCACTTCAACTTTGCTTGTCGGTACACTGGGAATCTTCCCAAGTTATCCTTTTTCTTCTTGAATCCAACCCAAACAGAAACATTAGTTGATCCATCTATGTTCACCTTACTGCCATTTGCCGCTCGGAAGCGGTCACTTTGAGAATTAACAACCCATGCACCATACGTCACTCTGGACGAAGTGGCCATAACAGTTGCAGCTGCACGGGAGTCCAGTAACCACCAGTGCTGGCTCTCATCACCCATCATGATTTCTGAAAGCAATGGATGCAAAACAGGTGAGTATCTGTGCAGTTCAAACTCATGAGATACAGTATCTTGCACGTTCAAAAAGGTGACATTCCTACTGTTTGCAACTGAATTCGATGACAGTTTGAAGAAATCAAGTCTTGGGAAACCTCAGCATCACCTTCTACCTCTACACCTTGCAAACCATAATCAAAGGCCACCGGACGATGTAGGGCTCCATGCAACGTCCCTGAACTGTCAGTGGTCCCTGAAAGGTCGGTGTTTCCTGCTGAAAACATGCGACACAGCAAATTGGAATCGACCTGTGGTGTTGATTCATGCAACCATCCAAAGTTTAAATTCCAAAGTTGACACGTTTCAGTTTCCGTTTCAATTTCACTTTCACTGTCATCAAACTCGTCTCCAAACATGGTGTCCATGACAACTGAACATGCAGATTCACTGTCAGAAAATGGAACGAATTCTCCACTGATGAAAAACTCAGGTTCAGAAATAAACATGCTGGTGGCAACCTGTTGAAAAAGATTCTCAGTCTCATGTTCCGAAGTTGGCAGCACTCTAAGTTCGCTGCAAAATCATCACTAATAGTCATGCAGTTTTGACACGTGCAGAAAAGTCGATTCGACTCTAAACACTGCAAACCTGCAATTGAGACATGAAAAACAGTTTCATCAGTTGAAAAATGACTGCAAACATCATCAAAAACGTCTGAAATTTCAGTTTCAAGTGTCAAACCTGTCGAAAAACCTGAAAACATCTCGGAAATCAAGGGACTCAGCACTAAGGATTGGATACCTTGAGTTGTTCCACCTGCACTTGCACTAGGTTGCTGGTCTTCAATTGCAGGCCAACTCCAAGATTCGTCCCAATTCTCCTGTCCTTCTTGCCACGTGCAATCCCAAGATTCATTCCAACTGTCATTCCAGACCTGTGCAGTTTCATACCATGACTGGTCCTCCCACCAAGAACCATCGTCATGCCACCACATGTCCGCACTGTCCCATTCTTCATCGTATCCTACTTCGTTCATTTTCCTTTCTTGCCAAAACCTTTACCTTTGTCTTTGCCTTTCTTTCCTTTCTGCTTCCCTTTGCCCTTAATTACTCCTTTTCCTTTCTTTCTCTCTGGGCAATTTGCAGAAATGTGGCCAAATTTCTGCATTTGAAACACTTCTGTTTTGACAAATCAACATCACATGCATTTGAACTGTGTCTCCTACTTCCACATGTACCACATCGCACACCCCCTACTGCATCTAAATTCCAGTTTCCATCACCATCACTTGCAGACATATCATATTGCACAGTGGATTCATCTGAACCTTCCACCTGGGTGACCTGGTATAGATTTTTTGGGGTGGAACTCAGCAAAAGCACGCTGCTGTTGTTCCCATCTCAGTGCTGTGGCCCTAAAAAGCTTGGTACGACTCACCTCCAGTGTGATGCAAACAAAACGTCCTGACTGCTTCAGGCAAACTACGTAGCAAAACAGCTACCAAGTCAGCTTCGGCTACATGCAACCCTGTGGCATCAATTCTACTTGACAGTGTTCCCAGCAACTTAGAATACCTGGCCATCTCAAAGTCTATTTTTCTGATTGTATCTGTCACAATCGTACTTGCACTCGTTTCGTTTCCATGCAGTGCAAAAGACTTCCCTGCCAGTGCTGTTCTGAAACTAAGTGCCTCACTTCTCGTCCTGATGCTGTACTCCAGGGTCAGCTGTCTCACCAGCTCAAAGCCATTCGAAGCTTGCAACTCTGCATTCACACCCACATCCGCATTGCACAAGTTGATTCCTTCACTGAATGCATTGATCAACGTCAAAGTTCTCGGGTGATTTCCAAACGCACTTCTCAAAATAGCAAGCAACCTTCTGCTTCTTGCACGTTGCGGCACAGCTAATTGATTCCAGTGCAACGGATCTGGCCATCTACAGGCATGCTCGATTTCACTTCCGAACTCAAGGCTGGCTTGCATCGCCCAGGCTGTTAAATCATAGATGTAAGCTTGCCACCTAGGATTTCTGCTTCCCTACTGTTCCACTTCGAACAATCTGGTGTTGGAGGGGTTCCTAACCATTTTTCACTTTTTGCGAATACACCGCCTACATATTCACCAGAAGAACCTGGAACATGCAATGGGTCCATGCTTTGGGGGAAACTCCCTGTGGCTCTTTGTCCAAACATCTCAGGTACACCTCTAGCCTGGCCAACCTGTTCACCTATCACCTGCCTGACTTGCATTAACTGCATCGGTTCCAAACCTCCCATCAGCCTCAGCACATCTTGCAACCTTTGATTCTGGGGTGTTACTCCGCCAATGTCCGGTCCCATGCACATGCTTCCAGTTTGACCTTGTCCTACCTGACCTTGTCCTCCTTGACCTGGGGCACCACCGCAATGACCTGACATCCATGGCATTCCATAACATGCACTCCCCTGTCCAGGTTCCTGACTTCTACCTGTGCTAGCTTGGGCACTTTGACCTGCAGTTCCCATGCAACCTTGTCCTGGCATCCCTTGTCCGTGCAGACCTTGTCCTACTTGACCTTGTCCTGTCAGACCTTGTCCTCCTTGACCTTGTCCGAACTGACCTTGTCCTAACAGACCTTGTCCATGCACTCCCAGACCTGGATACCCTTGACATGCAGTACATCCACTACATCCATGACCTTGACATCCAAGAAAACCCTGGTTTTGACTGTAGTTTCGTGGATCCATCAAACTACCACGCATCGGTCCGTATGACCCAAAAACATTCATTGCAGGAGGTAGCATCTGTCCAGTTCCAACTAAGCTTCCAGCTTGACCAACTAAGCCCGGAGCCGCTTGTGTCGCTGCTGTCCCAGTTCCTACTGCTGCTTGCGTGTTGCCTTGCATCGCAGTACCTGTGGGCGAATTACCTGCAGCACCTGTGTTTCTTTCTACGCCTTGCTCACCTCCTCCTTCCATTCTGTTCATTGTTGGCGACCCTACTGGTCCTACATGCAGTGAGTTCATTCCTAGCGCACTTCCTTGGCCATTAGGTCCTTGTCCCTGGTTACTTCCTGGCATCATCGCGTCTAGTTACACTACGCGTGGAGCACAACCGCTCCGCTACCATGCGAAAATCCAACAGGACCTAATTACAACCACTAGTATCGTGCGCTTGCGTCGAATTGGGTCGGCTTAACTCCGCGTCGAGCGTATAAACAAAAAAACAACCCAAATTCACGACGGCTTCACTGCAATACCCTCGGTTCCTTTTCCACACAGGAAACACAAAGGAAACAAGCAAGCTGTCTGTCCAGCTAAGTTGTCTTGCACGTGCAACATGCATAGATTGGTCTTCTCCTGTTTCAGCTGTTCCGTGCTGTTGAAGTGGCAGCGGCGGCATGCACAAAATAAACGTTCTTCTCAAACTTCTCACCACCATGTTGGGTGAATTCAACTTGTTTGAATTCACTTCCAAACAAAAATAAACGTTGTCCATCCGCATCTTGTTGACAAATTCCAAAAACATCTTCAAACATTCTCACAGCTTCCAGAAATAAAAATGCAGCTCGGAAAAACGAAGTTTCAGTTGGAGTTGTTGTTGAAAAACGCATGCATATGTGTTTGAAAAACGACGACAAAGTTGACCTCAAACTCGTCCACATCAAAAGCACTTCCAAATTCATTTGCTGTCCAGATAACATCTGAGGCAAATGAATTCTTCTCCAAAAACATCATCCTCATCCACAAAGTTGATGAAATAAAACATTATGCACCAAAAACGCATTCTCATGCTTTCTCAACCAATTCCAGAAGTTCTCAAACCATTCTGCATCATTTCTAACGCTGTGTACAAATAAACCATCACGAACATCATGTTGTGGCCACCTTGTCACCTTCAGGCAAGAAACGTAGCACATGCAACTAATATGCACGGGAGTGTATATTTCCATAATAATCGTGCAAACAAAGAGCCCAACTAAACCCACCGCGCTGTGGCGAGAACACAATTTTGGTGTTGCGGGCCAGACGGTTTAGTACCCTACTAAACGCTCCGCGCTGTGGCGTGAGATCCATTTTGGCCGGTCAGCTCACATTCTAAGAAAGATTTTTTAGTAGGGTTTTTTTATCGAATTGAACCAACTATACGCTATACGCTGGCCATGTTTTTCTGCAAATTTCCACGGTTTTCAGGGTATAGTAGGCCAAGTTCATCAACTCTACGCTCCGCGCTGTGGGAAAACGCGCATCGTAGTTTGGCGGCTTTAGGGGTGCTTTTAGCAACCGCTGGCGGCGCTTTGCTGCCGACTTCTGTTCTGTCTTGTTCTCCGCGATGGCCTCAAGAGGGCCAACATCAGAAAACAGTGACATGGAGAATGCCAACAAACCTGCTTCATCATGGCCCCTGAAACAGGGCCCAAAAAAGTGGTCGAAATATGGCTGCGATAAAGAGACCTTGACAGTAGCAACCGGACTTGGGCCGTTCAAAGAGAAAAAGGTATGAGTTGACATTCATGTTCAAGCTGCAGGGTCGCAAATCTGCTTGCACAACATGTGCGGGCAGCAGCGAAATTCTCCGATGGCTGACCCCATTTTTGGGTTCAAGTATGGACCCAAAATGGGGTCCAGAATTGGATCACATTTTCATTCCTTCTTTTAGGTCTTTGCTTGGGTCCCGTTTTAGGGTCCAGATTTGGACCTAAAAGTGGGGTCAGCCATCGGAGAATTTTGCTGCTGCCTGCAGAGGTTTTGCAAGCAGATTTGCGACGCACTAGCATGAGCGTATGTGTGAATATGCTTTTTTTTCTGCGTCCCACTTTGTTTCTTGTACAGTCGAGGTCCCTTTCTGGCCGCTATGTTTCTACTGGTTTTTTGGATCCTGTTTTGGGAGCCAGGTTTGTTGGGATTCGAGGCGCTCCAAGGCTTACCGAGGCTTGCCCGAGGCACGCATGGCAGGAGCTACTGTGGAAGAAACCGCCTTTGAGGACATCAACATGTGGCAGGCACCGCCGCCAAGCCAGGATGTGCGTTTTCCCACAGCGCGGAGCGTTTAGTTGATGAACTTGGACTACTATACCCTGAAAACCGTGGAAATTTGCGGAAAAGCATGGCCAGCGTATAGCGTATAGTTGGTTCAATTCGAAAAAAGACCTTACTAAAAAAAATCTTTCTTAGAATGTGAGCTGACCGGCCAAAATGGATCTCACGCCACAGCGCGGAGCGTTTAGTAGGGTACTAAACCGTCTGGCCCGCAACACCAAAATTGTGTTCTCGCCACAGCGCGGTGGGTTTGTTGGGCTCTTTGTTTGTACGATTATTCTACAAATTCCATTTGTTTGCGTGACGGGCGCAGCACTTGAGAACCCCGTACGGCCATCTTGAAGGTTGAAGCGCGGCAGGTGCACTTGAGAACTCCGTGCGGCCATCGTAAAGGTTGAAGTGCGGTAGGTGCAGCGCTTGAGAACTCTGTGCGGCCATCGTAAAGGTTGAAGTGCGGCAGGTGCAGCGCTTGAGAACACAGTGCGGCCATCTTAAAGGTTGACGCGCGGCAGGCGCAGCGCTTGAGAACCCTGTACGGCCATCTTCAAAGTTGAAGCGCGGCAGGTGCAGCGCTTGAGAACTCTGTGCGGCCATCGAAAGGTTGAAGTGCGGCAGGGCTTGAGAACACAGAACGGCAGGCGCTGCGCTTGAGAACCCAGTGTGATGACCATCTTAAACATTGAAGCGTGGCAGGCGCAGCCCTTGAGAACCCCGCCGTACGGCCATCTTTCCTTGCATGCCCTTCACAAGGGCCAACCACAAACTGAACCTCTGCGACCCCATTGTCAATGTTGAGAGTGTGTTGATGCTATTGCAACTAAGAAGTGAATTCCAATTTGAGGATGTGACCTGAGGCAAAATTTCTTTTTGATACCTATCAGTTCAAAAGATGAAACTGCAACATTTAAGTTTCCGTCCAACATTGAAGATGGGGCGCGGGGATTTAAACATACGTCAAATCCTCATCTTGGATTTGCAACTGCAAGCTGGAGTCTGGAAGCGCAAACATCGACGATTCCCCTTTGCAGGAGGCACTCTTGGGAATGCCGATGTCGGGATTCTCTGCAGGAACTGTAAATCTGAACACCACAAGCCGCTTTTGAAGCATCTATAAATCTCCGAGCGTCACACCGGCTTTCGGTGTGTGTAGATAGTCCAATTTTCCAGTGAAGAAAAAAGGGGAGCTGCAGCAATCATAGCTGAGAGTCAAAGATCGCGTTTATCTTTCGTCTTGGTGGAGGCTTCAGGTTGGGCTTGCCACTGTGATGGGCGCTGTCCTTCTGCTGCAAGAGCGCTGTTGATTTCCAACCACATTGATGAGAAAGAGTTCACTACTGCAATTTTTTCAGCTTTGTTCCATGGACGGGGCAAGCAACGAAAGATAGCTTTGTTGGGTTCCTCTGCAAATGAGGGAAACCTTTCATCTGGGCCCCAATGAAGGAGATCTACCCACAGGGCAGTGTGTGCTTGGCACCATCGGCTTCCGCCTTTCCACTGCTCCATGTGGAGGCGTCAAATAAAAGTATCCAGCCGCGCTTCAACCTTTAAGATGGCCGTACAGGGTTCTCAAGTGCTGCGCCCGTCACGCAAAAAATTGAATCTCCAAAATAATCGTGCAAACAAAGAGCCCAACTAAACCCACCGCGCTGTGGTGAGAACGCAATTTTGGTGTTGCGGGCCAGACGGTTTAGTACCCTACTAAACGCTCCGCGCTGTGGCGTGAGATCCATTTTGGCCGGTCAGCTCACATTCTAAGAAAGATTTTTTTTAGTAGGGTCTTTTTATCGAATTGAACCAACTATATGCTATACGCTGGCCATGTTTTTCCGCAACTTTCCACGGTTTTCAGGGTATAGTAGGCCAAGTTCATCAACTATACGCTCCGCGCTGTGGGAAAACGCGCATCGTAGCTTGGCGGCTTTAGGGGTGCTTTTAGCAACCGCTGGCGGCGCTTTGCTGCCGACTTCTGTTCTGTCTTGTTCTCCGCGATGGCCTCAAGAGGGCCAACATCAGAAAACAGTGACATGGAGAATGCCAACAAACCTGCTTCATCATGGCCCCTAAAACAGGGCCCAAAAAAGTGGTCGAAATATGGCTGCGATAAAGAGACCTTGACAGTACTACCGAGCTAGGCAGCTATCTGAAACAATCGAAATCAATCGAAAAGATGAACAAAACCATTGGCTTAAGGGGGGGGCGTAAGGGAACTAGAGGGAACTATTACGCCCATTGCGGCTCTCCCGATCTTCGGCATCTGCCAGGACGATCAGCCCCACCTCCAAGCAAATGGCAAGGAGATGATGCTGCCGCAGTGTCCCACGCTGCGGCCCCCGCTTTGGGGGGGGTCTTTGCCCAAAAACTCAGCCGCGAGGCCTCAGAATGAGAGCACATTGTAACTGTGTTGAAGGGGGTAAGTTCTGTGTTACTCTGACAGTCCCAGTGACCGGAGTAGTTAGCCGGGTGTTTGGGGTCGGTACATTATGAAACAGATAATCAATTAGTGATGCACTGTTTGATGCACTGTTTGCCGTACTGTGTGAGCTAGTCATCTACGTAGAGGTAAGAATATAAATAGCAATTGTAATTCTTATGGTGGATGTATGATGGATAGTAGGACACCATGGATAGAATCCAAACAACACTTGCTGCCCCTACAGGCAAGGCACGTTGGCCGGAACTTGTAGGTCATGCAGCAGAAGCTCTCAAGCTCTGCAATGTACACCGATGTGGATGCATGCAAACGCTGGATGCAGGGAGGGCAGGCCAAGACCACGTCCTGCAACGCGTTGTTGGCATGAAATGGCGCTGATGGTCACTGAATCGTGTAGGCATACAAACCAACTTGGCACAAGCAAAAAAACCAAAACCTATATTATCACAAGCAAAAACAAAAACCTACACTATGCAGCTCTGGAATGTGTTACTACCCAACCAGATGTAGATTCCATCGCGCTGCGAGTCCTTCTGGAAAAAATGCTTTACCTCATTGCACCGCTGGACACAAACTTGCTGCCGTTGCAAGCCCACGGTACCACACAGACTGCAGGGATATGGCCGGCTGCCCAGTGCGCGAACGTTCCATGCATAGCCAACCCACAAGGGGTGGCCACGTGTGCTTGGGATCAAAGCAGACGTTTCGACCATGTTTCGTCGAAGCGGCGGGGCCTGGAGCTGGATGTTCGGACCAGCGAGGCCCGGCCCTGCCCGGCGAAGCAGCCCCGCACCAGGCAGAGCGTCGGCGTTCGGAAAGGTGCCGCCACCGAAGACGGCACGTGGCCGCAGCGGCTGCTGCTTGCCGATCACGCGTCGACGGCTCTTCGGACGCTCCAACTCCTGACCCATGGACATGACACTGGACAGTGTCTGTAACCGTCTCATACGCTTTGCATCCCCTCACTTGTGCCCTTAAAGAATCCAAGAGCGAAACAGAACCCAAAATCGCATGGTTTCGTGGATAAGTTGACATGTGTCTGAACATAGAAACAGAACTGGATATAAATATGTATATATATATATAGATATATGGATATAGATATAAGTTCAAATATTATATATATATGTATATACAGAAATGTGTAGAGACCATACCCTATTGAATTTCCAGGCCTGGCACGATTCCGCAAGCTCTGGCGGGGGCTCTCGAATATACAGCTCCCCGATGGGAAGGCGAGGACACGCCAATTGGCGAGGGCGTGACCAACGGTTGGGACACCGCCCATCTTCGCCCCACCGGTCTCTGTGACAGTCTGCGCACAAGCACCACCAAGCTGTTGGCCCTCGCCAGAACCATTTGATGTTTTTCCACACCTGGCAGGAAAGAAAGAGGCCATATGGAACATCTATACTATGGCACGAGCTTGGAGGCAAAAACCTAAATGAACTGCATTCAAAATGACCCTCATGCAAGATGCAAACGGAATAGGACTTCATGAAGTGTTGTCAGAGGGTTGAAACTAGAACACAGATGCGTGTCTAAATGCGAACCAGCAGCTTCCCAGCTTTCCACCAAGTGCTGACTTCTGAGAGAAGTTAAAGACCTTTTGTGCGGGCAGTTCGGACAAGAAGGTCCACCACTGCCAACCATGGTCCCCCCGCCCTGTAGCGGCTAAAGCTGTGAACCCTCCAGTGCCAAAAAAACCGACTGAGAAAGCTTCCAAAGGAACAAAAGGTTTGCAAAAACAATGTGTTGGGCCCTGTTGGGAAAGGATTGACAAAGCATGGACCTACCCCTCCATTGAAGTACAACGCTGTTTCAGCAAAAATGTGTGAAAAATAACCAGGGCTGCTGCTCCCTACTACGAGCGCTACTACTATGAGATCTGTATGACGAACACAATTGTACCAGCTGAAGCTGTGAACCCTCCACGACAACGGCTGCACAGACAAGGTTGTTTTGCAAACATGGATTGAGACAGTCTCTAACGTGCAAAAGGATACGACTGTACGACATTTTAGCGGATGCGATGGTCTCCCCTAGAACAGCAAAAAAATAGTACGAAGCTTTTGAGAAAATCAAAAAAGTTTCCCAAATTAATCATCTTAGACATATGGTGGCAAAGTAGTGCTCTGGATACAGCATCTTGAGCCACCAGCAAAACAAGGTTACATCGGCAGCTGATTCTGCAGGAGCGAGAAAATGCTTGAGATGTCGCAAGCAAGTGTTCCAAACCGAAAAACAGCGCAATTACTTTACTTCATGGTATCCCCACCATGAGGTATATTTGAACATATATTCTATATATTCTGTCAAACTATTTAATATATTTTCTGGCATCTATCTGACATTCTATCTCAGATATATTTTGACATTCTATCTGGCATTCTATCTGACATACATTCTGGCAATCTATTGAGTATTCTATCTGACTAATATTCTGGGATTTTGTATGGCATTCTATCTGACATCTTTTCTTAGAGTCTATTTGGCGCAGGGAACACTAAGCCTATTGGTCGTGGTCCGGCAGGGGACGGTCGTGGTGGAGGTCCGGCAGGGGACAGTGGGCGTGGATGGTCGTGGTTGAGCTTCGGCATGGACCACTGGAATGGATGTTCGTGGTTGAGGTCCGGTAGCAAACACTGGGCGTGAATGGCGTGAAGAAGACGAGGCGGAGAAGGAGGAGGAGAAGGAGAAGGAGGAGAACGCAATTAACATAAAATCCAACAACCCTCACCTGGCAAGTGGGGAATTGACAACACGTGAGTAACCCGCAACCACTTGAGGGCGATCTGGGCTGAGCACCCTACACATAGGCCCAGCAGAGGCCCCCAAGGTCCCCCCCCCTTAAGCCCCCCTTAACCCCCCCCTTAAGGTCCCCCCCCCTTAAGCCCCCCCTTAAGGTCCCCCCCTACTACTACTACTACTACTACTACTACTACGACTACTACGACTACTACGACCCTCCTACTACTACTACTACTACTACTACTACTACTACTACTACTACTACTACTACTACTACTACTACTACTACTACGACTGCTACGACCCAACATAGCCCCAAGAGGTCCAACATATGCCCAACATAGGCCAACATAGGCCCAGCAGAGGCCCGCCAGAGCCACATGCACAGGGCGCGGTGCCTAGAAATACCAGTACATCCACATCTGCCTGCCCAACATAGGCCCAACATAGAGCAAAGATACGCCCAACATAGCGCCAACATGGGCCAACATAGGCCCAAAATATGCCCAACATAGGCCAACATAGGCCCAGCAGAGGCCCCCAAGGTCCC
>CAMXCT020001151.1:721-18221 GCA_947184155.2 Cladocopium goreaui
CAGCAAAGAGGTCCCACAGCAAAGAGATCTAACAGCAAAGAGGTCTCAAAGCAAAGAGATTTCACGGCAAAGAGGTCTCACAGCAGGGGAATTTCGCAGCAAAGACATCCAACAGCAGAAAACTCTCACAGCAAAGAAATCCCACAGAAATAGACATCTCACAGCAAAGAGATCTCACAGCAAAAAAAAAAACACAGCAAAGAGGTCCCACAGCAAAGAGATCTAACAGCAAAGAGGTCTCACAGCAATTCCCACAGCAAAGAGATCTCAGCAAAGAGGTTTCACAGCAAAGGGATCTCACAACAAAGAGACCTCACAGCAAAGACATCTCACAGCAAAGAGATCTCACAGCAAAGAGATCTCACAGCAAAGAGGTCTCACAGCAAGTCCCACAGCAAAGAGATCTCAGCAAAGAGGTCTCACAGCAATTCCCACAGCAAAGAGATCTCAGCAAAGAGGTCCCACAGCAAAGGGATCTCACAACAAAGAGACCTCACAGCAAAGACATCTCACAGCAAAGAGATCTCACAGCAAAGAGATCTCACAGCAAAGAGGTCTCACAGCAAGTCCCACAGCAAAGAGGTCTCACAGCAAAGGGATCTCACAGCATCTCACAGCAAAGACATCTAACACCAAAGAGATCTCACAGCAAAAAGATCTCACAGCAAAGAGGTCTCAGAGCCAAGAGATTCACAGGGAAGTCTCGCACGAAAGCTTCGCAGCTTTCAGTTTTTGAGGGAAGTCTCACACGAAAGCTTCGCTTTCACATCTTCCACTTTCACTTTTGGCGGGATGTCTCGCGCGAAAGCTTCGTTTTCACATCTTCCGCTTTCACTTTGGAGGCAAGTCTCGCACGAAAGCTTCGTTTTCACATCTTGCACCTTCACTTTTTGAGGGAAGCCTCGTGCGAAAGCTTCGTTTTCACATCTTCCACTTTCAGTCATCGGGAGGGCCGGACACCAGGTTAAGAACAGCTCATATCAAAGTATTTGGGCATTTTCACAAACAGGACAGCAAATATTCAGGGCACCAACCCACACAGGCAGCACCATGGCAGCCCGACAAATGAAATGCTAGATGGGGAGACAAAGGAATTGCTAGACGGGGAGACACATGAATTGGAGACATCCGGAGAGCCGGACACCACCAGTCCAAATGAATTGCTACAAGGGGAGACAAATGAATTGCAGACATCGGGAGAGCCGGACACCACCACCTGGACATAGCCGGACACCTATGTAAGTGAGAATTGAGAACCCCAACGGGGAATGATGGCAAAGTCTATTTGCAGACTTGTTGCCAGAAACACGATTCAACAATGCAACCCAGGCCTGGATTGAAGGCAGTCGTAAGCGCTACAGGAACAGCGCAATACAGAAAACAAAGCAGTAAAAGAAGTTGACGAGAAAGCTGTTGCAAGGAGGAAACAAAATGACAGAAGTGCTGCAACTAAGTGCTGAATCTAATCAAACTGCTGATATCTTCGACATTGCCCAAAAAAAAACAGCCCAAAAGATAGAGTCCAGATACAGCTATGCTGATATGGATATTTACATTGAACTCAGGTAGCCTAGGCTAGCTTTCATGATAAGGTACTCAACATGTCAAATCGTTCTCAAGTTCAACTGTATGTAGGATTTGAAGACCCTCTTCAGCATTTGACCCAAGCCGCTCCTTGAAGCGCTGGGGATAGCTGCTTGTGCAAACCCTCCAAACATGTCCCTAATCAACCCACAAAAATGCAGTGAAAGTAAGCCAAAATGGATGGAAACTGCCCTGGACAAGGTACTCTGCTTTTGATCACCCGCCATCTCCCTCTCACTTACAATAACTTAGGCGTTTGAATTGGCTCCGTACTTGACCAACCATCGTCAATGGCAGGAACACCGATTTTTCGGGGTTTCCCATACATCGGAAAGTTCTGCTGCAAGGAGCTGTACACGTACTCCGTTCCAGGTGGATACTGCTTCCAGTGGCTCACCTTGTAGCTGTCCTCAGACTTGCTTTGCCAAAAGCTCCACATGGGTATCCTACGGATACTTTTTGATCACATCACAGCAGTCTCAAGGAAAAGATGTCCATTATCCATTTTGTCCCATAGCTTGCAATCTCCTGTCACGGTAGTTTGCATATACATATGTGTATGTGTGTATATATATATATATGTGTGTATATATATATACATATATATATATATATTCTATTTATTTATTGATGCACAGGAAAGCAGCGGGTTTCATTTTTACCCGCACAACCCAAAGGTGCTCAAGGTTGTGGTGAACCTGTGACTTAGCACAGGCCAAGGGGGAGCAACCCACTTCTATATTGCCCGTCAGGCTCTTGACTTTATCAGGGTCCAGGGCCGTTGGAAAGACTTACGCATAACGCACATGTCGTCTCTATGTCGACGATGCCAGAGGTATGTTAGTGAACTTTCACCTTCCGGAGCCAGCAAAACCTCTCATATCCCGCTTTCGCTCCTTCCTTCTGCACGAGTCGCTGCGCAAATCGGAAGAAGCGGGGGGTTTGTTCTTTTTCCGCTCTTTAGAGTGGGCAGGTTGTGGATTGAAGCATGCACCGCATCCAAAGGGGTGAGCACCTGCGGGTGTGACCGGTGGTGTTTCTTGGCCTGTGCTAAGTCACAGGTTCACCACAACCTTGAGCACCTTTGGGTTGTGCGGGCAAAAATGAAACTTGCTGCTTCCCTGTGCATAATACTCGCAGTCTTGACCAACGTAGTTAGTCTGACGTAGATTTATGCACACGCTGGGTTTGGGCTTAAGGTCCTTCCCAGCCTCTCCGGCCCTAGGTTGTTGATTGAAGCATGCACCGCATTTGAAGCATGCACCGCATCCAAAGGGGTGAACACCTGCGGGTGTGACCGGTGGAGTTTCGAGGGAGCACTGCACAAAGCCGACGGGTTCAAGATGAAAGAACGAGCAAAGAGAGGTGAAACAGCCCCGAAAAAATGTAGCAAACCACGGCCACAGCCGGGGAGAAGAAAGGGATGCCAAAAGATGTGAGGTGAAACGAACCACTGTTGGGTTTTGAAAGGTGAGAGCTTGCAGGTGCTGCTAGGAAGCCTTGGCTCTGCCCAGCCGCAGGACAAGGGAGCCATCGTCAAGGCTAACCGCTACATCAGATTGATGCAGGCAGAGGACTTCCTGGGTACGAAGAAGGAAGCAAAAGCCCAAGAGAAGACAAATGCCCAGGTGTGGCCAACCTTCATGGCAGCAAAGTTCCAAAAAGGCTTGGAGCGCTTTCCAAGGCATAGGCACCGCACGCAGCGGGGCGTGTTCACGCTTCCAGTTGGTATACCATTGTTGTGACTGGCAAAGGTCCTGACGGGTCCGTGGGTAGAGACGCCCCAGGCCACTGAGAAGCCAGCCAGCACGGCTGACGGCCTCACCCTCTTGGTAAAGGTGATTTATGTATTCACCTACTTCCCTGTCTGTCTAAGGCAGCCATGGACGTGGGAATGGCTATGCCATTAAAAGAAAGAAACTAAAAGAAAAGTGAAACTTCCCGTTTGTAAAGCTCAATCGTGCGTTTTCTCACTCCCAGATATTTCAGATGCCGTTTGGACTTGGTCATGGCTCAAATTTTCGGCTGCCATGTTCCACTTGCTGATCGTCTAAACGTGGAAAGGGGTGAGATCGGCAGCGAAGGAAACAACTGCCACGCGACTGATCAAACGATTCAAACGGGATGATGAGCTCCTGCCTTTGGTGAGGCAGTGGAAGGCCACCTGAGAGTCGGTGACATTGACAAATCTGCCCCGCAGGGCGTTGGGATCACGAGCGCGTCTGCGCATCTCGACCAAAAAAGGCTGAGACTTCCAAGAGGTTGATGTGCTGTGATTGTCCCCACCTATAGGCCACCAGCGTTCGCCACAGCCAAACAAAGGAGGGATATGGGGCCATCAGACTCAGGCTGCCATCTTCCGGGTCCATCATGATTTTGACATCACACCCGCGGGTGGACACATGGCATAGCAGGTTGGCCAGGTGCTCCTGCCCCTTCCTTCGCCACCTGCATTGCGACTTCCTCTCTTTGAAGCCCCTTTGTGGCCCTGACGGCCGAAAAGATTGCCATCAGGTTGTCACGCGGCAAAATGCCAACGGGATATGGGGTCCGTCGTCCGATGGACTCCTTGAGGGTGTCAGCGTACGCCGCACAGAATTCCCATGGGTACTCAGCTTCCTCTTCCGTGTCGAAGCCAGTAGTGCCCTGGGCAATGCGGCCTGTGCAAGGCCTGGTGGAGGGCTGGATCTGAAGTGATGATGCAGGTCCACTTGCGGCGCCAGCCACCCCAGCAGCAGTTCGAGAAACAGATAACGTGGACCCGCGCGCTTCAGTGAACGGGGGTACGGACTGTTGGCAGCTCGCTTTTCTGAACTTTGGCCAACTCGTAATACGCATCAACACAAGATTCCATAAATGAAGACATGTCATACCTAACAAGATTTACTGGCTTTGTCATGCAACCAGTCTTGTTTTCGGTGACACTCTCGATGCTTTAAACCTCTGAGATTTCTTCTCATTCTTGGCATCCCTATTGTCCCGATGTGGTCCGGGTCTATTCCTTGAAGGGAAGGCAAACTGGTTGGAGTTGCCGGATTCACCCCCGTACTTGAAGATAGTCCGACCCGTCCAAAAGTCGATTGTCTGAACCTTTTGATCCACAGACATGTCGTCCTCAATGACTGTTGAGTTTTCATCTGAAAAATGCATGTTGAGAACTGGAAGACCTTTGAATTCACCATGTTTGTCGAACATGGTAACCCGTTCTGAATGAAGCGACTTGGCGAACTCCCCCCCTCATCGCCAGGCTTGAACAGTTTCTTGTGTGGCTGGAGATGATACCTTGTCCAAGTTTTGTTGGTGGGGTCATGTTGCCAAAATTCTTTGTTCGATGCTGTGTTAGTGCGGCAGCAGCCGTCTGAGAGTCAAAAACATGTGCAAAAGGGTGAGCCTTTCGTGGAAGTGCAACATTGTTGAACTCCACATGTTGACAACCAAGTATCTGTCATATGACTCAGGTTCCCCAATATTTACAGCACGTCGAATGCTGGCCAATGCTTTTTCCATGTTCTCAGTCGGACCTGCGAGTTTGAAATCATCCACATAGACGACCAACATACAATTGTACTCAGCATGATAAAAGATAGTTTGCCTAACGTCAGGAAGAACTTGTCCCAACCTTCTTTTCCAATTCTTGAGTTCAAGTGGTTTTGCAAAATACCTCCACTGTCGGGGTGCCCATGTAATGCCAAAACCAATGGAACAATAGGTTGCCAAAACTCTTTGCCCCAATGTTTGGGCCAACGGTTTCTCGGAAGTGAGAACCATGTGGGCACACCAGTGAAGATGGCCTGGATGTAAGCTTGAATGGCATCCGCCTGAGCTTTTGAAAATCCAGGTTGTGAACCAAATGCATCAAGGAGTTTTGCAGCTTCCATCGATGCTGGGCTGGAACCAAGCTCTGCGAACAGTGCATGGTCTGAATCCTGATCGCGAACGTTGCTTCCCTGACAAAAACTGTACGTCCTTTGAACTTTCGTCGAGCATCGTCAGCGGGAAGTTCAGAACCTTTTTCATAACGGCTTCGAAAATCCGGCCAAGATGCACAGTTTCACCATTCTTGCGGGCCTCATCCACTATGCAAAGCATTCGCGGACTCTAGATTGATCCCAAACCCCTGTCTCAAGTTGTCCCATTCCTTATCTAACGCGGCTTTTGCCTTGGGATTTTTTCTGACTTCATCTTTGGGAACCAAGCGTGCAACAGCAGAAAATAATTCTAATGCAACCTTGAATTCCAACTCTTGGATCTTTTGTTTGATCATTTTCCTTAATTCCGGTCGATACGATTCAGCTTTGGCTGATGCAACCTTCGGCATATAGCAGGAACACAAAAATTCGTCCTGTCTGTTGGGATGACTTCCCAACACTGTGCAGTCTCTGGCTCACCTAAGGGGCTAGGGTTTACCCGAAGCTTCGGACCCTTTGTGGCGGAGCTTGATGATGCACTGCCACCACCTGCCACTTTCTCGGCTTCCTCAGCTATGAGCTTTTCTCTGTCCTTCGGACTGAGCATTCTCCACAGATCTGATGGGATCGAATCTGGGCGCTTTGACCCTTTGTATGTCTTCACAAGACGAGTGCCATCCCAATGGTAGCTGTCCGGAATGGGCGTTCCAGTTGGAGTATATTTGATCTCGGGAAAGATTTCCTCTTCAGCTGGTTTGTCATCCTCGGCAAGTACATTAGGTACTGCCCCCGCTGATTTGTCAATTGCTTCTTCGCTATGTTCAACTTGTCCATCCGTTTGCAATTCTGATTGAAATGGAATTGGACGCGGATCAGCAATGACATTGTCTTGAAGACGATCTGGCTTGGGCTCTCTGGCCTCTGTCAGCGCACGGAGTGGGAAGACGAATCCTCCTGCGATGAGCTCTACACGTCGTGCGCGCTGCACGGTGATGCTGCCATTTTCGGCATGATAGTCCAAAGAAAGCTTCAAGCTTGGCTACAAGATACACACCTTTCCATGCAAAACCAGGTTGAATATGGTATCCCAAAAATACACCATCATTCGCAGTTGGGGACATCTTACTGTCAGAATTGTCAGCCCTCTTTGGGTTGTTCCAAAATGCTATTTTTGCACCAAATGGAATCAACTGACCCGGAAAATCCTCATCGAACCTGAGCTTCCATGGAGCATCATCACCTTTCAACTGAGGAGTGGCGTTGACTGCAATCGAAAAATGTTGCATTGCAAGTGGCCAATACTGCAACGGAAGACCCGGCTGGATCAAGTTTGTCCAAGTGCCCTCAAGCATGTGTCGGATCTCCCTCTCAACAAAAGATTTCGAGCTGTCTACATATTCAATTGATGATTGATGGCGATAACCAAACTCCACAATTGTAGAAAACAGTTCTCTTGAGTTGTCGGTGTAAACTGCACCTACCTCGTCCTTGCGCGACAAAAAGTGGTTGAAAGCAGCTACACAAGATTCCCCAGACTTGGTTTGACTTGGATAAACATGTCGAAACTGTGTGTGGATGCCCTTCATGACCAATGCCACCGTTTCACCTTTGGCGCTTTCCTCAACATTAGCTTTGACTACAGTGGTCGGCGACAATGTGATCCCCAAACTTTTGGTCTCCAATCTCTTCTGCCCTCCCTTTTTCTTTGCTGGCGGTGCCATCATGCACGCCTTCTGGCAGATTTTGCAGAATGGATTTTAGGGATAGTGGCAACATTGATGGGAACCGCTGCAAGCTTCTGCTTCAAGATCTGACCCTCCTCCTCGCACTCGGCTGCCTTGGCGGAAACCATCGCAAAGAGCTTCAGCAAGTTGCAGCCCCTTTTGAACTGCTTGCTGTTGAGCACTCTACATGACGAGTCAATCACAGCCACTCTCAGCTCAATGACCCCTAAATCTGGACGGGTGAAGTACGGCTTCCCGTCTCACCGAACTCCAACTAACAGCACTGCCGCATTTTCCTCAAGGATGTATGGAGTGAATGGCCTGCCCTACTTTTACGTCGGCCACCTCATCCGATCGTGTGGAACCAGTCGCAATTGCAAGGCAGATCGGAGTGTCACTGGTGCGACGTTTTGTGGCTCTTGCCGTTTTCAGCATGCTTTCGCTGATGAGATCTTGTTCACTACCAGTATCAACCAACCAAACACATCCATCTTTTGATGCTGGTGTTGCAACTGTTGGCAAATGAGTATTGAATATTGCTAATCTTGTTCTAGGGACCTGCAGTGGTTACATGTTGTACCACCTTCCTCACCATTGCATCTGAAACGGCACTTGGGCTGCGGGTCACAATTGAATGAGCTTGATGACTTCCTGCAGCTGGCGGGCAACGACCTGTGCACGATGGGCAACCAACCTGTCAGGCTTTGGCACTGACTCCGCTGTGGGATACTTGTTGTCTATGCACAACTTTATGCTGTTCACCAGTTGCGGGGATCTTGGTGTATTCCACTTTTGATGAGAACACAACAGCACTGTGGCATTGATTCTTCATGGCCTTTGTAGCCTTTGGCAATCCTTTCCCCTTTGCAATACAGGCATACCTTTGAGTGATGCATGGCGCAGCTTTTGCGCTGGCCTTCTTCTTTGGTGCAGGGCTGTTTGTTCGTTTTTGGATCCTTTGTAGGAGCAGCTGCATTTTCATGTTTGTAAAAACACTTGTCACCACGGCGACACTCACTTGCCCTGTTGGAAGTACGTGCATGGGGTTCTTGCCATCTCTGCCCTTGACAACTTTATTGATGAAGGGGAATTGCTCTTACCACCGCCCTTGCCCTTCCCCGTCTTTTTGCGCGTACCAGATCTTGGTTTGGTGTCTTTGTTATGCGTTTAAGGACAGTCTTCTTTTCCACATTTCCCGTCCCTGAATTTGTAGCAGACTTTATCACCTTTACTACTCTGGCTGCGACCACGTGAACGTCCTCGATCACCTTTGCCGCGATCCTTGCCCCCCTGAGCGGGAGCAGCGGGCTGGGGCTTTTCGGTCTGTTTGCTCTTTTCCACGATTCGATTCCTGTTTGATCGGAGCCTTTCCCTATCCAATAGGTCACGAATGTTTCGAAGCAAATAGGCATAGGACTTTTGCTCTGATTTTTCAGCACCTCTGTCAAATGCTTCAATGTCGTATTTCATGAGTTGACATTTCCTGATTTGTCTGAGTAGGACATCTCTGAGAACCAAATCATCTGGTAGAGTTTCCATACCAGCAATGGTGGCATCCCAACGGTTAAGATTCCTTCTAAGATCTTCCACCGACTCTCCCGTCCTGACAACTCCCAACAAGTCCTTAACACGGTAGAGGCTGCCAGCTTCCTCAGACGTCCTGAAATAATCTTCAAGCATCAAAAGGACTTTCCTACCCCTGACCTGTATTCCGTTCTTTGACGTTTCATGATTTGAAATTGTGGATTTTGTTTGCTAGATCACCTTTGGCTGAGAGGGTTAACGCTGCCGACAACTTCGTGTCAAGTGTGATGAATTTACCCGGATCTTGCAGCTTCTCCTCCAACTTCTCCCGGGCCAAATCCAAGCCTCATCGGGTTTGTCCGAACACGACTTCACCTCATCCCTGGCGTGATTGCGCCAATGGCGATAGGCCTCAGGGCCGGCATGTCATTCAGCTTGATGGTCTCTGCCTCTTTTGTGCGGGGCTTCTCACCATCTGCATCTTTTGATGTCAGCCTAGTGATGAGATCCAAGAGCTGTTGTCCAGAAAGACCAGCACCTATGTCTGCGGTCTTGAGTTTGTCGGGTTCACTAGCTGCAACAGTCGGGCTTCGCACACTAGGTTCTTGATTCACATTTTCATGGCTGTCTCTGCACTGGCCATGGTGGAAGTAGTGGGGGGGGTAGTAGTGAACAAACTGTGCAACTTCTCCCTTGCATCCGCAGCTAGATTATTCATTGCTGTGTTTGGCATGGGCGTTGCCCCAGCCTCCGCGCTTGCAGAACCTTTCGGCGTTGCAAACACTTCAAGTGGGATGTCACCTGTACCTTGATCAAGTTCCCCGATTCTAAGCGTAGGGGCGTTCTGCTTGTTCAACTTTTCCACAAGTTCATCTACCCGTTCCTGGAGTTGAAAGTTGAGTTCTGCAGCTTGCTCTTCTCGCTTGTTGCATTCCTCTCTCATTTCATTGATCACTGCTTGTTCCTCCTTCTTGAATTCTGCCATTCCTTGCCTTGCACAGTCGACTGTTTCATCTACGATTTTCTTGCAGTCAGCTTCCAGGTTTGCCTTGAGTTCAGAGTATCTGCTTTCGTATTGACTGGTCACATGAGAAACCTTTTGGTTTGCCCTTTGCTCTGCTTCCAGCGCTACGGAATTTGCAGCGTTCTTCAGTGGCGTTTGCTTCACTGAGCTCTTTCCTCAAGTTCAAAATTTCCTGTTCAGCTACTGTGCGAGACATCATGAATCCGGTTAGTTCCGATACCATCTGTTCATGTCGGTTGTCAGCTTCTGCGGGTTGTCGGGCGAGCTCATTGAAACACATCTGCTCAACAGCCATACTACGATTTTCATAATCCTGATGCAGTTGCTGTACCATTTGCTCCATGATCTGGGTGTGCCTTTCCTCACCTTCATGCCTGAATAAGTCAATGTTTCCCACATTGATATAAGTGAGATTGTTCTGCACAAACTGGAAATACGTCTGAACCGGTTGGTAGAAGATTCCGTCATCTACAGTCATAGGCGTGGGGCTTGTCCCAGCCGGATATTCCGCTGGGGTACCAGTTGTGGGAACCATTGAACTTGTTGTCTATGCACAACCTTTTTGCTGTTCACCAATTGCGGGGATCTTGGTGTATTCCACTTTTGATGAGAACACAACAGCACTGTGGCATTGATTCTTCATGGCCTTTGTAGCCTTTGGCAATCCTTTCCCCTTTGCAATACAGGCATACCTTTGAGTGATGCATGGCGCAGCTTTTGCGCTGGACTTCTTCTTTGGTGCAGGGCTGTTTGTTCGTTTTTGGATCCTTTGTAGGAGCAGCTGCATTTTCATGTTTGTAAAAACACTTGTCACCACGGCGACACTTGCCCTGTTGGAAGTACGTGCATGGGGTTCTTGCCATCTCTGCCCTTGACAACTTTATTGATGAAGGGGACTTGCTCTTACCACCGCCCTTGCCCTTCCCCGTCTTTTTGCGCGTACCAGATCTTGGCTTGGTGTCTTTGTTATGCGTTTAAGGACAGTCTTCTTTTCCACATTTCCCGTCCCTGAATTTGTAGCAGACTTTATCACCTTTACTACTCTGGCTGCAACCACGTGAACGTCCTCGATCACCTTTGCCGCGATCCTTGCCCCCCTGAGCGGGAGCAGCGGGCTGGGGCTTTTCGGTCTGTTTGCTCTTTTCCACGATTCGATTCCTGTTTGATCGGAGCCTTTCCCTATCCAATAGGTCACGAATGTTTCGAAGCAAATAGGCATAGGACTTTTGCTCTGATTTTTCAGCACCTCTGTCAAATGCTTCAATGTCGTATTTCATGAGTTGACATTTCCTGATTTGTCTGAGTAGGATATCTCTGAGAACCAAATCATCTGGTAGAGTTTCCATACCAGCAATGGTGGCATCCCAACGGTTAAGATTCCTTCTAAGATCTTCCACCGACTCTCCCGTCCTGACAACTCCCAACAAGTCCTTAACATGGTAGAGGCTGCCAGCTTCCTCAGACGTCCTGAAATAATCTTCAAGCATCAAAAAGACTTTCCTACCCCTGACTTGGATTCCGTTCTTTGACGTTTCATGATTTGAAATTGTGGATTTTGTTTGCTAGATCACCTTTGGCTGAGAGGGTTAACGCTGCCGACAACTTCGTGTCAAGTGTGATGAATTTACCCGGATCTTGCAGCTTCTCCTCCAACTTCTCCCGGGCCAAATCCAAGCCTCATCGGGTTTGTCCGAACACGACTTCACCTCATCCCTGACGTGATTGCGCCAATGGCGATAGGCCTCAGGGCCGGCATGTCATTCAGCTTGATGGTCTCTGCCTCTTTTGTGCGGGGCTTTTCACCATCTGCATCTTTTGATGTCAGCCTAGTGATGAGATCCAAGAGCTGTTGTCCAGAAAGACCAGCACCTATGTCTGCGGTCTTGAGTTTGTCGGGTTCACTAGCTGCAACAGTCGGGCTTCGCACACTAGGTTCTTGATTCACATTTTCATGGCTGTCTCTGCACTGGCAATGGTGGAAGTAGTGGGGGGGGTAGTAGTGAACAAACTGTGCAACTTCTCCCTTGCATCCGCAGCTAGATTATTCATTGCTGTGTTTGGCATGGGCGTTGCCCCAGCCTCCGCGCTTGCAGAACCTTTCGGCGTTGCAAACACTTCAAGTGGGATGTCACCTGTACCTTGATCAAGTTCCCCGATTCTAAGCGTAGGGGCGTTCTGCTTGTTCAACTTTTCCACAAGTTCATCTACCCGTTCCTGGAGTTGAAAGTTGAGTTCTGCAGCTTGCTCTTCTCGCTTGTTGCATTCCTCTCTCATTTCATTGATCACTGCTTGTTCCTCCTTCTTGAATTCTGCCATTCCTTGCCTTGCACAGTCGACTGTTTCATCTACGATTTTCTTGCAGTCAGCTTCCAGGTTTGCCTTGAGTTCAGAGTATCTGCTTTCGTATTGACTGGTCACATGAGAAACCTTTTGGTTTGCCCTTTGCTCTGCTTCCAGCGCTACGGAATTTGCAGCGTTCTTCAGTGGCGTTTGCTTCACTGAGCTCTTTCCTCAAGTTCAAAATTTCCTGTTCAGCTACTGTGCGAGACATCATGAATCCGGTTAGTTCCGATACCATCTGTTCATGTCGGTTGTCAGCTTCTGCGGGTTGTCGGGCGAGCTCATTGAAACACATCTGCTCAACAGCCATACTACGATTTTCATAATCCTGATGCAGTTGCTGTACCATTTGCTCCATGATCTGGGTGTGCCTTTCCTCACCTTCATGCCTGAATAAGTCAATGTTTCCCACATTGATATAAGTGAGATTGTTCTGCACAAACTGGAAATACGTCTGAACCGGTTGGTAGAAGATTCCGTCATCTACAGTCATAGGCGTGGGGCTTGTCCCAGCCGGATATTCCGCTGGGGTACCAGTTGTGGGAACCATTGAACTTGTTGCAGGAACGATTGCACCACCCGTACCAGAAACATCACCAGTTGGTCTCTCCATGGCTTTAGAGACTACGGCTGATAACCTGTATTTTCAGGCTTCAGCGGGGTTATGCCTATAAACCCACATGGACTGATAAGCCTAAAACTAAAACCGTTAAGCTAGCGGCACACACTCTTTTCTCTGAGCCGCAATGCTACCGAGTGCATACTATATTACATGGTGTTTTATGGTGGTGTGCATTTACAAGGAATGCTCTATATTTTGCAGGGGTACTGTTTCTTGGACGAAGTCCTGCTTTGCCTGGAAGGAAAATTGCAGTTTATGAATCAAGGTGCCTTTTTTCAAGCATGGAAAGGAACGCTGCAATTTAAAACAAATTGCTTCCTTCAAGAAATGTTGTGCTTTCTGACCTGAGTATGTGCTAATCTTTTTTGAAAGTAATACTACCTCTTTGACATCAACAAAAAGCTTAAAATTGTAGATCTTTGGGGGTAGCATTTGTATACATATATATATATATATGCATAAATACTTTGATATACATATGTGTACATATAAACAAATATATACATACATATACACACCTATAACATATATATATATACATATATATATATAAATACATTACTATACACTATACATATACATAAACATATATATATCTATACATATACATATATTGCACGGATACATATGTATGTATATATATATAAAGCATACGTTTATATATATATATAGTATATATATATACCATGTGCATATAAAATAATTTACAGTTTGCAATATAATTGTATGATCCCAGGGCGATCTGGCCACTGCCCACTTGCGAAGTCCTCCCAATTCACATTGGCATTCCATAAGTCGGGGGCAAAACGAAACAGCAAGGCATCCATATCCGACATATCCATTGGCCCGAGGAGCCGAGAGGAGAATGATGTTCCTTGGCGCGCTGCTCATCAAAATTTGCATGTTCGATGTCCAGGGTAGACTTGGACTGCCCTCAAAAGTATTGCTATGAATGTACTCCCAAACTTCACTGTTTTCATCTTCAAAGTGACCACAAATGCTGCCATACGCAACTCCGAGCGACTCACATGTCAGGGTCCATCAAAGATACTTCACACCCTTCATTAACCAAGCGTCTCTGTCCAAGGGATGCACGCCATCGCATGTAACACAGCCTCAAGCTGGGCTTGGTCACTTTCGTGGATGGGAAAATCCCGCATATGGCCCCTGGATGTTTGGCAGTGGGAATTGGTGAGCAATCCCTGTAAAGTGTAAAGATGTGGAAAGCAAGCTGTCGACGGGCAGATTTCTGGTGAAGGTGTACAACGGAGAACTCAAATCCTTCTCACAATGCCTTGAAACCAAGGATACAAAGCTGATACAAAGATCCAGAAATTGACTCACGCAGAAGATGCCGTTGCCATTGCCTTCAAATTTCGAAATGCATTGGTCTCTGCCCATTTTTCTCCAAGGGACTGTCCCAAGGATGATGCCAATGCAAAAGCTGGAAACCAAAGCTGCGAATGTCAGAATCCAGTCACTCACATATCTCAGTGTGAAATCAGTGGAACTCACGCTGCTGTCATGCAAGTTGGTTGCAAATAAAATACAAGCAAAACATGCTGTTGGCCCTGCAAAATGAGCCAATGCATGGTTGTTTCGCTGGAACCTGTATATAACTATAACCCGTTTAAGTAGCCCACCAGAGCTTGCAGTTTGCCACGCAGTTTTTTCATTGCAAATCAAGTCAGCTACGCGCTATGGAAGTCGGGACAGACGCTGCAGGGATCAATTGAGTCTGGGGACAAGCTATACGTGCTTTGCTGTGCGAGTTGACTGGCCATTTGAAATCAGTCAAAGAATGGTATGAACAGAGCCAGCGTGCGATGTTGCATCTGTACTTCACAGATTGCCCTCCCTGAGTGACCACTTGTCTTGCGAGGTTGGGCGCAAGGTGAGAAGACATCCGAAAAGTATCACCCAGCAGGAGATGAGATCGAATGGATTGACGCTGGCAGACAGTTGGCAGACTGTTTGGTCAAGAGTATGAAACCCGACTTTTTGGTCAGAGTGCTTGCTGAGGGATACATCAACGTGAAGAAGCGGAACTGAGAGACTTGGAAGTGTACAGACATTGGAATAGTACAGTAGTACCAGAATGAGATAGTCTGGTGAGCCATTTTGGCCATTCCAATAGGAATAGAGTTGCATGCCTTATTTTGTATATAGTACTACCGCATTCACGCCAGTAGATAAAACGGGTGTGATTCCACGCTGTCATACGCATGGTCTTAGAGAACCCTGGTTCTGAATGACTGTTGTGTCACGCACCTTTTGGCCTAAACCTTTAGGGCCCTTGAGCTTTTCGTGGCGACGAACAAAAGGATCCAGCCGAGATTCAAACTACATCATGTAATAAATTTGTGTATTACATAATAGACTAAATTACTATATTGCGATAGTTCCTATATTCCCCTTTTACTTTACTATTTCTACAGATTTTGCGTAGAAGAACCCGCAAGCCTTGTACTGAGCAGAAACTTTTCAAATGACCCATTCATGTTCAAAACATCCATCCATGTTGTTGTGGCTCAGAACTCAACTTCCTAAAGTTGGACAGGTGAACGTCGAACATGACCTGGCAAGAGTGTTTGGCATGTTCACCATGCTACCAGCCGTAGTCGACCACGCTACATTTTTCCAACAGTTCTCGCTGTCGGCGCCTCCGCTGTTGTTGCTCCCCTGCGACGCAGCCTGCGCTACACATCGATGGTTCCAGCGACCCTTCCTCCGCAGCTTGCACCTCGATGATCCAATGGATGTTGAAAGTGGAAAGTGAAATTTCTGAAACCAGCTCAGTGAGCTCACCAACAAAAATAGAGGAGCACATCAACAGCACGAGGGTTGACTTCTTTTAACCATGATGAGATAAATAGGGATGCGGAAAACAATCAGCAATCGGAGCATGGGCCCAAATGGTCCAAATTGAAGAACACTATGACAAGTAGTGTAAGGAGTGTAGGGAGGTTTAATCCAGATCTGTGAAGATCTATGAAGAAATCTTATCGATGATGAATTTTGGCAAGACCTGACCACCTGGCCTTAATCTCGACGGCACAAGATCGACTATAAGTACAAAACCAAATGGATCTTCCTTGGCGAACGCATGAACAACATGGACAAATGGGATTGCCTACAAACCCCGTCTAAGTTGAAAAAGATCTAAATCACTTCGTTTGTCTTTTCGGTTTTGGGCTAGCATAATCATCCGTGTGTTCATACGGGTTCATGTAATCGCATGATCATTTGGGCGGTGGAGTAATTACCTGGAATACCTGGGAAATTCTCCGGAACCATCCAGGACCATCCAGAACCAATATTGCTAAGGTTGAAACCCGGAATCACTTCATCAAAGTCAAAGGACGTAAGAGTGGCATTGTCGTTTTGTTTGCTTTAACGTTTTCTGTGTTCGTAGTGACGTGGTAGTGCGAAGGGCCCTACTCCTCCTTGAAGTAGACAAATGACGGTGCAAAGGCAAGTTTTTGTCGAAAAGTAGCCTGCAAATTGGACCACCCAGCAGCTTCCCCAGCTCTCCCCTGGAGTTAGGATACCACAGCTGCAGCTCTCTTCTCCGAAATTTCTATGTTGGCTGCCTGGCGACTCGTACAACTCAAATGCACAAGGTTCATTGCAAACAGGCTGAGCTCCCATTTTTCCGATCTGTCTGGCCGGCACATGCACACTAGGATGCGAGTGCAGGCCCAGGGACAAGGGAGCTAGCTGTCTGTGTCTTTATGGATATCTTGCATCCTTTTCCGAGATCTGACATTGAATGCTGGCCCAGGATGCAGGAAAAGTAGGACCGTGGAGCTGAATGTTGTAACCACTTGACATGTCATTCAAGTGGATTCACAGGCGTCCGAAACAACACAATGGGCCATGTTTTTGAATTTGTACCAATAGTACCGCACAATGAAATAGGAAACCAATAGGAGAGATTGGTTTGTTGAGAATCACGGAGGGCAGAGCGAATCCACTGATGGACCGAAAAGTGGTTGGAGTTGTGCTTCTTAGAGTGGTTGCAATGGTTGCAGCGGTCACCTCACCACAACTCCTGGATGTAGTGTGGTGTAGTGCAGTTGTAGTTGTAGTGTAGTGTAGCGGAGTCCTAGTTGTAATGTAATGTAATGTAATTAGTGTAATGTCGTTGCAGTTGCAGTTGTAGTTGTAGTTGTGGTGTGGTGCAATTAGTGTAGTGTAGCGTGCTGTGCTGTAGTGGTGTGTACTGTAGCGTGGTATAGTGCAGTGTAGTCCCGTGTAGTGTGTCTGTGTGTAAAGTAGTGGCCTTTTGAGTGGCGGCGCGCCTCGAGGGGCGGGACTGCTGTCATTTTTGCAAATGGTGTGTTTTGCGGGTGTTTCGCGGGCGATTGGGTTTTGGGTGGGGGAATGTAATAACGTTCTTTCGCCTGTGCTTCCAAACGTTGCAACATTGCTACGTTGCACCATCCTTTCAAATATTTCCAAGACGCTCTTGATACATTGTAACATCTTCTTCAAGTAACAGTGGTACCGGTACAGTTCTTCAAGATTCGGTCAGGTTGCCCCTTTGTCAAGTGGCATCAAGGGCAAATGAGTTCTATGGCGTGGGGAGGGATGCCTTCAAAGCCAAGTGGACGACAGATGGCAATCGGGAGGAAGCTTTGAAGGCTCCCAAGGAATGCCCGGCTGTCTTGGCCAAAATGAGCCATGCTGAACGAGTGAAGCGTCGTTTGGATAATTTGTACGAAAGCAACTGAAGCTAGACATAGCCGCAAGTGTGCTCAGTCATCATTGG
>CAMXCT020001151.1:21545-34003 GCA_947184155.2 Cladocopium goreaui
CTCTCTCTCTCTCTCTCTGTCTGTCTGTCTGCCTGCCTGCCTGCCTGTCTGTCTGTCTGTCTGTCTGGCTCCGCACCTTCCGCTTTAGCCAGTCTACTTTTCGACTCTCCGGAGCCACAAATCATTGGAAAAACACAGATCATTGGAAAAACACAGCAAATCGCGACTTCTACCTTTTCGCGCACCTGCATCTTCTTTCTTCTGACTCTTTCTCTTCTCTGATCTTCTCTCTTCTTCTCTTCTCTTCTCTGACTCTTCCCACTACTTTTCAATCTGTCCATATTGTCGGAAGTTTGACTTCTAAACTTCCTTCGTTAAATGTGTGCCCCTGTACTTGTTTGGAGTCTGCGTTTTCTGTAAACTGTAAACGGTCAGGCTTCGTTCGCTCAGGCTTCAGGTTTTTGCCTGAATGGTGGCAACCTGCCAAGTATCTTTTCTCTAGATTCCTTGGCATTCTGGGGCTTTTGATGGAGTTTGGATCACAATTTAAGTGAGCCCAACCCACGATTGTGTTCCAAAAACTTCGGAAGGTTGCCCCAATTTTTGGGTACCCACCTCTCACTCAAGACCACTACCTACCCATCATGCATCAGCTTGTAGCAACTCAAAGTCAATTGGGTGGGCTATTGTCCAAATCCTGCCCTTTACCGGTCATTTGGGAAATCTCATGGATCAATTATTCGAACAAAGAATCCACAGAATCAAGAGGGATCAACTAGGCCCTGAGATGAACCAGCTGAAATCGTACAGGGGAACTGTCAATTCAAGCGCGCCAAGAAAGGGAGCCTGAAGCGAATTTTGCCACGTTGTCCCAATAAAGTCAAGAGCGCCTGCCAGTGCGGGCCAGTGAAGCCAGGAGTCAAAGCGCGTGAGAGTGCATGGTAGCGCACGATTCTGCATGAAGTTGACTCAAAGCTGACGAACATTAATACCAGCTTGAGAAGACCCACGTGAAACCCAGAAAGCCAAAAAACTAGACAACGGTTGGCCCGAGAGCGAAAAAGCCGTTTTTCAAGCAGCTCTGAGTATGGTAGTCGTAAAAAATAGTCGGTGATAGGTTGGTGAATTTTATATGAGCTATGGAGGGGTAAGTTGTGAAAAGTAAGATTGATTAAGAAGAGGATACATGTGACAACCCATGCATATGCACTGTGCTGCTTGGTAAAGGGCATCATATGACACGTGTCTTGCAACCACAGAGAGACATAGATAGAGAGAAAGGGAGAGAGAGAGAGAGAGAGAGGGAGAGAGAGAGAGAGAGAGAGAAAGAAAGAGGGAGAGAGAGAGAGAGAGCAGGGTCTTCTGTTGTTAGTATTGAGACACTATATTGCAAGACAATATATTAAAGATGTATTTTAGGCAGGCGAGACAAGTAGTATCAAGACAATATATTACAAGTACAAAACACTAGTTTGCATCCTATCCTTCGTATTGTTTTTCACACGCAGACGCTTTTGCACAGAAGCTGTTACACACAGACGCATTTACACACAGACGCTTTTACACACAGAAGCGTTTACACACAGACGCTTTTACACACAGAAGCTTTTACACACAGAAGGTTTTACACGCAGACACTAGACACTTTTACACACATAGGCTTTTACACACAGACGCCTTTACACATAGACACTAGACACTTTTACACGCATTGGCTTTTACACACAGACGCTTTTACACGCAGATGTTTTTAGACACACACTTTCACACACAGAAGCTGTTACACACAGAAGCTTTTACACACAAACACTTTCACACACAGAGGCCTTTACACAGAGGCTTTTACACACAGACGCTTTTACACACAGAAGCTTTTACACACAGACTCCTTTACACACAGACGCTTTTACACACAAACACTTTCACAGACGCGTTTACACACAGAGGCTTTTACACACAGACACTTTTACACACAGACACTTTTACACGCAGACGCTTTTATACACAGGCGCTTTTACAGGCAGATGCTTTTACACACAAACACTTTCACAGACGCGTTTACACACAGAGACTTTTACACACAGACGCTTTTACACACAGACACTTTTACACCCAGACGCTTTTACACACAGGCGCTTTTACACGCAGGTGCTTTTACACACAGAAGCTTTTACACACAGACACTTTTACACACAAACGCTTTTACATACAGCCCCTTTTACACACAGACCCTTTTACACACAGACGCTTTTACACACAACACTTTCGCACACAGAGGCTTTTACACACAGAAGCTTTTACACACAGAGGCTTTTATACACAGAAGCTTTTACACACAGACGCTTTTACACACAGAAGCTTTTACACACAGACTCCTTTACACACAGACGCTTTTACACACAGACGCTTTTACACACAGAAGCTTTTACACACAGACTCCTTTAAACACAGACGCTTTTACACACAGAAGCTTTTACACACAGACGCTTTTACACACAGACGCTTTTACACACAGACGCTTTTTACACACAGGCTCTTTCACACACAGAGACTTTTACACAAAGAGGCTTTTACCCGCAGAGACTTTTACACACAGACGCTTTTACACACAGACGCTTTTACACACAGACGCTTTTACACACAGACGCTTTTACACACAAACACTTTCACACACAGAGGCTTTTACACACAGAAGCTTTTACACACAGACGCTTTTACACACAGAGCTTTTACACACAGGCGCTTTTACACACAGACGCTTTTACACACAGACGCTTTTACACACAGACGCTTTTACACACAGACGCTTTTACACACAGACGCTTTTACACACAGACGCTTTTACACACAACACTTTCACACACAGAGGCTTTTACACACAGAAGCTTTTACACACAGAGGCTTTTACACACGGAAGCTTTTACACAGGCGCTTTTACACACAGACGCTTTTACACACAGACGCTTTTACACACAGACGCTTTTACACACAGACCCTTTTACACACAGACGCTTTTACACACAACCGCTTTTACACACGGCACTTTTACACACAGACACTTTTACACACAGACGCTTTTACACACAGACGCTTTTACACACAGACTCCTTTACACACAGAGGCTTTTACACACAGAAGCTTTTACACACAGACGCTTTTACACACAGACGCTTTTACACACAGACGCTTTTACACACAGACGCTTTTTACACACAGGCTCTTTTACACACAGACGCTTTTACACACAGAGACTTTTACACACAGACGCTTTTACACACAAGCGCTTTTACACACGGACGCTTTTACACACAGACGCTTTTACACACAGACGCTTTTACACACAGACCCGTTTACACACAGAGGCTTTTACACACAGAAGCTTTTACACACAGACGCTTTTACACACAGACGCTTTTACACACAGACGCTTTTACACACAGGCACTTTTACACAAACGAAAGCGTCCATGGCAATTTTACCTCAGTTTTTAACGTCCAACGTCCATTTCGTGCATAAGGGCTGCGAATAACAAAGTAAAGTCGCAATTTTTCCTCAGTTTTTGACGTCCAACGTCCATTTCGTGCGTAAGGGTTGCGATTGACAACTCAAAGTCGCAATTTTTCCTCAGGTTTTGACGTCCAACGTCCATTTCGTGCGTAAGGGTTGCGATTGACAACTCAAAGTCGCAATTTTTCCTCAGTTTTTGACGTCCAACGTCCATTTCGTGCGTAAGGGTTGCGATTGACAACTCAAAGTCGCAATTTTTCCTCAGTTTTTGACGTCCAACGTCCATTTCGTGCGTAAGGGTTGCGCGGGACACCTCAAAGTCGCAATTTTTCCTCAGTTTTTGACGTCCAACGTCCATTTCGTGCGAAAGGGTCGCGATGGACAAAGTAAAATCGCAATTTTTCCTCAGTTTTTGACGTCCAACGTCCATTTCGTGCGAAAGGGTTGCGTTTTCCGTGGCCGCTCCGGCGGCACGCACCCCAGCCTTAAAGAAAGAGAGAATACAAGAAGAGCGAGGAAGCAGGATCTGAAGAATGTTGAAGCTGTGAAGATCTAGATCGACAGGTGTAGGGTGTGCAGATCTGAGTCTGCAGGTCGTGCAGGAGGTGTGATGATGTAGATCTGCAAATTAGAGGGTGTGACCCAGTGTAGATCGCAGATGTGCGGAGGAATGTGATGAATTGTAGGGGATACTGCAGATTGTTGCGAGGGTGTGAAGATCTAAAGACTGCAGGGTGGAGGGTGTGAAGATCTGATCTGCAGGTTATGTGAGATGAGTGGTGAAGACGATTTCTATGTGAATCACCACGCAGACTCGAATGAAGGTATGTAGAAGATCTAAGATCTGCAGATGTGAGGGTGTGAAGATCTAGATCTGCAGGTGTGAAGGTGTGAAGATCTAGATCTGCAGGTGTGAAGGTGTGAAGATCTAGATCTGCAGGTGTGAGGATGTGAAGATCTAGATCTGCAGGTGTGAGGATGTGAAGATCTAGATCTGCAGGTGTGAGGGTGTGAAGATCTAGATCTGCAGATGTGAGGGTGTGAAGATCTAGATAGCGCAGGTGGGAGGGGGTTCGGGGAAGTACCAAAATCAGGTCGCGGCCGTGTGACGACTTGAGATCTGCAGGTGTGAGGGTGTGAAGATCTAGATCTGCAGGTGTGCGGGTGTGATGATCTAGATCTGCAGGTGTGCGGGTGTGAAGATCTAGATCTGCAGGTGTGAGGGTGTGATGATGTAGATCTGCAGATGTGAGGGTGTGAAGATGTAGATCTGCAGATGTGAGGGGTGAAGATGTAGATCAGCAGATGTGAGGGTGTGAAGATGTAGATCTGCAGGTGTGAGGTGTGAAGATGTAGATCTGCAGATGTGAGGGTGTGAAGATCTAGATCTGCAGATGTGAGGGTGTGAAGATCTAGATCTGCAGGTGTGAAGGTGTGAAGATCTAGATCTGCAGGTGTGAAGGTGTGAAGATCTATATCTGCAGGTGTGAAGGTCTGAAGATGTAGATCAGCAGATGTGAAGGTGTGAAGATGTAGTATAACGGCTGCTTTTTTACGAAGAACCCTTCGCAGGCGCTCTCGGGAATAAGCTTTGACGGTATCCCCAACAGCCGCAACGTTTTATTTTTACAAATCTTTCTGAAGCGTGCTGGGAAGCCAAGCGCTGGAAACACCTCAGCTGATTTTCCGTGAGTTAAATGAACCTGACCTCGCTTGGCTTCTGCAACCTTCTCCGGAACCTTCTCCGGAACCTTCTCCGGAACATGTTGAATCTGGCCTGGCTCTGCACCAAAGCCTCCCGGAGCCTTCTCCGGAACCTTCTCCGGAACCTTCTCCAGAACCTCGTTGAACCTGACCTGGCTCTGGAACCTTCTCCGGAACCTTCTCTGGAACCTTCTCCGGAACCTTCTCCGGAACCTTCTCCGGAACCTTCTCCGGAACCCTGTTGAACCGGACCTGGCTCTGCACCAAAGCCTCCCAGACCTTCTCCGGAACCTTCTCCGAAACCTTATTGAATTTGACCTGGCTCTGCACCAAAGCCTCCCAGGCCTTCGGAACCTTATCCCGAACCCGTTGAACCTGACTTGGCTTTGCACCAAGTCTTCCTGGAACCCTGTTGAACTCGACCTGGCTCTGCACCCACTCTGGAACCTTCTCCGGAACCTTCTCCGGAACCTTGTTGACCTGAACCAGACCTGGCTCTGCACCAAAACCCCCCACCTTCTCCGGAACCTTCTCCGGAACCCTGTTGAACCTGACCTGGCTCTGCACCAAAGCCTTCTTCGGAACCTGACCTGGCTCTGCACCAAAGCCTTCCGGAACCTTCTTCGGAACCCTGTTGAAGTTCTGCACCAAAGCCTCCCATTGCAGACCTTCTCCGGAACCTCTCCGGAACCCTGTTGAACATGACCTGGCTCTGCACGAAAGCTTCCCAGACCTTCTCCGGAACCTTCTGCGGAACCTTCTCCGGAACCCTGTTGAACACCTCCCGGAGCCTCCTCCGGAACCTTCTCCGGAACCTTCTCCAAACCCTGTTAAACTTGCCCTGGCTCTGCACCAAAGCCTCCCCGACCTTCTCCGGAACCTTTTCCGGAACGCTGTTGAACCTGACTTGCTTCTCCGGAACCCTGTTGAACCTGACTTGGCTCTGCACCAAAGCCTCCCAGACCTTCTCTGGAACCTTCTCCAGAACCTTCTCCGGAACCCTGTTTCCCAGACCTTCTCCGGAACCTTCTCCAGAACCTCGTTGAACCTGACCCGGCGCCTGCACCAGGGCAGACCGGAGCTATTTTTGGCTGAAGACCCCCTTAGCTTGCGCTGTTGGGGAACAATCAATCTCCTCAACCACTTGGGAGCCGATGAATATACAATGAGGAGATATGTCCTGCACATTTGCACGGTGAGCCGGTGAGAGCCGGTCAGCTCCTCCCTGACATTTTGGTTTCGTTTAGTTTAGTGATCAAGAAGCTGAAACACTGAGGCGTCTGCAATAAGCTCAGTTAAGAATGACTGCTTGATCTGGAGCTGGATTGCCACTATAATGACACTGGGACCTAGCAGTATGATATGAAAATGGTTTTTGCTTCACTTCCATCCACTTCCCCCAATCACGAGGCGTTATTGCTATTGAAGCCTGTTCGTTTCTTTGCTGCCTGGGACCGGCTCCAGTTGGCACTCCGGTTGGCACATCGTGGTGCTCAGAGTCCCAAACCCCTGCAGGCCTTTTTCAGGCCTAAAGTTTCATCGACCAAGGCCACTGCCTCACACATCACATGACTTGAGAATTTTCTTCAGGCAGTCCTCAGACGTCATGAGACTTCATGTTCATGCAAGTTTGGCCCAATGAGCATCAGAATCTCTGCAAATGTCCATTTCTCTTTTGGACTTTTAGACCGTGACTGACCCTCCAAGATGCGGGTGAAATCCTTCTACTTTTACTGACCCACATTGACATTTCAAAAAGGGATGATGCATTAATGATACAGGACCTGAGAAGGGAGGAACGAAAGCCAGCATCCCATCTATCCCTATGTTCCCCAATATTTTTCACCCGGAGACTCTTCACCCAGAAACCCTTCTTGCACATACTTTTCACCCATATACTTTTCACCCGGACACTCTTCACCCAGAAACTCTTCTTGCACAGACTTCTCACCCAGAGACTCTTCACCCAGAAACTCTTCTTGCACATGCTTTTCACCCATATACTTTTCACCCGGAGACTCTTCACCCAGAAACCCTTCTTGCACATACTTTTCACCCATATACTTTTCATCCAGAGACTCTTCTTGCACATACTTTTCACCCATATACTTTTTACCCAGAGACTCTTCACCCAGAAACTCTTCTTGCACATACTTTTCACCCATATACTTTTCACCCAGAGACTCTTCACCCAAAAACTCTTATTACACATACTTTTCACCCATATACTTTTCACCCAGAGACTCTTCACCCAAAAATTCTTATTACACATACTTTTCACCCAGAAACTCTTCTTGCACATACTTTTCACCCATATACTTTTCACCCAGATACTCTTCACCCAGAAACTCTTCTTGCACATACTTTTCACCCATATACTTTTCACCCAGAGACTCTTCACCCAGAAACTCTTCTTGCACATACTTTTCACCCATATACTTTTCACCCAGAGGTTCTTCACCCAGAAACTCTTCTTGCACATACTTTTCACCAATACACTTTTCACCCAGAAACTCTTCTTGCACATACTTTTCACCCATACACTTTTCATCCAGAGACTCTTCACCCTCTTCTGGCACATACTTTTCACCCATATACTTTTCACCCAGAGACACTTCACCCAGAAACTCTTCTTGCACATACTTTTCACCCAGAGACTCTTCTTGCACCCGCTTTTCACCCATAGACTTTTCACCCAGAGGCTCTTCACCCAGAAACTCTTCTTGCACATACTTTTCACCCATATACTTTTCACCCAGAGACTCTTCACCCAGAAACTCTTCTTGCACATACTTTTCACCCATGTACTTTTAAACCAGAGACTCTTCACCCAGAAACTCTTCTTGCACATACTTTTCACCCATATACTTTTCACCCAGAGACTCTTCACCCAGAAACTCTTCTTGCACATACTTTTCACCCATATCCAGCAGGGCACGCCTCGTCCTGATCACCCCACCTCATCACCTCCAGTTGCGAGGAGGCGCTCTTTCTCTAACCGCAATTATAATAAATACTTTGCACCCAGGAGAACTCTCACCCAGAAGAAACTCTTCTTGCACATACTTTTCCCCCATAAACTTTTCACCCACAGACTCTTCACCCAGAAACTCTTCTTGCACATACTTTTCACCCATATACTTTTCACCCAGAGGCTCTTCACCCAGAAACTCTTCTTGCACATACTTTTCACCCATATACTTTTCATCCAGAGACTCTTCACCCAGAAACTCTTCTTGCACATACTTTTCACCCATGTACTTTTAAACCAGAGACTCTTCACCCAGAAACTCTTCTTGCACATACTTTTCACCCATATACTTTTCACCCATAGACTCTTCACCCAGAAACTCTTCTTGCACATATTTTTCACCCATATACTTTTCACCCAGAGACTCTTCACCCAGAAACTCTTCTCGCACATACTTTTCACCAATACACTTTTCACCCAGTGACTCTTCACCCAGAAACTCTTCGCGCACATACTTTTCACCCACATACTTTTCACCCAGAGACTCTTCACCCAGAAACTCTTCTTGCACATACTTTTCACCCATATACTTTTCACCCATGGACTCTTCACCCAGAAACTCTTCTTGCACATATTTTTCACCCATGTACTTTTAACCCAGAGACTCTTCACCCAGAAACTCTTCTTGCACATACTTTTCACCCATAGACTTTTCACCCATTTACTTTTCACCCAGAGACTCTTCACCCAGAAACTCTTCTTGCACAGACTCTTCACCCAGAGACACTTTACCCAGAAACTCTTCTTGCACATACTTTTCACCCATTTACTTTTCATAGACTCTTCACAAAGAAACTCTTCTTGCACATACTTTTCACCCATATACTTTTCACCCATAGAATCTTCACCCAGAAACTCTTCTTGCACATACTTTTCACCCATATACTTTTCACCCAGAGACTCTTCACCCAGAAACTCTTCTTGCACAGACTTTTCACACACTTTTCACCCATATACTTTTTTGGTCGTCGACAGAATTTTGGAAATGGAAAAAAGGTTCGACATGGGCAGGTAAGCAACTGCGGCGCGCCGGGGCCGTATCTTTCCATAATTCTGTTTTACTGATAAAAATGCACACCTCAAAAATCGGTAATACCTTGTATACCGAACCTTTTTGGAAGGGGCGTGACGTGCTGCAGTTAAATTTCCATATATATGTTTTCCATGTGAGGGTGCTTCTTGGCAAATGACCATTTCGATAATTATTTGTTTCCTGAAAGGGGTGACAACTTTTCTATTGGCATGTTTCCATAATTCTTTTGGCCATGGCTACAGTGCATGATTATGGCTATAGTAGCATCAGTGGGAGATCAAAATAGACATGTGGAGGAATAATAGCATTCAAAACTAGGTAGTTTGAAGGATCAGGATCCGAAAAGTAAGATTTCCAAAATTAATTCTGCATCGTGGATTAGAGGCTTTTGCAGACATTTGTATACATTTGTTTCATCCTTTTTTTTGAAGGATCAAGATCCGAAAACTGAATCTAGATTTAGTCCCAAGATCATGCAAATACGCTGTAAAGCAACTGGTTTGGAGGATCAGGGTCCGAAAGCTGAATCTAGATTTAGTCCCCAGATCATGCAAATAAACTGTAAACAAGGTGGTTTAGAGATGTTTGGAGGATCAGGATCCCAAAACTGAATCTGGATTTAGTCCCAAAATCATGCAAATTTGCTGTAAACCAGGTGGTTTGGAGGATCAGGGTCCGAAAGCTGAATCTAGATTTAGTCCCCAGATCATGCAAATAAACTGTAAACAAGTTGGTTTAGAGATGTTTGGAGGATCAGGATCCGATAAGTAAGATTTCCAAAATTAATTTTGCATCGTGGATTAAAGGCTTTTGTAGACATTTGTCTCACTTGTTTTTCTTTTTTAGAGAATCAGGATCTGAAAATTGCTATTTTCAATTTTTTCTTTTGAAAGTCCGTAATGTCGCTAATCGTTTGTCTTGGTTTCGGTCCCCAACCTTTTCCGCTAACTGCCGCGCGCGAACCTTTTTTCATTTCCAAAATTCTGTCGACGACTGTAACCCAGAGACTCTTCACCCAGAAACTCTTAATTATGGCACAGACTTTTCACCCAGAAACTCTTCTTGCACATACTTTTCACCAATATACTTTTCACCCAGGGACTCTTCACCCAGAAACTCTTCTTATAAATACTTTTCACCCAGAGACTCTTCACCCAGAAACTCTTCTTGCACATACTTTTCACTCATATACTTTTCACCCAGAGACTCTTCACCCAGAAACTCTTCTTGCACATACTTTTCACCCATATACTTTTCACCCAGAGGCTCTTCGCCCAGAAACTCTTCTTGCACAGACATTTCACCCATATACTCTTCACCCAGGGACTCTTCACCCAGAAACTCTTCTTATAAATACTTTTCACCCAGAGACTCTTCACCCAGAAACTCTTCTTGCACATACTTTTCACTCATATACTTTTCACCCAGAGACTCTTCACCCAAAAACTCTTCTTGCACAGACATTTCACCCATATACTTTTCACCCAGGGACTCTTCTTGCATATACTTTTCAACCATATACTTTTCACCCAGAGACTCTTCACCCAGAAACCCTTCTTGCACATACTTTTCACCAATATACTTTTCACCCAGAGACTCTTCACCCAGAAACTCTTCTTGCACAGACTCTTCACACAGAGACTCTTTACCCAGAAACTCTTCTTGCACATACTTTTCACCCATATACTTTTCACCCATAGACTCTTCACAAAGAAACTCTTCTTGGACATACTTTTCACCCATATAATTTCACTCAGAAACTCTTCTTGCACATATTTTTCACCCATATACTTTTCACCCAGAGACTCTTCACCCAGAAACTCTTCTCGCACATACTTTTCACCAATACACTTTTCACCCAGTGACTCTTCACCCAGAAACTCTTCGCGCACATACTTTTCACCCACATACTTTTCACCCAGAGACTCTTCACCCAGAAACTCTTCTTGCACATACTTTTCACCCACATACTTTTCACCCAGAGACTCTTCACCCAGAAACTCTTCTTGCAAATACTTTTCGCCCATATACTTTTCACCCAGAGACTCTTCACCCAGAAACTCTTCTTGCACATACTTTTCACCCATATACTTTTCACCCAGAGACTCTTCACCCAGAAACTCTTCTTGCACATACTTTTCACCCATATACTTTTAACCCAGAGACTCTTCACCCAGAAACTCTTCTTGCACATACTTTTCACCAATATACTTTTCACCCATAGACTCTTCACCCAGAAACTCTTCTTGCACATACTTTTCACCCATATACTTTTCACCCAGAGACTCTTCACCCAGAAACTCTTAATTATGGCACAGACTTTTCACCCAGAAACTCTTCTTGCACAAACTTTTCAACCATATACTTTTCACCCAGAGACTCTTCACCCAGAAACTCTTCTTGCACGTACTTTTCACCTATATACTTTTCACCCAGAGACTCTTCACCCAGAAACTCTTCTTGCGCGTGCTTGTCGCCCATATCACGAAAGGTAGCTCCAGAGGGCCAGAGGGGCTACCTTGAGTTTTACTTTACGAAGTAAAGGGGAGGGCGGCCAGCCCCGTTACCTGATTATTCAGGAGATTGCTAGTCAATTTAGTACCCGCCCCCCCCCCACCCCCCAAAAAATGTTCAAAAAGTTGATTTAATGAAGTTTTCTAAAATCAAATTATAGCAGTATAACAACTCAAAAAATGTTCACCAAAAAAAACATAACAACCAACAACAATTACCTCATTCATTCCATCATCATCATCAACAACAACAACAACCACAACCACAACCAACAACAAACAACAACACGCAACAACTCACAACAACGCACAACAACACACAACAACACACAACAACACACAACAACACACAACAACACACAACAACACACAACAACACACAACAACACACATCAACACACAACAACACACAACAACCAGCGAGTTGCAAAAACACGCGAAAACACCACATATTTGACGATTCTCGGCCACTACGGAACCGAGAAAAAACGCTGCAGGGGTAACACCAACACAAACACCAACACCACCACCACCACCACCACCAACAACAACAACAACACGCAACACGCAACACGCAACACGCAACACGCAACACGCAACACGCAACACGCAACACGCAACACGCAACATGCAACACGCAACACGCAACACGCACACAACAACACACAACAACACACAACAACACACAACAACACACCACAACACACCACAACACACCACAACACACCAC